>JALPQD010000694.1:192864-694017 GCA_023101885.1 Typhlomys cinereus | reverse complement strand
TGCTTTAACTGCCGAGTTTTGTCACCAGACCCAAGATTTTTTAAGGCAATGTCTCAAGGGGGCCACTTGGCCTTGAACTCGTGATACTGCCGAGGATGACTGTGAATGTCCGTTCTCCTGCCTCCGCCTTCCCTGTGTGGAGAATCCACCCCAGGGTTCTGTCTTCTACACTCCCACTCCAAGGAGACAGACTCTCAGGAGAAAGCCAAGGCCTGTTATTGCTGGCTGCAATGGGTGGGTCGCTTCATCTCCTGAAGGTTGTGGGGTGACAGGTCATTCAAACGGGGAGCACAAGGCAGAATCCCATTGAACTGGGAGCTTCTGAGACATTGGCCTTTTGCCGCTGGACTGGCTCCAGACCTAGCAGCTGGCAGCCCAGCAGACATCTGAGTCATAAATTCTTGGCACCAGCAATACAACATTTGAATCATTGCTAAGGTGCAAAAATGCCAGTGTGGGCAGCAGGCTCCTGCCCAAAGAAGATGGCATTCACCTGTGCGTGTAACCAGCTCGTCGGAGGGTGTGCTGGCTTTTTATTACCGCAGTAGCAAATTTATTGCTTTAGTCTCCTTCCACAGCGCACATAATGCGCTGAGTGGATTCACGTGGCTCTGAATAGAGTTCAGGAAGTTACCAACCTGTAGCGCTGACTTTCTGTCCACCACATTGATTCCGTCTCCTCTCCCCTCTACAATGCTGACCCCTCAGATGTTTCATGGAAAGGGTCTTCAGCATTGTCATCCTCTGGCTGACTTGTTGCCCCTTAGACTATGCCCAGGTTGCAGAATGTGACAGGATTCCCTTCTTAAGACTGAATACTATTCTTTTGTACATGTGTCACGTTTCCCCATCCATTCTGGATTCTTCTAGATGTGAATAACGCCATGTTGGATGCGGACGTGCATATATATCACTTTGTTTCTGAGTCCATTCATGTGTACAGAAATGAAATTGCTCGATTATACAGTCAAATTATTGATGTTTTAAGAGGCATCTATGCTGGGGCTGGAGAGAGAGCTCAGAGCTTAAAAGTCTTTGTTTTACCTACAAAACGACCTGAGTTCAGATTCCAGATCCCATTTAAAAGAAAAAAAGGTGGGTGGTAATAGTGGCAGCCTGCAAGTCTGGCCCTGAAGGAAGCAGAGCGTGGGAAACCCACAGCAAATAATAAGTGGGTCGAGCAATCCATTATGATTCCCAAAGTCCCCCTTGAACCTTCACAGGCACGCACACTCAGGTGCCCTCTTGTACACACACACACACACACACACACGCACGCACGCACGCACACACACGCACACGCACGCACACGCATGTACGCGCACACACACGCACACGAGCAAAAACGTATCCACACTATTTTCCATAACAGATTCACCATTTTATCCCCAGGGCAGGGCACGGGCCCCAGTTCTCCCATCCTTGCCTCTACTGACCTCGTGTCCTTTTGATAGCGGACAAAGCCGATGGTTGGCAACACCCGCATTGTGGTTTTGATTTGTTGCTCCCTTAATGCTTACGGACGCTGAGCATCTTTGCACTGGCCCCTGAGCATCTTCTTGGAGGAATGTCTATTTAGGCGCTCCGCCCACTTCCACGTGGAGTCAATAGTTTGGGGCTGTGGAAGTTGCTACGCATCCTGTCCACCTCTCAGAGGCAGATCTTGCAATTCTTCTCTCATTCTGTAGCTTTTCACTCTGGTTATTTCTTCCAACACACAAAAAATAGTGTTGATTTTTGCTTCTGCTGCTTGTACTTTGAGGACCCTATATTAGAGATCAATCTCAAATTCAGTGCTCTGAAGTTTTCAACCTGCAGTTTCTCCTCTGGGAGTTTCATAGTTCTAGGGCTCGTGTTTAAGTCTGGAATGCACGTGTGCCGTGCTTGTGGGCACGTGCCTACGTGTAAGGTAGGAGTCTTGCTGTAAGGTAAGAGTCTAGTTTCATTCTTGTGAATGCGGGTATCATTTTCCTCCAGCACTATGTGCAGAGAGACCATTCCTGAATGTCTTGTGTTGGCAACCAAATTATTTAAGTGAATCCGCAGGGTATTACCTCTGGCTGCTCTGTTCCATTCTACTGGTCTGGTTTAGTTAGTTAGTTAGTTAGTCAGTCAGTCAGTCAGTCAGTCAGTCTGTCTGTCTGTCTTGAGACAGGGTCTCACTCTGTAGCCCAGGTTGGCTACTGAACTCACAGCAATCCTCTTGTCTTAGCCTCCCAATGTGTTGGGTTGACAGGAAGAGCGCGTCCAGGTATCTCACAGCAGTACCATGCTGTCGTGGTCGCCACAGCCGTGTGAAGTATTTGGCTGTCAGAGATTGTAATGTCTCCAACTTTGTTCTTTTCATGGCCATTTTGACTCCTCAGGGTCTCTTGTAATTCTGTACACATTCAGGCATCGATTTTCCTATTTCCACTAATGGGGTGTTTGATGGGGATTGTGTTGAACCCCGAGATTGCTTTAAGTAGCATCAACAATTGTATTAAGTCATCCAACCCAGGAGCATATTTTCTATTCATTTCTACCTTTTCAGTATTGTAACGCTTCTGGGTGTCTCAAGGTACACATCTCTCATCTCCTTAGGTAGGTTTATGTATACCTAGGTGTTTGTCCTTTTGATACCGTCATAAATGGGACCGTTTTCTTAACTGTCTTGGTGAATTGCTCATTCTCATACATAGGAAAATCAATGTCTTTGTAATCTGATATTGTTGAGTTTACTTATTCCAACCTTATTTTTATTGAATTGTTAAGACATTCCACATTAAAGATCATGTTATCTGTAAGTAATGATAATTTTATTTACTGTCCAACTTGAATGCTTTATTTTTTATCTAATTGTTTTAGCTAGAACTTCCATTAACTGTGTCTAGTAATGTGTTCTGTTACCTGGAATCCCCCCCCCCCCCGTGACAGAATACCTGATATAAACAACCAAAGAAGAAAGAAAAGATGGACTTGGGCTCATGGCTTCAGAGGTTTGGGCTCCTGGCTCTTGGCTCTGTTGATTCTGGGCTCCTGGCACGGCCAAGCACTATGGCACAGAATGCACAGGATGCACATGGAGAACAAGGGCCTGAAGCTCAGTCATGTGCTTCCAGGACACCCCTCGGTGACCCACTTCCCTCACCTAGGGCCCCGGTTCCCACAGTTTCCTCCTCCTCACAAGTAACACCACCTCTGGGGCACAAGTTCAACACATGAGGCTTGGGGGACATTTTGTATTTATAACATGGCTGTGGATGTCCTGGCCTTGCTCCTGACCTTAGAGGAAAAGCTTGCAGTATGTCTCCACCGCATATATTTCGGGCTTTGTAATTGTCATTAAATCATGTCATAGTTTTTCCTACTATTCTAGTATGTTGAGTTTTCCTTTCTAATGAAAGGTATTTTTATTAAGATGATCATATGGGAGTGTTTGGCCTTCATTCTGCCACATTGATTTCTCCTATGTTGAACTATCCTTGCATTCCAGGTATAAGCCCTACTAGTCTTAAGGTATGGTCTTTTTCATATGCTGTTGTATTTCACTTGCTGGTGTTGGAATTAGGATTTGTGTGTCAGTATCTATCAGGGAAATTGCCCTTTAGTTTTATTTTCCTGTTATATCTTTATTTTTTTGTGGGACTTTGTCAAGGATATGATACCACAGATTAAATTTGGCTATAACCTCTCTTTGACTCTTTGACAGACTTAGAGAAGAATTAGTGTGTGATGGTTAATCTTTATTGTCAGCTTCACAGGGTTATAATCGCCTAGGAGACACTTTCCGTGTATCTGTGAGAACATTTCCAGAGGTCTGAGAGGGAGGACCTATCTTGGATGGGGGCAGCACCATCATGTGGGCTGGGACCCAGGATTGAATTAGGGGGGACCCAGGGGGGACAGGAAGCAATTAGCCGAGCATCAGCATTCACTATGCATGCAATGTTGCGGCTGGCTTGTGTTCCTGCGGCCATGCCTTCCCCCCATGATGGGCCACTTCTGCCAACTGCGAGCCAAAATAAACCTGTCCATACTGGTTACTCTTCTCTGCTGCTGTTAGAACACACTTCGAGGCTCAAACAACTTAAAGAGAGAAAAGGGAGATTTATTTAGCTTACGGTTCCAGAGAGAAGATATAGTTCTTCATGGCGGAAAAGGCATGGCTGGCTGGCAGAAGCTGGAGTAGACCTGAATCACATCCATTAAGAGGCTGCAAAACTGCCAATAGCAAGAGCAGACCTCTCCCGAAAGTAGGGTGGAGCTAATAAATCTCAAGGCCCACCTCCTGCGACTGTCTTCCTCCAGCAAATCTCTGCCTCTTAGAGGTACCATAGCCTTTCCAAACAATGAAAAGAGTCAAACAAATGACCCATGGGGGTCAATTCACATTTCAAACCATGACACCATCCTAAAGTTGCTTTTAATCACAATACGAGAATGAAAAAAGGAACTGATACATGATGGTCATTCTTCAGGGTTTGGAGAATTTTCTGGAAATCCCAGTTGGCAGTTGGTCGATTCTAACTTCTCTACGTCTTTGCTAGTTAAATCTGCCTAGATTTTTTTTTTTTTTATTTCTTTGTGATTTGGTCTTGGTAGATTGTTTGCTTCTGTGAGTATGTGTGTAGAAGAGGGCGCTGTGTATGCTTGTGGAGGCCTAAGGGTGACATTGGCGATCATCCTGGATTGCTTGACCTCCTTATTGTTTTGCTCTGAGGTTTCCCAGGCTCCACCTTCCAGGGCTGGAAGTGCAGGCTGCCACAATTTCTGCCCTGAGTTTTCACATGGGATTTGATATCCAAATTCATTTCCTTTGGCTTGTGAGGCAAAAGCTTTAACCACTGAGCTATGTCTCCAGCCTCTTGATCCTTTTTTAGCATTCAAAATTATACATCAGCATGTGCTGTGTAATAACATTATGAGCATGATTCTAAGACGTGGAGAAAAATAGAGTGTAAATGACTTCTCATCCAACTGGAAGGCAGTTCAAAAGCTATAGGTCCTCACAAGCACTTCCTTTTGAAGTACAGTTTTTCACTATAAAATAATGTTTTTTCACGATTAGGAAAAACAATAGAAAACATTGAATATTTAGAAGGAAGAAGAACCAAACACATTTCTGGAAATACTGTGAGTAACCTTCCATATTTATTTCTGGCCTTTAAATGGGTGGTTCCTGGTTGTGGCCGCACACACTGAGCACAAGGGAGAAGACAGCAGCTCGTCATGAAAGCTACATCCTGGGCTCTCCGTGAGGAGGACGGTCACATCCTGGGCTCTCCGTGAGGAGGACGGTCACATCCTGGGCTCTCCGTGAGGAGGACGGTCACATCCTGGGCTCTCCATGAGGAGGACGGCCACATCCTGGGCTCTCCGTGAGGAGGACTCTCTTCTGGTAAGGAAGACACAGCCCATCACTAGTATTTTGACTCTAACTATTCAGACCTCTGCAAATTCATGTCTAATGAAAAGTCCAGTGTGTGCGTCACCAGAAATCAGGGTTGGGGGGAGCAGTGGGTTGGCCGAGAGCGACCTGTGGATTGCCAGCAATTACCCTGTGCAGCTGCGGATCCAGGGCCAACAAGAGAGAGAAAGAGAGAGAGAGAGAGAGAGAGAGAGAACTGAGAGTTTCAGTTCTCTAGCACAGAAGAGTCTGGTTGGAAAACGAGAAGTTCTGACACCCGGAAATGAAAAAGCCACTGGCAAGGGCTGCTTTGAGTACACGAGCGCCCTCCCGCCCGAAATCAAGGTAGGACAACTTGAAATCTATCTCCTGTGGGAAGGGAGACGTGCGCTGTGTTTCCCTGTTGCCGGCCCAGCAGTCAGCAGCTATCTCAAATCATTCCAGGAGCCTCTGGACTGCTCCTGATGCCCAGCATACCACTCAGGCCGGATCCTCAGATTCTTCTAGCACTCAGCCTGTGAGATCTCAGGATTCCACCCAGGAGTCCGCTGGTCCAGGACCTGCTCCTGCACTGTGGGGTGTGACCCCATACAAGGTCATGGACTGAACACGGATTTCATTTATTTTTTCAGCAACGGAGGGTCTCTGAACATGCCATGACTGTGACTAAATCAAGCAGGTAATGAGCTGGAGTGTTTGTGGCACTTGTGTCACGTGGCGTGGACGGCCTCTCTGCAGCTTTGTCTTGACACTCTGCCCGCTCTCTTCGCACCAAACACGCAGTCACTCTATACGCACGTCCCACGCCGCCTGACACCTTGCAACTCAGATCTGGGACATTTGCGTGCCATGAACTGCAGTGTCTTTGCTGTACAAGCAATCCTTTCTGCCTTTACCCACCATTATGGAATTTAATGTTAATTAATATTTTCCTATGATCATCTCCCAGCATCTACAAATAGAGTGTGTTTAGATGGGCACTGCATTAGAATGTTTGAGTTTAACGATTGCTATTTGAATTTTTGACTTGAGTCTCATAAGAATTGCTCAATGAATTTGCCTTGGGGGTCAGGAGAGAATTTCCAACCAGTTCCCAAAATGGTTCTAAAGATACCTCTGCTGTTTTGTGCTACATAGAGATGGGAAGTGGCATGTTCAGTATTGATGATGACAAAATCAAAGTGTAAATCAGCTCTGAGAAACACTGAAGATACTTGCAGGCCACTATCATACAGATTTACTGTTAACCTTCTAAGTGCTAAAGTGATATGTTATGCCAAAGAGTTACTTGAAAATAAGTTTCTTTATGACTTATCTATAAAGGTCTGATTTGCATACCTATTTTATATACCAACTATATATCTGGAGCTGTGTAAAAATTCTCAGGTGAAAACAGGTCGTGGTAGGGCTATTTAGGAGACCACAACCCCCTGCTTGCTAGTTCTTTTATTAAAATGTTTTCTTATAATGTTTCTCAAATCAACACTCAGAGGCTCATATGCTTGAGTCTTCAGCTGGTGCGATCTTCAGGAAAGTTGAGGGTCCTTTGAGAGGTGGAGCCTTGTCGGAGGAAGGCATGTCACAGACGGTGGGCAGATTTGGGGTCCCTGCTTCCTCTCGCTCCGCTCTTGTTCTCGCTCGCTCTTGCTCGCTCTGTCTTTGTGATGGCAGCAGTGACCTGAACCAGCCTCCTGCCGTCTGCCTCCGGCCTTTCTGCTGTGCGATCCCTCCCACAACGGACAGTCTCCCCTCTGGAACTACGTCAGGCAAATCTCCCTTTCTCCCTTAAGCTGGGTCTGAGCACTGTCTCAACAGTAGCAGAGACTAGCTGAAAGTCTGAGCCGTGCCCGCATCCTGCCCCTCTGCTCTCACAATGACATTGCAGAAGGTTTAGGGGAGGTCGTGGCTGAGCCGCCGCTGTGGGGTGTGGTGTGTGATGGCCGCAGTGTGGCCTCCTCTTGTGTCTGAGGGGGACGCAGGGACAACAGGCCCACACCTGGCCTGTGTGGCCACAGGAGGGCGTGTGCCGTCTCTGACGGCTGCTGGCTGATGTGTCCGCGGGATTCGCCGCGCCGCACGGTGCTTGGCTCCTGTGCGGGCAGGTGACAGAGGTCAGCCTCTCCCTGGGGACGAGGTCACTGCCCTGGGAGGCTGCTCGTCGCCCAGCCGGGCATCTGGCTGTCCAGCCTCTCTTGCGTCACCTGCTGATTAAATCTCAAGAGTGACTCCAGCAGTCACAGTGCGATCTTGACAGACCAGTCCCTGTCCAAGCAGTGCCGGCGGCTCCCTCGGCCCTGCTGGCCTGGCACAGAGCTGGAGTGAACCAGTCAGGACCCCCGGAAGGCTGTGAGTAGAGGCTGGCCCACGGATGAAGGGGTTCTCTCTCTCTCTCTCTCTCTCTCTCTCTCTCTCTCTCTCTCTCTCTCTCTCTCGACACATCCCCACTTCTCTCAAACATTGCTAAGTGTCTAGGCTTGCATTGTTATCTTTAAAAAAAACTAGAAAAATAGTGAAAATTGAAGTCGGACCGGTTGTCAGCTCTGGCCTGGTAACCACAGCAGATACCAACACGTGGTCCCTCAGTTTCCGTGAGGAAAGACTCAAAGATGCCCCACAAGTACCAACTTCAGAGGATGCCGCGGCTCTCCGGGTGCTTCGGGTCATCTTCAGGTGCCATCTCACACCCGGCGCGATGGCTGGAGGTGCCACGGGAACAGTTGCTGCAATGCAGGGAATCGCCAGCAGCACAGGCAGGTTCCCCGGGGAACTTCGCTGCTGGGCGCATTGACTCTGCGTACGCAGAGCTGCTCCGGGCTCTGTGGGAGCCATGCATCTGAGCCTCTTCGGGGGTCGCGTCCTGCATCTCCGAAGCCTGCCCGGAAGCTGGGGCTCCATGCTGTCATCCCCACTTGTAGATCTACAGTCTGGGGTTCCGAGCGGTCCCGTGACCGCTCAGGCATAAAGAGGGACATCCGCGGACATGTCCAGGATGAGCACCTGGTGTTCCGGGCGTGTAGGAGCGTCGTGAGCCGAGGCCGACCAGAGGGCCTGGCTCAGGACCAAGGCTGCGGTGGGGGAGGACCCGGGCCTGCCTTCTGCTGAGTCAGTGGCAGGAGCCCTGCACAGGGCCCGAGGGAGCAAAGACCAGGGACCTTGGTGATACGCAGAGCAGAGCCGCGTTGCAGAACACAGCTGGCCGGGGAGCCAGCTTGGCGTGGCGCCGCCCGGTGCTTGTGCCCTGAGGATGGCAGGCCGCGCAGAGGGCAGAAGGTCCTTAGGTGGAGCAGGAAGGCACAGTCAGCAAAGGATGGATGGGCCATTCGGTTTTCTACCTGAAATGAGCCTTTGAGCCCTAGTCCGGGAGATGCCAGGACTCTTCAGGGAGAAGTTCAGCCGCAGTATCCACCTCTGAACCCGGGGTTCCCATACTCTGGTATGAAGAAACCTGCTGCTCACATACTGGCGAATCCCACACACCTCAAGAGCTGCTGCGGTAACAGGAAGACGGAGCTAAATATAGCTCTGCCGTGTGTGTGTGTGTGTGTGTGTGTGTGTGTGTGTGTGTGTGTGTGTGTACAAGAGGGCACTTGAGTGTGCGTGCCTGGGAGCCCAGGGTGACATTAGGAACCATCCTGGCTTGCTCTGCCTCCTTTTTGCTTCGCTCTGGAATTTCCCAGGCTCCACCTTCCGGGGATGGGATTTTCTACCTGGCATTTTTACATGGGGTCTGGGTCCTTTTGCTTGGGAAGCAAAGACATTAACCCCTTCTGCCTCTTTTCTCGTTGTGGGACTTTGGGCTAGTAGCTTGCCGTCTCTGAGCCTCGAACCTCTCACCTGTGAGCGAGCATCTTGCGGGTACTTGCTGAGTGAGCAGATGGGTTTTGTGTAGTGAGACAGTTTGCTGGCTGAAGCAAGGCGTGGCCGCTTTGGGCTGCCAACCAGGAAGGGCTGTCCCCTGGGGCACGGAGGAAGGGTCCTGCCCCAGGAATTTTCCCACAACCTATGTTGATCGCCACATGTGCTAGGAAGCCAGGCTGGGGGATTTCTTGGTCTAGAAATGGGTCAATGGAAAATGGATGTCTTCATTTGACTCACTCATTTCCTGCTGTGAATCAACACTGCTAATGACTGAAAAATCCACATCAGTAAAGGACGAACTTGCTGTGTGACATTCTACTGATCACCCGGGCTTCCAGGAGGATTTGGCAGTGTCCGCGGGCGGATGCCAATATCAGCAGTTCCCGCTGACTGCTGGCAGGAGCAGAGGTAGCAGGGTGTGGAGTGGGCAGCGTCTGTGACCAGCATGGGAGGGCAGAGGAAGCGGCGTAGGCATCCCTGGGTCGTGCGGTGTGTGTACACAAAGCAGGATCCAGTCAGTGGCCGGGGCCAGCAGGCTCCACCTCATTCCATACCCACATGTCAGGCAGTCCTGAGTCACAGACTGGATCAGGGCTCCGTGGGAAGAGCAGAATGATTGATGAAGCATGTCTGTCTCGGAAGCAAGAGGAGGGAAAAGCAATGGTTCAAAATCCAGCATGGGCTACTTTTGTGGAGGGGAAGGAGGTCTGGGGCTCGGTGGCAAAGGTGGACACGTACTGCTGCAAGGACGAGGGCCTGGGCCTAGTGTCAAGGGACACAGCTTAATCCCTCCTCTTACCAAACTGGTGGTACAAAGTGATACGGTGCTATACCGGTCTGTGTCCGGGCAGGTATTGGAGATTTCTTGGAAAAGGTAGATCACAGCCTGGGTTTCCAGAGGTGCAGTGTAGCCAGATAAGCAGAAGGGAGAGAGAAGGAGGCCGTGGAAGCTGAGGGCGGGTGACTCTCGGCAGAGACGGGAGGCTCCGCGTTGAGGACAGGGGGCTGAATGTACCATGCACCTGACTGGTCCCATTACCTCTCTCCAGGGCCCGAGCAAACTATCATAGTCTCAACAAGCAGACAGGGATTCCACGGATGTGAGACAAGAGAGAAGAGAGGCACTAGCTCAGGGTAGAGAGAGGAATGATGTGCCCCCGAAGGGAGCGCTAACGTTCAGCCAGCAACTCCGTGGTGCACGCCCAGCTTCCCACGCGCCTCATTTAGCTGCGGCTCTTGGCCGGTGAGCACACAGCCAAGATTCACTTTACCAAGGTGCCTCGGCCTGATTAGGTAAGTTCTCTAGGTCCCACAGCCCAGCCGACACGGTGTGTCTGAGGCTGGGACATTCGTGCTGGCTGACGCCAGGCTTTCCCGTGCAAGGACTTTCCCTTACTTAGGACTTTTGGAAGCGGGTGATCTTGTCTTGCAACATGAGCAGGTGGCCCAGGCTGGGCAATGACAAGGCTCCTAATGACCCGGCACTGGATACTGTGGAGCCAAGGGCACGGTAGGGTCAACTCCTACTGTGGCTGGGGCCACCTTGTAGGTGCTGTGACAGTTAGTCTTGCTTGTCAACTTGATGGACCTGGAATTAGCTAATAGCCCATTAGATACACCTAATAGGGTTATATGAATTATGTTATTTGAAATGCACTGACCCACCCTAAATGTGGGTGCCACATTCCCATAACCAACCAGATAAAAGGAAATGAAAGACAACTGAAGAGGTTTGATCTGACCAGTCAGGAGGGTACAGAGACTGTCAGATAGACGGTAACTATCCTGCAAATGGGACACTGACACCCCCCCCCCCCGCTGTATCCTATTCCTATTCTTCCATCTACCTTTGAGTCTCCTCTTATATTAAGATCTTCATTTAAACAGTCTTTTATTTTTGGTTAGGAGGTGATCCTCGATACCAATCAGAATGTACCTAAGGATGGTGCAGGAAAAGCAAAACTGAAAACAACAAACCATAATTCAGAACACCAAAGACCCTACATTAATCACCTAGAATCAGACCAGCCAAATCTATCTCCATCCTAAAGCTCAGGGAACCTTGCAGAAGAGGGGCGGCAAGACTATGTTGCAGTCAGTCCGCATGGTTGCTGATAATAACCATTAAATAACTTAAGGGAATAAGAGATTTATTTTCTCTTACAATTACTGGTTACAGTTATCAGTCCAGCTTGACAGGAGAACATGCACCAACACTAGGGCCAAGGGAACTGGCCACACCATCTCTATACAACAGCTGAGAAAGGATGATCCTTACTTGCCAGACCAGCATGTCTGGCCAAGTGTACAAAAGGATGCCAACTTCCTCAACCAGCTCTCTGTATTTCATTCACCTGTTCAGGGCCATGGGCTGGGCCTTCCCCATCAGCTAGACAATCTCCTGCCGGTTCGCTCTGGGGTTAACTCAACCACTAATTCTCTACAAATGTGCCCAGAACTCAAACCTTCAAATGTCAAGTTGACAACTGTGCCTAACTATGATAGACTATAAGAGCCTAAAGATGGGAGGACCAATGATATGCAAGATACTCCACACAAGTTATGGTTGCAGCAGCCAGAATTGGACCTTGCCTGACCTGCACAATGGCTGACGTGTCAATGACCCCCTCAAAGTCTCGCATGGATCACAGGGGAGAAGGCTCCAGGCAATAGGATCCTTAGAGACAAGGGATTAACAGTCATAATTGAGTTCCCATATTAACTAACAGGGAGCCCAAGAAGGGGGTCCGGGCTATGCCACTGAGTCCTGAACCCTCACTAGGGTGGAGGGCTCAGAGGGAGGTTTGGCATTCACACAAAAGTATGCTCTAGGGGATGGGAGGAGGAAAGGGGAGGCACTGGGAAGGAGAAAGGAGGGAGGAAGTGGGGAGAGTGCAAGAGGAGATGACTGGGGAGGGGAGGAAGGAGAGAGAGAGGACAGGGGTACCTATTGAGCTTGTATGATTAAGAAAGAAAGTAAAATGTGAGAGAAGAAAAAGAAAGTGCAAAAAAGCAAAGCTCTTTCTCTCTCCCTCCCACTCTTTCTTTTTCTCTCTCCTGCCCTGTGCTGCAAGCTCATTTTTCCTTCTTCTGCCATTCTTCGCTGACATTAGAACCAGCTTCTTGGACCTTCCAATGTGACTGGTAGCTAGAGACCCTGCAGGAAGCCTCCGGCCTTCAGCCCCAGACTGGGGACTGCTGAGATGTCCACTCCTGGACTGAGCAGCTACAGCAGCCATTGCTCGATTACCTAGACCTTGTCTCATGAGCTGATCCAGTAAGATATTCACTCTACCAGGTCTGCTTCTCTAGAGACCTCAGACAGAGTGGCCATCTCTGAGTGGCCTCACCTTGGTCTAACTAGACTCACATTCCTTTGCAGGGGAGAGAGAGAAAAACAGAGAGAGAGAGAGAGAGAGAGAGAGAGACTTCACACATGCATCATGCATGTCATGAGACATAGGCAAAGGTTGGACGACAACTTTTGGGACTCATTTCTCTCCTTCCACCACGTGGCCTTCTGGGGTCTCCGGGTTTATGAGTGGGCTTCACCCACTGAGCTGTCTCACCCCGTGTCCACAGCCTTCACCTTGTCCCCGAAGCAGGTCTCGTTCACTCCACGACCTGGGCTCCAATCACACGTCTCTCCAACCCTCCTCACGAGCTCTGCAGGGTCCGAGTGCTTCCTAAGTGGCTCCCCCTACTTTGATTGACACTTGCCCCCACCTCGAAAGTGTGTGTGCCCTTTACACTATCACCTCCAAGTAAGTCAGAACCTCTGACTTCCTCTGCATGATCTTATCATATTTTCTAGCATTTGCCATAATCGTGCCTAAGCGTCAATGCCTAGAATGTATCTAAACACCAGTTGGAGTGTGTGGGCATGGTGTCCCCTGGGATAGGGCCAGGAGGTTGGGACTTTTCCTGTCTTGTCATAAAAGTGGATCTGACCTCAGTGGGGCTCAGCGCTCTGCTGAGCGAGCAAGGGAACGAATGAATGAGTCAAGGAATGGGTGAGAGAGCAATACATGAGTGGGCGAGCATGCTCCTGTCCAATCCTTGTGTAGCTGCACACTGGAATGTTCTGCCTGTGTGTGTGTGTGTGTGTGTGTGTGTGTGTGTGTGTGTGTGTGTGTGTTTCTGGAACCCCTTGGCACTGTGCATTCCAATGCATCTCAGCATGTGTGAGGCTCAGAATTCAGGGTGGACCAGCCAGGGCACCAAAGCCTTCTACAGCTGCTGCAGGAGAACATTCTAGAAACCTGTCCTACTTCCTCAGGAAGACACCCGAGCTGTGGTTCCTCCGCTCCCTCCCTTTGGAGGATGGATGGCCTAACATTTCATTACCAGAAACATTTTCTGTGTATGTTTTTTTTTCTATTATTTATTTAAGAGAGTGGGAGAGAGACAAAGACTAGACACATGCTGGGGCCTGCCGTGGAGGTCAGAGGACATCCTTAGAGAGTCATTTCCCTCCCTCTACCACGTGGACTCTGGCATCAAACTGAGGTCACTGGGCTTGTGTGCAGACACCTTTACCTTCTGCACTATTTCATCAGCCCATGTTTAAGCTTTTCAGTGACATAAATTCAGGGAGTTCCCTCCCTAGCATCCTCAAAGATTTGAACCCCCTTTCAAGATTCAGCCCATACATTCAGAGCACCTTGGGCTGCCTGGGAGCAGAGAGGGCCCTGTCTCACCTGGAAGAGTCCACCCATGGTGGATCCCTCACCTTTTTCAGCTCTTTCTGTGAAGCTAATTAGTCTTTACCGGTCCCTGGCCAGTGCTTTCAAGCTGTACGGGGTCGTTGAGCAACTGGCTTTCCCTGGAACTGCTGATGCCTTCAGAATAGGGAAAGCAAAAGACCTTCTAACCTGGCTGCGGTTTCTTAAGAGACAAAAGCCACGAAAGCTTTGGCTTTCAGAGCACTTTTAAAAACCATATACCTCTGCCTCTATGCATATGAATGACCTTCCAGGTACTGGCCGGCTTCCCCTCTCCCAGGGGCACAGTAATTAAAATCCCAGGAGCCTATTTTAACATGAGTCAGTTGTCCAGTTTCCAGTGAATGTCAGTTTGTTCTGAATTTGGGCAGCTGTGGAAGAGCACCTCCTTTTCGTAGTGTGACTCCCGTATGATTCTGTAGATGTCACACTTTCAGGTTACGGTGCGTGCTGATGTGGTGCATGCATAAAGGTAAATAATTCTACCCAGCTAAACTATCACCGCACATACTAAAAGCTCTTTGGCGTGATTGGGGAATATACTTTAAATCTGTCCTATTGGGAACTTTGAGACATACGTTTTTATCAGCCATGGTCATGTCACCATGCTATGTAACAGATATCTAAAGTTTCTAATCTTGTCTAATTGAAGCTGTGTGCTCTTCAGCAACACGAGCGTATATGTATACATGCACCTCATGTCCACATTTTTAAATATATTATACGGCATGCATATTATAACTTAATGGTTTGTTTTCCTTTCTTTGTGGTGTGTGTGTGTGTGTGTGTGTGTGTGTGTGTGTGTGTTTGTGTGTGTGTACATACATGTACCTGTGGAGACCGGAGGTTGATATTGGACACTTTCTTCAATTTGCTCTCCATCTTATTTTTTGAGAGAGGGTCTTTACATTGAACTTGGAGCTTGCTGTTTTTGTTAGGCTGCCTGTCTGGAAAGCTCCAAGTATCTGACTCCCACCAACAGTGTAGGACCATTCCCTGAGCAGCTGCATACGATGGACAGAGCTGATTCCATACTTTGGCATATTTCACATACTTTGGCATATTTCACATACTTTGGCACACTTGAAATCTGGCAAGTCAGGTTTGCCCCTCTCTTACTAAGCTCTGTGGATATGGTGTGGCCAAACCCCTTGGCTCCTCCTGTTGGCATGAGCTCATCTGCTAAGTTGGACTATGAACTAGAACGGAGAGTCATAAGCAAGAATAAACCCCTTTCTTCCCCTAAGCTATTTGGTTGTGAACTTATCAGCAGCGTGCAGAGTAACTGCAAGAGAATTTGGCACTAGAGGAGTGGAACGTTGCTTATAAACTTGGCTGTGTGACTTTTCTGTATTTCGAATGTTTTGTTGTAGAAATATGGAAATGTTTGAAATTTTGAAGCTATGAGCTTCAAGAAATCCATTATCAGAGTTTAGTAGGCCATTTGAAAAATCATAATGCCAATTGAGTTGTGAAATGTTATGACGCAGTTTGTAATGAAGGGTAAGGACTTTGACGAGGTTTGTAACAGTTACTCTTAACTACTGCTGTGAGAGAATATTTAAAGTCGAACAACTTAAGGAAGAAAGGGAGATTTATTCAACTTATAGTTCCAGAGGGGAGAAACAGACTTTCATGTCAGAAGCAACATGACTGGTTGGTCGAAGCTGAGTCAGGCTAAGTCACTCCCATGTGTGAGGCTAGTGGATGATGGATGAAGGCTGGAGGATTCCTGGAGCCTCTCTTCCTCTTCACAGACTTCTGCTCTGTGGTTCCTTTTATCTGTTCCATTTCTGAGAAGTTCTAATGAGATCTAGGGAGGTTCCAATCGGATCTAGGGCTGGTCTTTGTATTGTAAATGTATTGATCCAGATGTCTCTTCAGGTGGTCTCAGGTGATCTTCGTTAATGCCAGGCATGTCAAGTTGGCAACTATCACAAGGTTGAATTTAATGATAAGCAAGTTTGCTTGGTAAAGGAGAGCAGTGTTGTCGGCCTTGAAGTTTTGGATGAGGACAGGGCAGAGAGCAGAGCAGTTGTGGTTACTGGGGAAACTAACATCACTGAAGAAAACCCTAGTGCTTCACATTGTGACAGTGAGAGAGGTGAATGTTACTTGTGGAGATCTTACGTGTTGAAACCCAGACTCGTTTAGTGGAAGAAAGCCTATGCTGAAGCATTGTCTTGCTCCTTGAAAGTTGTCCTAGAAAGGGCTTTTCCAGGATCGGCACACAGAAATGACACAGCTGTAGTTCAAGTGAGCCAGACTGTAAGGGGTTCATGGAGAGCAGCTTGGCTTTATGTGACAGATTTAAGGAACAAAGACAAGTGAAGTTTACAGTTACGGAGAGAACCTAGATGCTGGAGATGCCGGAACCCTGGGACGTGTGCCGAGGAAGGCTGTGAGTACACAGTGGATCTGGTCCAGAGGAATGCCGTTTGCACAGCTCTGAGCTGTGAAGAGGGACTGGGATGGCCCAGAAATTTTGAGCCGACCTGACTACATGACAAGCAAGAAAAATGGACATTGAACTACAGACATGGCATTTGTCTTGCCAGACTTGGCTCTTCATTTTGGTTTGATAATTCCTTGTTATGCCCTGAGGCTTCCATTTCAATTCAACTTGTTTTGATTCAACAAGACCTTACAGTTAAGAGATTTGAGAGTTTTAAAAAAGGAGATTTGGGATTTTTAAAATTTCAGAACTGAACTGTCAATGACTGAATATTTTGAGTCTGGACTATGTGAAGAGTCCACTGATTCATTGCTCAATACAAGACCCTTGCCAACCAGACGGGTTCCAAGAACTAGGTGGGTCTTACCACAGGAATCCCAGCACCCCTCCTCTTCCACTACACGCCTCTTTGGAGAGCTATACGCTGTTTTCCTCCTCCACACCCTACTCTCCAGCCCCTGGGCTTGCTCCTCTGTTCCTGAGCAGGCAGCCTCTCTCTTGGAGTCCCTGTTTCCTGCTGTGCTTCAGGGAAATCTTCCCTTCACCCTGATGGTCTTCCCCAGAGTTCTTGGAAACCCAAGAGCCACTCTGAGCACTTGTAGTATCTCACCAACAAGGCTTTTGAATCACCCACTCTAACCTTCCCTTCAAGTCTATTCAAATGTCACCTGACCAGAAAGTCAAAAACTCACGATCCTCTCTCACCACCCCCAGAGCCGTCTGTCCTGGTCCTTTACATCATGGCTCTTATTGAGTTTTAGTGCACTGGAATGGTTGCAGCATATTTGGTCTGTGAACTGGCTCTCTCTAGAATGATGTGTGGAAGGATGCAAACACCTTATGCTTTCTCCGCCCCCATCCCTAGTGCCTGGACCGAGCACGCCTGGAGGCCAGAGCTTGGGGCCGGACAGTACATGTGTGTTGAATGACCACAGGAACATGTTCCACAGCTGCCTGTCTATGTCATGCTCCATGTGTGAACTCCTCTTGGATGAGGTTTTATCTGCTTCACCTTTATGTCCCCAGTCACTGATAGTAGGCAGGCCATTGGCAGGGCCACAAGAGGCCTTCTTTGCGTAAATGGCTGGCTGGCCGGCTGGATGGATGGATGGATGGATGGATGGATGGATAGATGGATGGATGGATGGATGGATGGACGGATGGCTTGTGTGGCACCACGAAGCAGACAGGAATCTATTTGCAGCCTTGCATGTTGCCATTCTGAAGCAGCTGAACTCAGTGCAGCATCCAATATGCTAATGACCCTGGGGATTCGTTCGGAATTGTCAGAACTGATGGAGGGTATCAGATTCCGTTCTGGTTAAGAGTGATGTTAGTGGAATTGTTGGTCTTGACTCTGCCCTCTGCCCTCCTTCTTGGGACGGAAATCAAACCTGCCTCCTGCCCTACTAGCCAGAGGTGCCACCTCTCCGGTGCCCTCTGCTCACCCAACTGCCTTAGCAGTTGCTCAGAATAGAGAGCTCAGGAAAGAGGCAGAATCCAGTGTCCCTCTCTACTTGTTTTCTTCTCTGACCTCTATGCTGACCCAAATCTAAGAGTCGCTGGAAGGACAGCTGCTCGCAGTGCCCGTCCAATCCTGTTGCTGCTTCTCCGCCCTTGCGTGAGTCCTCAGGAAGCCAAAGCCGTCACTGCCCGAAGCAACATGAGTCATAGGCCCAGAGGCCCAACTCAGGCCTCCGTACTTCCTGCTATTTGCCTTCTGTGGGAGAAGCTACTCAACTTCTCGGTTCCGGGTCGGCTCTGCACCCTTGGTCTGAACAGAGCCAAGTCTTCACTGTTTTGGTGCTGAGAGTGATCTAGCATGTTCCATCCACAACCTCGGGAGCATGTGCAGTCCGGCTGAGAAGACATGGCTGGCCACGGGGGAGTCCAAGGTCAGAGGAATCGCAGGAGTTTCATCCACGTGGCTCAGAGGGCGCTGAGGGACCCGTTGGCCTGACAGCGAAGAGAGATGGGGCAGGTATGAGGATGGAGGCCAGAGCTTGGGGGCCGGACAGTTCAGCAGGTCTGGGATGTGATCCTGGTAGGACAGGGGGCTGTGGAAGGCTTCTGAGCAGAGGAGTGACCAGATCATCCCTATGCATGGGAAGCACAACAGATACGAAAGGACAGAGGGCTACAGGATAATGCGCTTGCTGTGGATGGAGAGGTCAGGGGTGTGGGCAATGGACCCGATGTGTGTGAGTTGCTTGGTGCTTGCTAGAGTCAAGGAGTACATACAGCCCCAGGTCCTGGACTCACATAGTGACCACCCTAAAGTCCAGCTGGGCCAGGAGCCCAGCAAGTGACTTGATGGGCTTCACATGGGTCCGTTGAGCCTCAGGTCCCTCTTTGGTGACTGATGATGTCACACAGGTAGCCAGGAAGGTATGGGAAGACATGTAGGTCTGGGCTGGTGACTTAGAGATGGGAAGCCCCGGGAAGCTGCTAGGACCCGAGCCATGGGCTGGATGGACTGCCCAGGGCAAGACAGAAGAGTGGCGGTTGAGGAGGGTAGTCCCAGAGGAAGGTCCCTTGAGAGGCAGGAAGAGACCAGGAAGGGGCAGTGCCCAGAAGCCAGCTATGAGGGCGGAGATGACCCTCAGCTTGGCATGCCGGAGGTCAGTAGTGATTGAGAGCTGAAAGGCAGTGAGGGAGAAGGAAGCCGCACTGGGGGGCTTCCCTGTAGCTTTATAAATGTTGCCCATATCCAGGGCCCCCTATGCAATCTCCACTGACCATGCCGCTCTCAGGTTCCCTTCCCCCTGTGCCAGGCACACCTCCTCCAGGAGCCCCTGGGACTGCTCCACGGACCACAGCTTCCCTCCCAGCTCAGCACTTACACACCCTGAGGACCTGGACAAACTGCCAGCCTCACTGTACCCCCAACTCCTCTGGGGGTAACTGCAGTAGTGCCGGCCCAAGTGTGCAGTGGAGGATGTGGGTGCCCATCCGGGATGCACATTCAGGACACACACCCACAGGGAGTGTCTTCTGCTGGGGCCCGAGAGTGCTGAGCCACCCTTGGGGTGGTCCTTCCCCGACCTCACGCATCGCTGTTTGTAGGTGACACATCACGCCATCCTCTGGGCTCCTCATCTCTGTCCCACCCCAGCTGCTTGCAGCAGGTGCTTGTCATCCCTGCGCTGCAGAGACGGTCACCAGCCCTCTGCCGCTCTTACCTCCCGGGGCTGCTCTCAGCAAAGGCTCAGCCCGCCCTCGGCGAAGGCTCAGCCTGCCTTCCCCAGGGACCATGCTGGCCATCTGGACCTCATGCTCTAGAGTCCCCCTGAGAGCAACAGGTGGTGGGGAGACCTGCTCAGGTCACCAAAGGACAGTGCTCCTGCCAGGTGGCTGAGGTCAGGCAGAAAGCAGGGCACAGCTCTCAATGAGTGCAGATCCTATAGAATACATACATATGCATAGACGAACACACAGACACATATATACATAGATACACATATACAGACACACACATAGACACACAGACACATATATACATACACATATAGACTGTCATAGTTAGATTCAACTTGATGGTTGAGGGTTCCAGCTCTAGACACACTTGTAGAGAATTAGTAGTTGAATTAAGCCCAGACTGAACCTGCGTGAGATTGTTTAGTTGATGAGGACGGCCAAGTCCATGGTGGGTTGGACTAGTTCCTGGGCAGATTATGAAATTGGAGGGAACTGTCTGAGAAAGGGGGCATCCTTGTGTACGCTTGGCCAGACACACTTTCTGGCAAGTAAGGATCGTCCCTCTCACATCGTCCCTGTTATGTGGATACGATGCGGCTCCTCGGTAATGCTGTGTGCTCTCCTGCCAAGCTGGACGAGGAAGTGCACCCGGACCATCATGAGAGGAAATGTAAATCCCTCATTCCCTTATGCTGCTTTGTCATAATTGTACCAACAAGTGCAGGTTAGCAGCAATAGAATCTACTACCAAAGAAGTGAGGTGTCGCTGATACATCTGGTCATGTGGACTCTGTGGATTTTGAACGTTGCTTTAGGAATATGGAAGAACAGGAAGGAGGTAATGTCTGCAGACATTGAGATTGTGTGCTCTAAGGCCTTTGGCTTGTGGGCCACTTGGAAGACAGGGTGCTGAGAGAGTCGTGAATTGTTTGGGCCCAGGTTGTAATGAAGAGAACAAGGACTTTGATGATGTTGAATTTGAAGATATGGACTGGTTCGTTTGGTAGAGGAGAGCTGTGTTGGCAGCCTTGAAGCTTTGGAGAAGGAAAGGTCAGATAGCAGAGCAGCTGTTTCTGTTGGAGAGATTAATATCGCTGAAGAAAAACCTAGTGCTTTGCACTGGGATGGTGGAAGACACGACACCACCATATGGAAACCTGATGCTTTGAAAACTCTGATTCCTTCAAAGGGCACAAGCCTAAGAGCTAAAGCATTTTCCTGCCCTTCGAAAGTTCTGGCTGCCTAGAAAGGGGCTTTTCCAGAATGCACACACAAAAGTTGTTACAGCTGTGGCTCCAGTGGGTCAAGTTATGTTTCAACCTTGCTGTGCAATTTGTCAGCATTGCCTGGGAGGTACTGGTTTTGATGCATGATTGAGGGGTTCATGGACAGCACTCGAAGCTGCCATTGCATGGCAGGTTTGGAGTTCCACCAGAGAAAGGTGAAGTTTTTTTGTGGCAGAGGTGAACCCAGAGTGTTATTGGAGATGCCAGAACCCGTGGGATGCATGCTGAGGATGGCGTGAGTGGAGAGTCAACTGGTTCAGAGAAACACTGCTTGTGCAACTTTGAACTGGGAAAAAGAACTGGGATTTCTCGGCATCTTTGGATCACCATGACACACGATGAGCAACAGAAGATAGACACAGACGTACAGGATGCAGGATGATTTATTGGACTTTAGCCTTAATATGATATATTCTTACTGTGTCATGATGCTTCCATTTGATGTTTTATCTATGTCGAAGTATGTAGCTTATTGTGGTCAAGAAACTTTGCACTTTTAAAATGTTGGAATGAACTTTTAATGACAGAATATTTTAAAATTTGCCTATGAGAACCTTTAGTGTAATTATTAAAAGTAATTAGTGGAAGTAATTTTAGAGCATTTGAAGAATTAGTAAATTGTTCGGGGAAATTTGTTTGGTAGAGGAGAGCTGTGTTGGTAGCCTTGAAGCTTTGGAGAAGGAAAGGTCAGAGAGCAGAGCAGCTGTTTCTGTTGGAGAGATTAATATCGCTGAAGAAAAACCTAGAGACAAATGTGGGGACAAGAATTGAAGATCACAATTTAAAACTGATATGTTTGTGTGTTAAGTTGACAAGAGGTAAATGTCATAGCTAGATACAGATTCAACTTGACAATTGAGGGTTTGAGCTCTGGGCACAATTGTAGAGAATTAGTAATTGAGCTAAGCCCAGCGCGAACCTGCAGGAGATTGTGTAGTTGATGGGGGAGGCTCAGCCCATGCTGGGTGGGACTAGACTCTACAGAGAGCTGGCTGAGGAAGTTGGCATCCTTGTGCACACTTGGCCAGACGTGCTGGTCTGGCGAGTAAGGATCGTCCCTCTCTCAGCTGCTATGTGGATACGATGCAGCCCCGCAGTGCTGCGGTGTGATCTCCTGCCACGCTGGACAAGGACCTGTAACTGGACTATCATAAGGAAAATCAAAACTCTTCATTCCCTTGAGCTGTTTTTGTTACGAGTTTATCAGCAACCATACAGGCAAACTTCAACATATACTCACACAGACACAGTCACAGAGACATACAGACACGCATATATGCACAGACAAACACAAACACTCAGAACTCCACACAAAGAGGGACTGTGGCATTCTCGACCATTTCCTCACCTGAGCTGTCCAATGCCCAACAAGACTGACCCACGGGGCATTATGCGTCCTATGAAACGCCTGTCTGTACATCAAGGAGGCCTGCGGGCACAGAACACAGCAGCTGGAGCCACCAAGTGGCTGTATTTCTCCCCGTAACAGCCCACTGTGGACCCCACAGAGAAGCTGTGTAATGGACGGGTGGCGGGGTGGCTATGACGTCAGGGCAGCCTGCAGATCCAGGCTCTGGATATGGGCAGAAAGCGTGAGGAACAGGCAGTAAGCCATCCGGCCAGTTGGGAGATGCCTGACCCAGCCCAGGACATGTGATCTGTGCCGGCCGGCATGTAAGGCTGCATCTGTGCCCAGGACACCGGGTCACCCGCACCCCGTGGCAGCTCATTGTGGGGGCTGCCTCCCTGTATCAGATTCAAGGCTGAAGCTGCAGTGAGACCCTCTGGCAGCTGTGGCTGAGCTCAGCGTCCCCACTCAAGGATGCTGGGCAAACATCGAGGCCTCGGCCATCTCTGGTCAGGGAGTCAGGAATGGATGCTTGTTTAATATTTTAATTTATTGTATGTATGCATGTGTGTTAGAGAAAGAGAGAGAGAGAGAGAGAGAGGGAGGGAGAGAGAGGTGCATGCCACCACTTGCAAGTAGAGGTCAGAGGACAACTTTCAGAAGTTGGTCTCTCCTTCCACTATGTGGGTTTCCAGGGAACAAACCCACTATGTTTGTGAGCTTTACCTGCTACACCATCTCGCCAGCCCTGAAATACTTATTAAATGCCTGCTGTGGGTTAAATGCTGCTGTGGGCATTTGTGAAGTCAAGTCTGCAGAAGGCGAATAACTAAAGCCCCAGACAGAGCTTAACAAATAGGTTAAAAAAAAGGAAAAAGGTATTGGGGGTAAGAAGGAGGGGGAGAGGGAAGGGGGAGAAGGAAGAAGGGGGAAGAGGAGAGAGTCTGGGTTAGTGGTTCTGGGAGGAAACATTTAAGGTGACAAGGAAGGCCCAGAGCACGGCTCCTTGGAGGATGCTGGGAAGGGTTTTCTGGGTGTAACGGAGAGCAAGTCCGAATGCCATGGGGCGGAGGATGTGTGGGTGCTGGAGAGACGGCAGGAAGTGGAGCACAGTAGCCAGGCAGCGAGTGGACAGAGGCGAGCGCGGCCCCTCCCCGAGGTTGCCGAGGCCGTCTGGAAGCCCCCAGCTGGCTGGCAGAGACGCTGGCATTTCACCCCAGGTCAGGAACACTGGCTCTGGCAGCTACGGCCGCCCAGGAGCCAGGAGGACTGACCGGGTTAGACTGCGGGCAGCAAAATGGGATTGGGCTCTAGGGAGCCACTGAGGAACTCAGGGGTCACAGAGGTCTGACCCGAGGCAGCTGATGCTCGGATACCGCTGGGTGGGCAGATAGCATCGCACGAGGAAACAAGATACAGTGATGGGGGGGTCTCAAGAGGCTGGGGCTCTCTCCAGGGGATGGAGACAGGAGGGGAGCCGTCCTCAGCCGGAGCAGAGAGGAACTGAGGCGCTGCGCCAGCTGGACGGGAGGAGCGAGGGAGCGCAGACATCGACAGGGTCTTGGCTGTTTTGACCTGTGATGCAGGGGAGGGCTGAGGCTATGGTGGGATGGTTCGTGCGGGAAGACCAAAGCTCAGGGCAACCTGCTATGTTCGAGACAGTCGCTGGCCCTGGAGGGCGCTGGCTGGGCAGGTGCCCCTGTGGCTGGCTGGATGGCTGTTCAGCATCCGGATGGCATAAGTTCTGTGGGGTGGGGTGGGGGCATCACTCATGGAGACCATGCACCAGCGAAGACGGGGCTTCTACTGCGCCTAGGAGGCTCCACCATTGGAGTGTGTGTGGGTAAGGGGGTTGGAAGGAAACTCTGGCACATGGAACCCAGGAAAAGGAAGGTTCTAGAAAGCCTCAGAAGGAAGAAAGCTAACTGACTTTAACTGCTGGGGTGGGGGGGCACAGACACTCATGTCTGGTGTTTCAGCTCTGGCCAGAAGTGGTCTGCGTCTGGTATATGGATTGGTTGCTCTGGGCATTCTGGGTAAATGTGGGCACGAAGGCGTGGCTCCTGGCACAGGGTCTTCCATTTAGCGCCTTTCCAAGGCTCCTCTGGCCGGCAGCAAGCGGCAGAACTCAATTCCGTCCTACGGTTGGACCAGAAGCTGTCCCTCTTCCGCTGGCGGACTTCAGGGCTCTTCATCTGTAGCTGCGGCGCTGCTAGGGGCTGCACCAAGCTGTCTTCTGCAGAGCCTAAGACCCCGCCCATCCTCCCAGCCACACGTGGCCTTCCCGTTTTCCCTCATCTTTGCCAACATCTCTCAGCTTTCATTCCATGGGTGGTAGTGTGTTTCTCTCCATGGACTGCAAGACAGAGGGACCGCTGATGAGGAAGAGAAATAGGTTCGCAAGACCCCAATATAGGAACGCTACGCAGTTCCCATGGAAGAAAGAAATATGTCTGAAGTCAAGAGACTGGGGTCTCACTGTGGTGGGCTTGCCCCTCCTGGAGGTGGGCTTCCCCATAATGTATCAGGAATGGGAGTCGGGAAGGAGAAGGGTCAGCGGGTGCCCTGCTTACACTTCAACTTTCACTCATAAATATGCTGCCTTGGCCAAGTGGTCTAACCGCATAAACCCTGAGGACCCTCAGCCGTGGGCCGGAGACCAAACCAGAGTACACATCTGGGGGACTTAGTGGGGGCTTTGTGCATACGTAGGTACTGGCCAAATGTAGGCCCCTCTGTGTAACAGCACCCAGCGCACAGTAGGTGCTTGCTGAATGTACATCCCTCTGCTGGTTTGATGAATATTATTATTCTTATTATCCAGCCTTATGTAGGATATCACATAATCTCTTCACTCTGGTGGTGGTCTGTTAGGTGGTGTCAGGTCCAGTCAATTTCTGACCAAGATTAACTTTCACACCCCATTAGTCCTCAGCGGCTTCGCCTGGACCCTTCTGCCGGGTCTCCAGAGCATTCGGAGCATTTGGACGCACATCACGACTGTGCAGGTTTCTTTATTTTCTTACTTGCAAACATGTGTGTGTGTGTGTGTGTGTGCGCGCGCGCGCGTGCGTGCGCAAGAAGGCACTTGAGTGTGCGTGCCTGTGAAGTCCCAAGGATGATGTCTGGAACCATCCTGAGTTGCTCCACCTCCTTACTGCTCTCCCGGGGTTTCCCAGGCTCCTCCTTCCAGGGCCAGAAGTGCAGGGCGCTGCCATTTTCACCTGGCGTTTTACATGAGACCCGGGGATCTGAACTCAGGTCCTTTTGTTTTCGAGGCAGAGGCTTTAACCCTGAGTCATCTCCCCAGCTCTGTGCTCGCCCTTCCATCTGCAGCTGTTAATCATTGCTTGCTTATCGATGGGCAGCGCAGCTGTGGAGGCAAACAGCTGGGTGCAGCTTAATCATTAATGCTGTTGCTTTCCCAGGCTCCCAGTTTATACCTGACCTGTTGGGCACAGATGTTTGTTCTTTGACGGGAGCCGGCGAGGAGGTTCAGGGCCCAGGTGAGCCGCGCTGACTTGGATCAACCTCTTCCGGAGGGTTGCCGTAGCAAGGAGACTTTGGGGAGCAGCGGGTGGAGAAGGGGCTTCAGAACCAACTTTTGGGGGCTGGTGAAGATGGAGAGAGAATGTCCACATGGCATACTGACTGCGGTAGCTGGCAAGCGTTTTCTAGAAATGTCGTTTGTCCTGGGGCAGTGTGGCTGTGGTATTCCAATGTCCAGTGATCTGTCTCTTCTCATCCTCCTCCCTCCCTCCCTCCTTCCCTTCCCTCCCTCTTACCTTTCCTCCCTCACCTCCCTCTCTTTCCCTCCCTCCTTCCTTCCATCTCCCTCCCTCCCTCCTTCCCTCTCCCTCCCGCCCTCCTTCCCTCTCTTTCCCTCTCCCTCCTCCTCCTCCTTCCCTGTCTCCCTCCTTCCTCCTTCCCTAGCTCCCTGTCTGTCTCCCTTTCTCCTTCCCTCCCTCTCCCTCCCTCCCTCCCTCTCCCTCCCTCCCTCCCTCTCCTCCCTCCTTCCCTCCTTCCCTGTCTCCCTCCTTTCCTCCTTCCCTCTCTCTACCTCCCTCCTTTCTCCCCTCTACCCTCCTTCTTCCTTTCTCTCTCCTCCCTCCTTCCTTCCCTTCCTTCTTTCCTCTCTCTTTCCGTCCCCTTCTTCCCTGTCTACTCCTCTATTTCCTCATCTGTTCCTCTGTTCCTCTTCCTCTTCTTCCTTTCTTTCCTCCCTTTCTTCCCTTTTTCTTCCTCTTTCTCTTTCTTCCTTCCTTCCTTTCTTCCTCCTTCACTTCTTCCTCTCTCTTCCCCCTCCCTTCCTATTCTTTCTCCCTCCCTCCCTCCGTTAAAGTTTCCCTATTTCCACATTCATTTTCAATTCCTCCTTTGAGAAATGACTTTAGGGCTGAACTGAAGTCAGAAGTGACCCTGAACACTAAGCTGCTCGCCCATCGAAGACCTGGGGTCAGGGTGTGTTGGGGGTTTTCTTTTGAAGCCGCATTGGGGCCATGGCCAGCTCAGCTCAGCTCAGCAGGGCACGTGCAGGACGGGATGACGTGCCCGGCGGTGCCCAGGACCGGTGGCCGTGGCGCCCGCAGGCAGCGGGGCTCTGCGTGAGGGCTTCATCTGGCTCGGGCAACCCCGGGGACAGGTTGTGTGGGCGAAGTCACATCCGTGCCCCGGTGGCTGGGTTCCCTCTGACAGTGCCCGCACCGCAGGAGATCCGGGGTTCTATTAGCCGCAGCAGCAGCCTGGTGCCTGGAGGAAGTGACAGTCTAATCTTTCACCCGGGGGCAGGCTAGGCAGGGGTCAAACTGTGGAGCCAAGTCCTGGCACTGACTGTGCTGGATATTAACCCTGTAACTGCCGCAGTGCAGGGAGGCCTGGCGGAGGGGCTGCAGGCTGCCCCTGCAGCGGGCGGGCACGGGGGGCTCAGGTGGCTGTTCCTCAGGAGCACAGTGCCAGTGTGTCTTGTGGCCTGGCCACAGCGAGCGCAGCTGTGTCCTGAGCAGCTGTGCTGGAATCGCTCCCACAAGCTGCGAGGTGAGACTGGAGCGAACGTTCCGGGGAGTCTTGCCACACACGGGGCTCACATTTGTCGCACGCATTTTATTTACTTTTCCTTCTGTTTGCCTCTTGTAACTATTTTGAGGGAATTTAAGATTCTCTAATTAAATACCAAGGGAGCTGAAATGGTGTGCTGAGTCTTAGCAAGTCTAGCCGATCACCTGCTCCATGAAGACCGTGTGAGCAGGGAGCACTTGCTGTCTGCAGGACACCGCTGTTTCTGGAGGGGCCCCTAGCAGCCGGCATCCCCTGCGGGGCTCGGTCCCCTCGCAGCAGCCCTGTGAGCTGGTCCTGCCGCCCGCCCTCTTGAGGCAGGAAGCACAGAGAAGTTGAGGAATTTTCTGCTAGTCACACAGCCACAGAGCTGGGTTTGGAACCCTTGGTCCCAGAGCCCATGCTGCCTGAGGCACAAGAGCGCAGCTTTGAGCATGACAGGCTGGTGACAGGACGTCTCAGGGCTGAGGAAGGAGCCCCAGCCCTGTGGCGGGCTCAGGAGGGTGAAGTTGAGATCCCCCTGCCCAGTGTGGAGGACCTGCTGGTTCAGCTTCCCCGGCAGAGGGGTCTGACTGACTTAGAAACTCTCTTCCTGGTCCCAGCCGTCCCCCTTCCCCCAACACAGGGGGCAATCAGAGCTGGCTAAGGATGCGCAAGAAGTCCAGCCCCACTTCCCAGGGCCAAGAGTGCGGACCACCCGCCCTTTCTGCGGCAGAGGGGCAGCTGTCCCAGCATGCATCTCATCCCCGTCAGCACAGCGGCCTCGCGGTGTGGACGTGCGGACCACCTGTCCCCCCTCCCTGGCCCAGGTTCCTTCCCCTCATGCTGTCTCACGCCGTCCTCGATGCTCCTTGATCTGCTAGCGCCCACTCAGCACCGTCCCGCCCCACCCTCCACACCTCAGCCCCCAGTCTGGTCCCAGCGGCGACTGTCCTGCTTGCTCCGACCTTGACCTCAGGTGGTCCCTGGAGCACGGGCGATGTGTGTCCCAACAAGACCCACCCTCTGGTTACAGCTGGAATCACAGCTTCTCATCTTTCCCACACTGAAGCCCTCAATGGCCACTACAAATGTCCACTGTACGTCAGGGTTCTCTAGAGTCACGGAATTCACAGAATGAATACGGGGAATTTACTGAGTTGGCTTACGAGATATGGCCGAGGGAGTCCGATGGCTGCCAGCAGCTGCCAGTCCAGGAGGCCCGAGGGTGACGGCTGAAGGCTGGAGGCTTCCTAGGGAGTCCCTAGTGCGTTGAAGACTCGGAGGGTCGGGCGGGCAGGAGGAAGAGCGCAGCTTCAGAGTCTCTCCTCCTCCTCTGTCTTCTGTTCTGTGGCTTTCACGTGGTCCATCACTGGCAGGGTCCTGTGAGATCTATGGAGGTTCTGATGGGATCTAGGGCGGGTGTAATCTCTTCAGGTGGTCTCAGTTGACCCTTCCAGGTGTGGTCTCAGCTGGTCTCAGTTAATACCAGCTGTGTCAGTTGACGCCCAGGCTTAACTACCACATCCGCCATCTTCGCTCTCACTGCTGAGCCTCGAGTGGACCCTCGACACCTTCCCGTGGCCCCGCCAGCCAAGGTCGTAAAGTGGCTGCCCAGACTTCATGACGTGAGCCTCCCACCCAGCCTTTCGCCTGTCTGTGCCACCTTCTTCCTTTCCTTTAGCTGGCTCTTTGCCTCATACTTGAAGTCAGTACCACTCAGGGACAGAATGTAGACACGTGAGCCGGGACGTGGCTTGTACTGGACAGAAAAAGGACGTAGGAGGCTCAGGAGGACACAGCGTCCACGGAAGGACGATGGGATGACAACACTCGAATCTAGCATGTTTGACGGGAACTGCCCCCCACTGCATGTTTGAACCCTTTGCTGGCGTTAATGTTTGGGAAGATTGTGGCATCCTTAAGAGGTGGAGCTTGCCCAGCAAGGCGCGTCACCGGGGAGGGACCTGGAGGTGTGGGGTCTGTGGCCCTGCTGGCTCTTGCTTCTACATGCTGTCTTCTGATGGCTGTGGCCATGTGAACCGGCCTCCTGCTTCTGCCTCCAGCCAGGACTCTGCCGAGGGACTACACCCCCCAAGGGTATGTCAAATGACTCCCTTTCTGCCTGGGTCTGAGCGCTGTCTCACAGCAAAAGAAGGAAAACTGCAGCAAGCCCCTTCACAAAAGCCACCCACTTCCCCATTTCCACACTCACAGTTCTTGCCAAGGTTTGACCCACAGTCTTTGGCGCCACGCCACTGGGCTGTGGCTTCCTGGTGCCTGCTTCCTTCGATGCTCGGTGAACCCTGCCTACGCGCAGGCCCCTCCTGCAGCCGCACTGTCCCTCCCCCACCAGCTCTTTCTTCCTGCTCGTCCTTCCCGACCCCCCTGCCCCATCCGTGGCCTTCCTTACTGTCTTGATTTCATATTCCATTGCTGTAGTAAACGTCTGACCCCACACAATGTCGGGGGCCAGGGGGATTTTGGTTTCAGCTTCTACTTCATGATGGCAGAAGGGAGCCCCGGAAGTGGTCGCGCCACCCACGCCTGCAGAGGGGACAAGGACCAGCCAGTGCTGCCACCTGCCTTCTCAGCTGCCAAGTTTCTAACAGATTCTCTCTTTTTTCCTCTTAGAAACAACACAGGGTCCAAAAAACGTGAAAAGTTAACCATGAAGCCCAGCGGAAAGGACCCGGCAGGAAACAGAGAAAGTGAGCAGGCGAGAAAGAAGGTGGTCAGTACTGGTTTCTTGATCTCTTTCCTTCCTGAACCTTCTGGCAATTTCCTTCAGTCCTTTCATGCTCCCTCCTCCAGGGGAGGCGGGGTCAGGGCAAGGACAGCAGAGAGAAGAGTGAGTGACAGCTGGAAGGGAAGCAAAGCATTGTGGGACCGAGTTGTGAACTGCAGCTTTTGGAACGAGCCACAGAGGGTGCTGGTCTGCTTGTGGATTCCAGGACTTGGGGGGAGGGGGATCCCTATTCTAAAAGTCACTTCTCAAGGACTCTATCGATGTTGACAGGGATTCCCTCGTCATCCTGAAAGATACACTGAGGGCCTGGGAAGTTGGCTCAGTCGGTAGATACCTGCCTCACAGAGGGGAGGATCTGGCTGGGATCCCACCGCCCACATTAAGAAGTCGCAGGCAGCTACTCCTTGGAAGAGAGGAGAGCCTTGCTTGTCCTAAACCTGTGTTTGACAGGACCAAGATCAGCCAGAGTCTACTGGCCAAAATGCCAGCTAGAAACCATGAAAGCTTGGGCCAAACATCACTGTCCCCTACGCATGTGTGTGATGCCAGCATTGGGGGAGTGCAGACAGGAGGCTCCCAGGAACTCGCTTCTCAACCATCCTACCCAGCTGGGGAGCTCTGGGTTCAGCGAGAGCCTGTCTCAAAAAGCAAGGTAGAGACTGATGTAGGAAGACACCTGAGAACAATGAGGTGTCCTCACTGGTGCACCCAGGTACATACATGCACACACACACGTGCACACATGCAGACATGCACGCACCCACACACATGCAGATATGCAGACATGCACGCACCCACACACGTGGAGATATGCAGACATGCACACACCCACACACGTGCAGACATGCACACACCCACACACGTGCAGACATGCACACACCCATACACACTGGCCTATGAGTACTCAGCTGTCAGAGATAAGCAAGATCAGGGTAGGACAGATCCGTTTGGTACCTTAGGCAACAACGGGTGACAGAGGAACACACCACCCTCCTTCCGGCTTCATGCCAAGATGTAGTGATGCGTTCCAGCTGACCCCCTGGTTCTTGGTACCCTTAATCTGCAACCCCAGTGTGAAGCTGAGCAGTCTCCCGTCAGGCAGGGGTCACTGTTGCCATTCCAGTTTCAGCAAGTCCCTTAGGATCTGTCAGACCCGCTGTGGCCGATGAGCAAGCAGGATACAGGGAGGGGCGCCCCATGGGAGGCCAGGAGGTGGAAAAGAGGCAGCCCCAGAAGTCCTCAGGGCACGGGCTGTCCCCACCCCTCTGCTGACCCCTCCTTCACCTTGGCATGGATTGTGCCACACACAGCAGCTATCTGTGCCTGCAGGTCCTGGCTCCGTACCCCGCACCCCACGCCCTCTCCTGCCCACATACCTCCTGGACTCTTATCCTGGGCGTGGGCTCAGGAATCACTGCTTCCAGAAGGACTCCAGGATCCAGCTGTGGTGGGCGTGGCGCCCGAGTCCTCTGCCCTGCAGGCCCATCCCTTGGGGTTCTGCTTGGGCCCCACAGTTCCTCAAAGACCCATGCAGCAGACAGCCAGCCTGAGGATTTCGCAAATCTGTCCACCTCTGGTCGAGGTTCCCGCTGCCTCCGGGTGGCTGCGTCTCCCTGCTGTGCAGATGGGGCTGAGACCCCCGGGTGTCTGTGACAGTCCAGCCCTCGGCATTCCTTCCTCGTATCTGCACGTGTGCTTTCCGCTACACCCAGCCAGCCGGCTTCTCCCTGTCTGGTTTGGGGCCCCGAGCCTGCTGGGGCCTCCTTGGCACTGTCTGCCCGCCATGCCTGTCTCTGCCCTTCCCAGCCTTTCGGACCACATGCATGATCCGCAGCCGGCACTTCTCACCCACACTGGGGGCAAAATGCCCACACCTCGCTCACTGTCTCCTGGCGTGCGTGAGATCCTTGTCTCTCCCACCCAGCTCTTCCTGAGCCAGCTCAGACCTGAGAGTGGTCCAGGAACATTCCAGAACATGCTGCTTGGGGCCGTGTGCACGGAGCTTCTACTTGAACCTCGAACTTACTCTACAGGAATAAGATCCATGTCCTGTAAGCTCAGCCACGCGCTGGGACTTACCTGAGGTCACAGTTATCAGGGGCAGGAGTCGGGGCTGGAAGCCACCCAGCATCTCGGGCCAAGCCAAGTGACCTTTGGTCTCAATCCCTGGGAAGCACCCTGGGTTTGTGCCAACGCTCTTGGCCTTGTTAGGAGAGCAAAATGAAAGCATGCCAACGGAAACACTCCACCCCCGGGCAGGGCTGTGGGAAGGACTTCCCGTTGACTCTCCAGCGGCTGCCCTGCTGGGGAAGAACGTTGCGGGGGTTCCGTGCTCAGCGCTGCCGCCCTCCTGTGGACTCTGCCTCCTCACTGCCGGAGATGTCCCGGCAGAGTCCAGGGTCCCCCCCGCCAGGAAGGAAACAAAACATGGACGCCAGGGAGCTCCGCTTCACTCCCCTGACGCCGGACGCCAGGCGCCTCGTGAACCTGCCTGTGGGTCACCGGCCCGGGAGAAGTGGTGGGTCAGGTGGGAGGAGAAGGAAGGTAAACGCAGGCACGGGGGCAGGGGCAGAGGGACAGAACTCAGCCGGGACTGACGGCTGTGTGATGAAAGGGCCTGGAGCCACGGGTCAGGGAGGCCTGAGTTTGAATCCTGAGTTACCTTAGTGGTCCGCGCTTTCACATACAGGCCCACGGGACCCCTGGAAGCCTGACTGTGCTCTGGGAATGACATTCGGGTGGGCGACACCTCGTGCTTGCTCAAGCCGGCCCTCCTTTCCTTCACAGTGCAGATCGCCAGGAATTGCACCCTCTATCCTGGAGACCAGCTGCAGCTGGTCGTCTAGGAACCCGGGGATAGTGGCAGAGGCAGGAAGAGATGGCATCTATCTGCCCTCCACATGGGTACGTCGGGGGGAGTGCAGACGAGGGAAGCAGACGAGGGAAGCATCCGTGTCCCGAGCTGGGGACGGCACAGGACAGCAGATGCTCAGCACAGAAAGCAGCTTCTCAGCTGAGACCCTGAGAGACTTTTTTTTTTGGGGGGGGACGATGTCATACACTCGATTGCTTTTGTCCAGCCATGAGAAACATGTTCATCTGCATCCCAAGCCCCTATTAGCAAGACACCCCAAAACTAATCCTCCCTCTCTTGCAGGGAAAAAGGACGCTGTTCTTTGTGATGTGGGGAAGAGGAGGGGGAGGCGTGGCGCTCTAACAAAGTGGAACGAACAGCATCTGATTTTCACTTGCAACATGTCCAGTTAGAGACGTGTAATCGCTGGGGGAATGAAAGAGGGATAGAGACTGAATGCTTTTGAAAAATCCTTTCCTTATTTATTTGAGACAGCGAGAAAAGGTTGAGAGACTACACGCCATGGCACGTGGACAGAGGTCAGGGACAACTTTCGGCAGTTAGTTCTCTCCTTCCGCCATGTGCACTTGTGGGGACTGAACTCGGGTGGCAGGTTTGCGAGCAGAGCAGCACCTCAACAGCCTTCGGCACAATCCCCTCGTGGGGGCGAACAATTCTAACCACATTTCACTTAACGACGCCCACCGGGGGTCATCTGCCCTCCTCCATCTTCATGTCGCCAGCATCTACCCAGGGCCACCTCAGAGGCGGGCTTGTCACCCAGCCAGAGGAAGGAAGCATACGCAGTCCCACCCCTCAGGAAGCCAGCCCCCATCACTGCCCACCCCACCCACTGCCCCTCCCCTCCCCTGCCCACCCCGCCCACTGCCCCTCCCCTCCCCCTGCCCACCCCGCCCACTGCCCCTCCCCTCCCTCTGCCCACCCTGCCCACTGCCCCGCCTCTCCCACTGCCCCGTACCAGCAGCTCTGAGCACCAGCCAGGCTCTCCGCCCAGGATCTTGTCTGCTCTGACTGTCTTTGTCTAATTGCTGTGGGTGGGTTTTATTGTCACCCCCATCTAAAAGAGGAGGAGACTGAGTCAAGAAGTGTGACCTGTCAAAACGTTATAGGGTCTAAGGGGCAGAATTGGGGTCCAAGATGAAGCAGTGACATCAATGCAGAAATAAGGGCTGTGGGCTCTTGCCAAGGTTCTCAGAGGAACAGACCTTGGCCATGGGCCTTGGGTGCCCAGCGTTCTTCTCAGAGGAGTCCTGCAGATGGGCAGCAGAGGGGCCTGGGCAGAGGGGCCTGGGCAGAGGGGCCTGGGCAGAGGGGACTGAGCAGAGGGGACTGAGCAGAGGGGCCTGGGCAGAGGGGACTGAGCAGAGGGGCCTGGGCAGAGAGGACTGGGCAGAGCGGCCTGAGCAGAGGGGACTGGGCAGAGGGGCCTGGGCAGAGGGGACTGGGTAGAGGGGTCTGGGCAGAGGGGCCTGGGTAGAGGGGTCTGGGCAGAGGGGCCTGGGCAGAGGGGTCTGGACAGAGGGTCTGGGCAGAGGGCCTGGGCAGAGGGTCTGGGCAGAGGGGACTGGGCAGAGGGGACTGGGCAGAGAGGACTGGGCAGAGGGGTCTGGGCAGAGGGGTCTGGGCAGAGGGGTCTGGACAGAGGGGCCTGGGTAGAGAGGACTGGGCAGAGCAGTCTGGGCAGAGGGGACTGGGCAGAGGGGTCTGGGCAGAGGGGTCTGGACAGAGGGGCCTGGGTAGAGAGGACTGGGCAGAGCAGTCTGGGCAGAGGGGACTGGGCAGAGGGGTCTGGGCAGAGGGTCTGGGCAGAGGGCTTGGGCAGAGGGGACTGGGCAGAGGGGACTGGGCAGAGGGGTCTGGGCAGAGGGGACTGGGCAGAGGGGACTGGGCAGAGAGGACTGGGCAGAGGGGTCTGGGCAGAGGGGTCTGAACAGAGGGGCCTGGGCAGAGAGGACTGGGCAGAGCGGTCTGGGCAGAGGGGACTGGGCAGAGGGGACTGGGCAGAGGGGCCTGGGCAGAGGGGACTGGGCAGAGGGGCCTGGGCAGAGGGGACTGGGCAGAGGGGCCTGGGCAGCCAATGCAGCAGCAGCCGAATGGGGCAGGGGAGAAGGAGAAACAGCTTTTGAACACTGGTCGTGTCTGCAGCCCACGCAGTGTTGTTATTAACGCCCCATTGCACAGGTAGGACAAGCCGAGCCCCAGGGAGCTCAAGTTCCTAGTTCAGGTGCCCACAGCTGCCACCTGGTTCCAAAACCAGCAAAGGTGAACTAAGGACGTGAGGAGAGCCGCGTTGTCTTGCAAGCACTGCGTGGACCTGATCCAGGCCCTAAGCTGGGCGCCATCTTGCTCACTGTTGGGGGGACGGGGGTTGTCAGGACCTCACGCCTGCACAGCACGTACCCGTGCACATACTGTGACCACCGGGATGGGAGCTCTTCTGTTCCCAGCTGGTGCCAACCGTCAGCCTTGCCAAAGACACAGGTGTTCATGCTGCGTGGCTGAGTCGGCCATCTTGGATGGAAAGGGGCGGGTGCTGGCAAGAATCTCTGCAGGACCTTCCAGGACACCGATACTTCCACCCGGACCAGTGTGTGTGTGCGTGTGTGTGTGTGTGTCTGTCTGTGTGTGTGTCTGTGTCTATGTGTGTGTCTATATGTGTTCGTGTGTGTGTCTATGTGTGTGTGTGTCTGTGTGTGTGTGTCTGTGTGTGTATGAACATGTCTGTGTCTGTGTGTGTGTCTGAGTCTGTGTATGAGTGTGTCTGTGTGTGTGTCTGTGTGTGTGTGTCTGTGTGTGTGTCTGTGTGTGTATATGAGTGTGTGTCTGTCTGTATGTGTCTGTGTGTGTGTCTGTAGGTCTGTGTGTATGAATGCGTCTGTGTGTAGGTGTCTGTGTGTCTGTGTGTATGAGGGTGTCTGTGTGTGTATATGAACATGTCTGTGTCTGTGTGTGTCTGAGTCTGTGTATGAGTGTGTCTGTGTGGGCAGGTATGTCTGTGTGTGTATGAGTGTGTCTGTGTGTGTCTGTCTGTGTGTGTGTGTCTGTGTGTGTATGCATATCTGTGTGTGTATGAGTGTGTCTGTGTGTATGAATGTGGGGGGGGGTGTGTGTCTGTGTGTATGTATGTGTCTGTGTGTCTGTGTGTGTATGAGTGCGGGTGTGTCTGTGTGTGTGTATGAGCGTGTCTATGTGTGTGGGTGTGTCTGTGTGTGTATGAGCGTGTCTGTGTGTGTGCGTGCACACACATGCATCTGGGTGGCTATGGCTAGTCTCAGGCCCCCGGCACGGGCCAGGCGAGTCAAGGGCACTGGCAGGGAATCTGCCCTGTGCCCAGCACCAGGGACCCAGCACCTGACTATGCCCCTGTGGCTGGTCACCAGGCACACTGACCACGTGAACCGCCGTCCAGGGTAGTGGCGGGAGGCTTCGCCAGGGATGCCTTGAGCAGTGCCAGGCAGCCGCCCAGCTCAACGACCACCCGCTGCTGCGGACCACTTAGCCCGGCTTTGCCTGTGGCTCTCCCGGCTCCCGCCCTGGCCAACCCCGCAGGAACGTGGTTAGAGTCTGCTGAAGGCGTCTGCTTTGGGGGACCCTTAAGCAGCCGAGGAAAACCAAAGTGCAAGACAGAGGCTCTGGGCGGGAGCGCCCCACCCCATCCGTGCCCTTCCCGCCGTCCTGCTACTATGGGTTCTCTCGGGTCGGGTCTGGGCACAGGAGATGCTGGACCCTCGAACAGAGCAAAGCCCCAGCTAGGGGGGTCGTCCTTCGGAGCGCGGGCTCTGACGCTTTCCTCTCTTCCCAGGACTGGTCCTGCTCGCTCGTGGTGGCCTCTCTCGTGGGCGCCTTCGGCTCCTCCTTCCTGTACGGCTACAACCTGTCGGTGGTGAACGCCCCCACGCCGGTGAGTGTGGGCGCAGCCTCGGGGCAGAGGGTGCTGGCTGGGTCCAAGGCAAGGAGGGGGCGCAGGAGAGTGGGGCCAGCTCTGGTCTTGGGGGAGACGCCAGGCAGAGAACACAGGGGGTCAACGCCTTCCAGGGAGCACTTGGGGAGGTTTAAGTGGGGTGTGGAGGTCGCAAGGGTCGGAAGCAGGGGACTCTATGCTGGCGCCCGGGGTGAAGGGACCCGATGAGCAAACATTTTGATGATTTTCCCCCTTTAATTTTGCGCAGAGCTCATCCATCCCTTCCTTGCTCGGGCTCCAGGCTGAGATCAGATCTCGGGGCTCCCGCCTCCCTCTTATTTGTTGTTCCAGGTCATTCTGAGGCCAGAGGGTCTTGGCTGAGGGGGGTGGGCAGTGCTAATTGGAGCCCAGTCTTGCAGATGATGCCTACAGGGTCTGCAAAGGCTGGGGAACGCCTGGTACCCTCCTGGTGAGGGCTGTATGGGCGGAGCAGGGGGTCCCACCGTCGCTTTGGGGGCTTTGCTCTGTTCGAGGGTCCAGCATCTCCTGTGCCCAGTGTCTGGGTGGGCAGTTCTCCAAGGGTTGGCATGCGCCTCAGGGGTCCGGGCTGCATCTGTGTCTGTGCAGATCTGGGTTTTTGAAATTCTTTTTGCGCTGATATTTTACGTTTCTTGTAAGTGCATTTGAAAAATGGGTTTTGATGCTGAAGAATGCTTGAGACCCAGGAGTCCGGAGGGCTTCTTTAGCCAGGGCCTCCGTGGGCCCTGACTCCTTACTGTGCCATCTCTCTGAGGTCTCCAGAGAGCAGACCGGTGGTTAGCCTCTGAAAGAGGACTGGGAATGTGGGCTCTTGTGTCACGTGGGAAGTTCAGCAGGTGTTGACCTGTTTATGTATGTGTACGGAGGACCAAGGGTGACTTCGGAAATCATCCTGGATTGCTTCTACCTCCTTTTTGCTTCCCTCTGGGACTTCCCAGGCTCCACCCACCAGGGCCGGAAGTGCAGGTCGCCACTCTGCCCTTTCCACCTGGCATTTTTTTTATGTGGAACCTGGGATCTGAACTCAGACCTTCACTTGCAAGGGAAATCTTAACCCCTGAGCTATCGCTCCAGCCCAGGATAAGGCAGAGAGGCATGTGAAACTTGAATCTGGATTAGAACCATGACAGTTCAAGCAGTGATTGTGGACACCAGGAATGAAGTTTGTTCATTCATTCCTTCATTTAGTCAGCAGTTTATCCACTGAGCACCTGTCACATGTTGAATCTAGGAATCAGGGAAGGCAACCTGGAGGAGGTGGCCTTTGAGCTCAGCCCCGCAGAGATGGCGGAGAGCTGAGGCATGCACGCAGCCTGGGTGTGTCGGGAGGCGGCCTGCTGGCAACATGGCGCTGTGATGTGCCAGTCCCAGGGGAATGAGGAGATGGAGGGAGAGAGACAGACAGACAGACGAGCAGGGCCGAGGCAGCAGAACGGCTCAGGCCTTCAGCTGAGAGGCAGGACTCTGGTCTGTGGCCCTGAGCAGCCACAGCAGGTCCAAGAGGTGTGGGGGACACCCAAGGGTTAAGACTGCATCCTAGGAATGGGGGGGGGTTAGAAAGACAGACTTGGGCCAGTTAGCGTCTCCCCTCTTTCTTCTGAGGTGACCGTAGCTCCCTGGAGACATGACAGGCACTGAATTCTCAATCCCCTGCTGTGGGTGTGCGACTGGGGAAGCGAAGCCACCCCAGACCCCGGGAGGCCAGGCACAGAGCAGGCACTTCAGGGAAAGGAAGGTCAGGTCGTCTGCAGACCAGAGGCTGGAGCCTGCCGGGCTGCGCGGGGCGCAGGAAGGAAGGTCTGGGAAGGAAAAAAACTTCAGGTGCAGGATGGCCACCAGGGGGCGCCGTGGACACCAGCTTCAGCTTGGCCACTGGGAGCTGAGTCTAGGGGGGCGGCTTTGGTCCTGCACCAGGCTCAGCTGTGGCATATCGGGGTTCAGGAGACACCACACGGAGGGGACCCCGGCCGTGGCTACCAACAAGAGGGAGACACTGTGTGCAGCCCCTGAGCTCTCTGCTGTGCAATGCTTGTGCAGATGGTAGGAGCAGCCGTGAGAGTGGACGGGCTCCGCCGGCCATTGACTAGTCTGCTCACTAGCTGGCTCAGCCCCATTGCTGTCCAGGCGCAACCTTAGAAAAGTCTCCGTGCTTCTCTCCCTCGCAGTCGCAAAGCTTCTGGAAGGCACGTGGACAGTAGGTCCACACTGTGGGCAGTGGCTGGGCACTTGGCAGTGGGAGGGACAGAGCCACTTGTGCTGCCTCGGTTGTCATCCTGCCGGGAGCCACAGCTGCCTGTGACAGGGGCGGGACCTGCGTCCCGGGAGGCCAAGGTGTCCAGACTCCACAGTGGCCACTACCCGAAGTCCTGCTCAATGCAGGTCTTAGCCGAGCCAACCGCCCCTTACTTCAAAGGCACCCCAGAATCTGACTATGCAGCAAAGCCTGTTTGGGGAGGGACCCACAGAGTGTCCCTGGGGATGTGCTGCATGGGGTGCCCTCCAAGGACCCCACAGACTCTTCCGTTTCCCCCCAGATGGCCCGAGAGAACTGTCTGACACCCTGCGTGTGTCTGCGGGAACTCTTGGGGTGCCAGTGAGGGGTGGGACTTGACCCCCATGATCACCCCAGCTCCCCTCCTCCCCAGTTAGTACTCAGCTGGTCCCCTGCGGCGTCTTCTCTATACAAAGCACAGAGGACTGTTGGATGAATTCGGGGAGATCACTTTTACATCTCTGGTCCAAACACACGCGGCCACAAGCCACACCTAAAAAACATCTATGGCTGCGGGGCTGAAGGGGGGACAGGCTGTTCTCATTGAACCGGGGCTGTCCTCTCACTGGGTCCTTCCCCTCACTCCCTCTTCCCCACCCACCTGACTCCGTGCTGTCCCTCACGTCACCACGCGCTGGTACCACAGGGCCTTTGCACTTTCTATTCCCTCTGGCTGGAATGTTCTCCCCAGAGAATCCACACTTTCTCCCCTGATTACCCCCAACCTCTGGTCCAGATGCGTCCTCCTAGGCTGTGTGACTTTCCTGACCTGCCCATCTGAGACCCCTCCATGCCCCTCTGACGCCTCGCTCAGGTGTATTACTGTCTGCAGTACTTGCCACTCACTACCTGAGGCAGTATATAGCTCTCTCCTACTCTTCTTTCTTCTCTCTCTCTCTCTCTCTCTCCTCCCTCTCCTCAAATCCCATGACGACGTGGGCTTCCTGTTTTCATCGCCCCAGTAGTGACCACCTAGAACAGAACCTGGCCCAGAGAGACGCTTGCTAGAGGAACGCGAGTTTGCAAGTGTCGGGTCTGGCCTGGCTGTGGGGCAGGATCCCCGGGCTCCTCGCTCCTGAGCAAACTGCTCCTTGCGAGTCTGTCCGGTGTAAGAATCCGGGCACCGCTTCGCCCGCGTTCACATGGGGGTCTGAGCTGACCCGCCGTGCCTGTAAAGGCCCAGCCCATGAGGCTATGCAGAGTCCTGCATTCTCTACAACTGTTCCGTGCTGCTCGTCCTCGAGAAAGCACCGGAAACAGAACATGAATGGGTGGGCAAGGCTGTACGCCAATATAACTTGATTTGCAAAGCCAGGAGGTGGGAGGAGACTTGCTGTAAGCCCAGCGCTTTGGGTCTCAGGAGCAGGCTGGGATAGGCGCAGCAGTGGATGCCTGATGCCCCTGGACTCTGGGCAGAGGGCTGGCTGGGCAGCTTCCCTGTGGCCTACGCTCCGTGGCATCTAGCCTGGGCCGGATCGTTAGATCCTAGGATCGTTGATTGGTGATAGTCGGGCCCGGTCTTCTGTCCGGTGACTGAAGCTAGCTGGCACGGTAGCACCTCGTTGTTTGTCAGCTACCTGTCTGGTCTGCCCGTCATCTGTCCACACATCCACCTAAAGCAGCATGGCGAGCTGCTAAAAGGCTTTTATCAAAACCAAAGCTGATTTGCATGCCAATCAAACGGCCTTGATAATTGCCTGGATTTCCAAGCAGTCACGTGCACAGGCTGAAGGTGCTAATCAGACGCCTGGCAAATGGTGTCAGATTTATGTTGTTTAAACATTGACCTTTAGGAGGATGTTGGCTCTCCTGGGACTGGCTTCCTTAGTCCTGGAAGAGTCCAAGGTGACCAGAGTAGCAGTGGATACTGGGTCTTGGTTGCCTGGGCCCCGCCCCCAGGGGCAGGGAGAGCCAGATGAAGACACTACGGTTGTGGTGAAATGCCTGAGTTCACACACCGCTCTCTGGGAGCCGGGGTGGATTTTCTTCGTGGAGGATGGTGCTGATTCGGCCCTGGTTGGTGTTATAGTGCCAGGCACACGCTAAAGCCCCTCCTGCACATGGACTTGGTCCAGAAACCACACAGGAAGATTCTGGAGACAACGCCGTCAAGAAATGCAAAGTGTAAGGTGGGGTGCACGATAAACAGGCCACATTCTGGTCCAGAGGGACCCACGAGGACAAGGGCCAGCCCCAGGGGTCTGGGCTCAAGAGTGGATGATCTTCGAGGACCCCCTGGTGCAGACTGTGTTCTGATGGAGTCCTGATCCAGGATATGGAAGGTTCCTGAGCTGCCGGAGAACCGTCAAGTGGCCGCTGGGGTGGTCTCCAGAAAGAGTGGCTGACAGGAAGGAAGCGGGTCAGTGGGAAGCGGTGAGCAGACCAGGAACACAGAGAGGAAGGCAGACAGTAAGAGTCAAGCAGGACGTGTGGGGAGAGCAGTGTGCCCTTCTGTGCCATTCCTGGCTCCGGGGACAGACGGACAGCAGACAGACTGCCACCCTGCCCTGCCCTTCAGCAACGCCGCCCTGCCGCCTGCATCTCACAACGAAGATGGCGCACGGGTTTCCCAAGACTTCAGACGGTAACTCCACGGCTACGCCAGACCTGTGGCCCTGTGTAATACGCCAGCCCCAAGCTTAGGGGGCCCCCAAACACCCACGCTTCTGGACACCAGGGTTCAAACCCAGTCGTTTCTACCACCCCCTGGGGTCTGTGAACTTGTTACGAGTCACAGAAATCGAGGAAACTCTACTTACAGCTCTAGCGAAAGGACACGAGACAGAATGAGCCCCAAGAAGTGGGATTTCTGGTCAAGTCTGGGAAGGTTCTAGAAGTGGACTGAAGCGTCTCGTGTTCTCTCCTGTGGAGTCAGGACTCGCCGACCCCCAGGCTGTGGTGCTACCTAGAAATGCCCCAGGCTCCGGCGTCTGGAGCGTTCTCCTGCTTGTGCACATGTGGCTGACGAGCTCATCACCCAGAACGCTCAGGTGGGCTCCAGACCTGGGGGGCAGCGATGGCCAAGAACCTGTGGTACACGGCCTCTGCCATGCAGGTGGCCTTATCGACAGTGAACCGGCTCCAGCCTGAGATAACTCATCGGCACACGCATAGCCGGGGTCTCTGGGGCTCAACCGTGACCATCCCGTCTCTCAAGAAATCCCAGGGATTTGGAGCCGCCCTTCAGGGGCACGAAGCGCAGCCCGTGCCTCACTGTGCAATGCTGCAGTGCCCAGCTACCTCCTCACGCACCACAGGACCTGTAAACAGACAGTACTCAAACATGCTTGCTGACTGAACACGTGGATGAGGGAAGGAAAGAGAAAGAAAATGAATGCTAATGTATCCTTGTAGGGGTCTACCTTACCGCCCCCTCATTCCATTTAAATGAGGACTTTTGTATGTGGGCAGGACGGGAAAGTGGGGGGGGGTAACTTTTATAATGAATTCTTTTCTTCTCTGACTTGGCAATGTGTGTCTCCCTGCGGGAGGGTGACTTGGAATCTCAACCCCTGGTGGTATCGGTGAAGCCCAGAACTGCAGAAGAGCCATTCTTTCTGCTGCCTGTACATTTCTGGGCCGAGCTGGCTCGTTCTGTCATCTCCCTTCCCTGCCTCCTCCCTGGGGACGGGCGCTTGCGTGCTGATAAAGGGACCATCCGTATCTCAGGCTTCACAAGTCGAGCTGCCCCAGTTAGCTGCAGATGGGTGAAGCCAGCCAAGGAAAAGATGCCAAGGAACCAGGAGAGTCAGAAGGGAGCCGGGGGACTGCGGCGGAACCCCCACCCCGTGCTGTAGGCTTGGTGGATTGCTGTGTGAGCCAGACCCTCTCGACTTGGAGACAGCAAATGTCGGGGTGGCCCCAGACCCGTCCTGGGGAACCTATGAGTGTGGAGTTGGCACACTCATGGGTCCTGATACAGACTTAGGGTGCCTAGGGCCCAGCGTCTGGGTGGGGAGGGCTGCCTGCAAGAAGCTACCTGGGCGCTCTCTCTCTCTCTCTCTCTCTCTCTCTCTCTCTCTCTCTCTCTCTCTCTCTCTCTCTCCAGAAGCAGCCAGAGGATACGGCTGGGCCTCTGCATCCCTGAATCCCAGTCTCTGGCCCCGCCTCCTCTTGCTTGCTGCGGCCTCATCTCGCTCCCGCAGGTATCGGAGCACCAGGCTTCTGTTAGGAGCCGAGCCCAGGGTTGGCATGGAAACTCCTTGCGTGACTCACCTCCTTGAGGCAGGGCTGGATTGCTCCCTTGTCTGTTGACCACACAGGGCAGACGTGGGAATGGTAAGTGCCTTGTACAAAGGAGGGGGACACTGAGCGGCTGCCCCAGGCGGCCTGTCTGGCGATGCCAACAGCCAAAGCCTGGGCTCCAACCTGGGCCCCTGGGAACATTTCATCCAATGACTCCTACAGGTCATGTGGGGCGACCACGGCCACGGGTCATGTGGTATGACCATAGCTGCGGGTCATCTGGTAGGACCACCCACTCCCTCTCTTTCTCTCTTCTTCCCTCCTCGCTTTTCTCACTCCTTCTTTCTCAGCAGCACATTGTGACAATTCGCGCGGCATTTGTCTATAAGCAGCCTCAGAGCGGGGCTGGGGAGGCGGCTCAGCCCCGTGCTTGCTGGACGAGCCCGAGGACTTGATTTTCAGCCCTGAGACCTGGCACAGTAAAGCTGGCAAGGTGCACACAGCAAGGTGCAGCTCGGAGACTGTTGCATGTCTGGGACTCGCTAGGCGGCCAGCCGAGCCTAATTAGAGCTCCAGGCCGGTGAGAGACCTGGTCGCAAAGGAGGCTGATCGTGGCCTCCACATGCACGTGCAAACACATATACACATACCTATACCCACATGTGCACCCACATGAGCGCACGCACACATGCACACGCACGTGCGCACACACACGCACATGTGCACACACGCGCGCGCGCACACACACACACACACACACACAAGCTTCATCAGCATCCAGGGTTGGCTGCCTGTGCCGCTCCACCCAGCGTCTAAGAAATCTCCAATCCCCAGAAGAAAAGTGGGCTCCACCCCAGGAAGTGGCATCTGCATGCCGCCAGCACACAGGCACCGTGAGCTCCTGTCAGCCTGGCATGGTGGCAGCCTCCCGGGCCCGGGTTGTGGTTTGAATACGAGTGTCCCCCTTGGCGATGTTAATGTCTGGAGGGTCGTGGCACCTTGTCATACATAGTTAGGTACAGGTGTCAACTTGATGGTGGGGGGTTCGAGCTCTGGGCACATTTGTAGATAAACGGTAGTTGAGTTAAGTGCAGAGCAGACCTGCAGAGGGTTGTTTAGTGGATGAGGAAGGCCCAGCCCATGGTGGGGGGGACTAGCCCAGGCAAGTGAATAAAATGGAGGGAATTGTTTGAGAAACGGGGCATCCTTGTGCACACTTGCTAGATATGCTTGTCTGGCAAGTCAGGATTGTCTCTCTCTCAGCCGTTACATGGCGATGGCGTGGCCAGTTCCCGTGGCCCTGCTGTTGGTGCTGCTCTCCTGCCAAACCGGACAAACAACTGTAACCAGCAATCATAAGAGAAAGTAAACGTTGTTCCCTTGAGCGATTTTGTCATGATTCACCAGCAGCAATGCAGGAAAGCTGCAGTGCGTCTTTAGGATGTGGACGGAGCCTGCCTGAGGAAGGGACGCACTGGGGGGCGGGCCGTGAGGGTCTGTGGCCCAGCCCTGCTTCTTAGTTCGCTCTTGCTCGCTCTGTCTTCACGACGGCTGTGGCGACCTGAGCCAGCCTCCTGCTTCTGCCTCCAGCCCCGCCTTCTGCGCTGCGATTCCCACCAAAATGGACTAGATCTCATCTGGAGCCAAGAGCCAAATCGATCCCTTTCTTAAGCTGTGTCTCAGCAGTGGCGGCCCAGGTTGCCAGATCCCACCTCAGTCCACCCTGCGGCCCTTCTGAGCAGAGCAGCCTCGGCCACTGCATGAAGCTGGTGGACACAGGAGACCTTGCTGCGGGAGCCGGGTGGCACCACATGGCCCTGCTGGGCTTGCGCCACACTTATGCCAGGGCTTGGTTTGGCAGCAGGCACCTCGATAAAGACTTCTGATTCCGTTTGCTCGCTGCGCCCGTGTGTTCGCTGGTGCGGGACATCTTCTCAAGTCCCTCGGGTGCACGGGCACGCCTTTCCTGTGCTCTGCAGGGGCCCTGGGCGCCCACCAAGATGGCACCCCAAGAGTCACCATGCTAGGTGCTCTTGTGAACCAGCGAGGAACATTCACGTTGTAAACCAGGCTACAAGGAAATTCGCCTCCCATTATCTAGCAATTTCTTATCCTCTCTGCATAACAGGAACCTCAGAATTGAATCTGTAGCTGGAAGCATGATCCTTGCGTTCTTAGGCCGGGAGAGTGGTGAATTATTTGTAGCTTCTTGGGCCAGGGAAACGCACACATTCGGGCCCGTACTTTACAGAGATAACATTGGTTGTGCTGTCCTCTCTCCTTCGTCTGTTTCTATTTGACTCTAAGGACCCGAGCTGAGCCTTCTTGTCACAAGTCCCCGCGGTGGCTCCCTGGGGACTGCAGTGACTTCGCAGATGTGGGTGCCGAGGCCCAGAGAAGCCTCTGGGCCCCAGCAGAGCGTCCACGGAGCAGGTGCCCGGGTTCCTGCCCCTGAGCTGAATCACTGCCGGGAGAAGCAGAGTTCCTGACGGGGAGTCAGGCCAGGCCAGAGGCCGCAGGACGCCGCGGGGCGAGAGCAGGACGCCGCGGGGCGAGAGCAGGACGCCGCAGGGTACGAGCAGGATGCTGCGGGGTGAGAGCAGGACGCCGCGGGGTGAGAGCAGGACGCCGCAGGGTACGAGCAGGATGCTGCGGGGTGAGAGCAGGATGCCGCGGGGTATGAGCAGGACGCCGCGGGGTGAGAGCAGGACGCCGCGGGGTATGAGCAGGATGCTGCGGGGTGAGAGCAGGACGCCGCGGGGTACGAGCAGGATGCTGCGGGGTGAGAGCAGGATGCCGCGGGGTACGAGCAGGATGCTGCGGGGTGAGAGCAGGACGCTGCGGGGCGAGAGCAAACCTTGAACGCAGGAGCGTCAGCGCTACCAGTCGCTTTCCTTTCCATGTGGCCTCCATTCCTTTCCTCGCGCTTTCTGTTCTAGCTAGCACAAGTTGTAGTTAGTCACTGTCTGAGGGGCCGCAGGACCTAGCGCATCCCACACAGCCAAAACCAGTTCCGACCTGCCCCAGCCTCTCGTGGTTCTTGTCAGCCCCGAGGGCCAAGTGTAAGTTCTTCTGTGTCAACGCCATGTACACAGAAAAAAATCACCACTGTCCGTCAAAGGAATCTATTGATTCTGAAGCCAGGTATGAGACCATGGTCCAGGAACGCTGATTCAGGTCGCCCCAAATTCCATGTTCTAGGGTGGTAACAGTTGCTTTGGGGTTTATAATCACAAAACAAAGAAAAGCATAAGTCAAGACACTTTTCAAATACATTGATGGAACTGTCACATAAAGCGGGTACAGCCACCAAAGGCATCTCTGTTAAGGCCATAGGTGCTAACTGATGACATTCTTAGTCTTCCCGACCTCTCACGCCACTGAGGCGGTAAGCTGTCAGTCAGCCTCACAGGTGCAGTAACTTCTTATCAGGAACTCGAGCTCAGAACAGGGTCTCAAGCAGCAACTTGGCATCTGCCCCCTTCGTCCAGTTGGTAGCCTGAGCCCAGCCCGTCCACCCGCTGGCTCACCAGGTCCTGGGCGCGCGGCTGGATTCCCCCGCTCTGCGTCCTGTCCTCCCGGCGCTTCTCGCCCTTGCGATCCGTGCTCCCCCGTGACTGTCTCCACTGGGTGTTGAGGTCCTTGGAGAGAGGGGGGCCAGAGCTTATGTCTAGAAGGCAGTTAGAACCAGAACCAGAGAGAGAGAAAGACCCAGGCGTGGGTTTCCTGGATGCAGGTCCAATTGAAGCAAAGCATGGAATCCAGGAAAGGGAGGAGGCCAAAGTGACCTAGCGTCTTGGATTGCAGGGTCTTTTTTTAAGTGGAATCTGACGATTTTCCCCAAAGCATAAAAAGAAGCATAGAGGAAAGCTGGTATTTCCTCCAAGCCTCATGTCCCAGTGTCATAGTCATGGGGTGGGAGCCTGGTTGATCCGGCTGATGCTGTAACACATAAGCCAGGGTGGCAGTGACTTAAGTTCTTCACCCATTCATGCCACTGGAGCGGCCAGGGACACAGGGACTCTGCTCCGGAGTCTCGCTGGAGCCCAGGCTCCTTGGCGCCCTCTACTGGTTCCTTGGGGAATGGCCGGCAGGAAAGGAACATGTCTGAAGGCTTGTGGAGGTCACGTGAGCCTCACTCCTTGAGTGACAGGGAGGCCTAGGGCCCATCTAGATGCCAGGAAAGGAACAGGACCCTGCCGCGGGCCTACTGGGCAGGAAGACAAGACAAGTGTAGACTTGTTGAGTCTAGTGGACGCTGTGGTTACATCAGAGTTCATGTTTGCTATTGGATGTTTCACACCACCAAGTCTCTGCTACTGTGAAATGTCTCCCTATGGCTACAGGAGGCTTGAGATGAGGTACATGGATTGGTGCATCCTATGGGGTACTTAGTAGCCAGGTGGTACGCACTGTATGGAAGCCTGCTGGGTGCTTAGCAGCCAGGCTGTGGCTTCCCAGTACACAGCCGTACAAAACAAGGTCTTGGTGCAAGTATCTTTAAATTTTCCGTTTTGAGTTGGAATCGGGACTGGGGAGATAGCTGGGTTCATTAGGTGCTTGCGACACAAGCCCCAGGACCTGAGTTCAGTCCCCCCAGCGCCCACATAAAAAGCCACATGCTGTGGCATGTGTTCGCATCCCAGGGCTGGGACAGCAGAGACAGGACAATCCCTGGAGTTTCCTGGTGAACAAGCTACTCTGATCAGCAAGCCCAGGTCCCAGAGAGACCCCGTCTCAGAAAACAAATAACCCCCAAGCAGCCATACCTGAGGGTGACCTCAGGCCTTTGTGTGCACACGTACCTGCAGCCCCCCTCACATCTGCACACACCTCGACACACACGCCTGCACACAGAAACACACACTCACTAAAATAAAGGAGATGAAATAAGACAGTGATGAAGGTTTGCTTCTGAGCACCTACTGCGGGGGCTTCATTCCTGATGACGTCACACACTGTGTGAACGTAGGAAAGCCCTTCCTGGCGATACGTCTCTTGATTGCTCCTTTGCCCAGAAGAGAACAAGCAATGGTGTCTTCTCAGAGGATAAGGAGGGGAGGAAATGACTTTGAGGTACCCAGCTCACAGCGCATGGGGTGTTGTAAGGTGATGAATGGGGTGCCTGCTTATGATTTTTTAAAATTATTTTCTTGTATGAGTGTTTCTGACACACAGTCAAAGCTCAGTTTCAAACACAAACATGCACGCATCGATGCATGGCTACTAAGTTATCATCTGCCATGTGCTTCAAGTCATGTCCGTCAATGCCAGACCCATGAACCTCAAAGTCGAATGCTGGAGCGATCGATTGGGCTCATCCCCTGCCCTGGTGACCGCAAGGTCTGTCATCTGGTCACTGCTGACATCGAAGTGGGGAGACAAACCTTTAATCACCACGGCCACACGTGGGCAAGCTTTCGGGGAACCTGTGGGTGATGTGTTTCTGTAGGTGGCATAGACTATGCCCAAAATTTCCTGGCAAAATTTTCTTGAGCTTCCTATAGAGGTTGTTGCTCTGTGATTTCCTAAACTAGAAACAAGACATGTCCGCAGGCTCCGGGCCATGCTTGGCAGTTAGCAATCGGAAGGCCTCCCTTCTCCCCCAGACTCCCAGGACGACACACCGACACAATGAGTTTCTTCCACAGACCACAGGACATTGTCACTGCTATGAGCAGGTGGGGCTGCGCTCCTGGCAGGAGAGTCACGGCCTCTTGAACAAGTGTAGGATCGCGCCCAGGTCACAGCTAAGAGTGACCCACGTCTCTCTGGAGGAAGGGGGGAGCGCGAGGACTCCTGCACACACAGTGCTTACGCAGGCTTCCCGCAGGCCCAGGCCCGTCTATAACTGCTGTGACCCTGTTGCGTCCCGTCAGCCCTGCGTCCTCTGGGCCCTGCCTTGGCACCCGTCGCCGCTGCTCCTGTTGACTTGGGCTCCTCACGCTGCAACCGCTGGACTTCCAGGGTGGGCGATGTCTAAACACAGGAAGGATTTCTTTGCAGGTCCAGAAACAGGCCCCTGGCTTGACTGGTTCCCTTCGCCCCGTCGTGGTGTGAGGTCAGCAAGGGGAAAGGAATCGGAATCGATGCTGTGAAGCCATCTAAGACAGACAGTGTCTAAGGTTGACACGGAGGTCGGAGGTCTGTTGACAAGGACAAGGTAGCCCAAGGGAGAGGAGCCGTGGAATGGCTCAGTGGTAAAGCCTTTGCTTCCCAGGCGAAAGGATCTGAGTTCAGACGCCCAGATCCCACATAAAAATGCCATGCAGATAGGGCAGTGGCCTGTAATCCTGTGGCCTGTAATCCTACTTCCGGAAGTAGAGCCTGGGGATTCCCCAGGCAAAGCGATAAGTGAGAGAATAATCCAAGACGATCCCATTATTATCCTTGGGCCTCCACAGGTACACATATTCAAGTGCACTTTTTTTTTGCACATGTAGGGGTATGTGTGTGTGTAGGGGTGTGTAGGTGTATACAGGTGTGTAGCAGAAGGTTATGTGTGTCTGTGGAGATCAAGGGTGACTTCAGGAATCGTCCCAGACTGCTCTACCTCCTTATTGCTTTGCTCTGGAGTTTCCCGGGCTCCACCTTCCAGGGCCAGAAGCGCTGACCACTATCATATCTGCCCAGTGTTTATACATGGATCTGGGATCCAAACTCAGGGCCTTTTGCTTGGGAGGCAAAGGTTTAACTCATAAGCCAACTCTGCAGTCCTCAAATACACTCTTACACACACTGACACACACATACACACACGCGCACACACACACGCACTTATGTACTCCAAACATGCTTACATGTAAAGAAAAGAAAACAAACACAGGTTTATTCGAGCTGAGGTCCTGGTGGCCAAGGGACCCGTAGCGTCGCCTCGAGATGGGGAGCATTAGACCGGAAGGGGGAGCTTCAAGCCGGGAGAGCAGGGGAGAGCCGTGCACCGCGTGCCGAGCGAGGTCTGCAAAGCCCTGGGAGACGTCTCTCTTCCATGCCCTTCAGATGCTGCCAAGGAGTTGCTAGGGAAGCAGGGCGGGAGGAAGAGAAGGTCATGAGGCGTGGAGGTCAGGGGTTGGGGAGAAAGGTCGGCTCCAGAGGTCCTGCCAGCCAGCGGGGATTTGTAAAATGTCTCAGACATGGTGTAGTGCAGGTTGGTTACATCCGGGCCCTGAATGCAGTGGCTTGTCACAGATTCCCCACCCCCACCCCGCAATCACACGTGGGCAAGCCAGTGATATGTGGGCCTCCTTTTGTAAATGTGGGAATTCACCCCTAAATTTGTCTGAGGCAGTACTGAGACTGTGTGTGTGTGTGTGTGTGTGTGTGAGAGAGAGAGAGAGAGAGAGAGAGAGAGAGAGAACACTTGAGTATGTGCGCCTGTGGAGACCTAGGGGTAACTTCAGAATCACCCTGGATTGTTCTTCCCCCTTATTGCTTTCCTCTGGGAGATGCCCAGGCTCTGTCTTCCGGGTCAAAGGTGCAGAGCTGTCATGTCCGCCTGGCATTTTCACGTGGGATCTGGAGATCTGAACTCAGGTCCTTCTGCTTGCGAGGCAAAAGCTTAACCCCTGAGCCGTCTGACCAGCCCAAAGCATTCTCAGCTGATCTCACTAACGTGCAGAAAAACTTCACCGTGCCCTGGTTAGTTAATGAGAGAGGCATGAAGCCACCGATGGACATGGTTCCTGCCGGAGAGGCTGCCCGCAGCTTAGTGGTGAGGGCCGAAGGTGGTGGGTCAGAGCCGGGTGAGCTGTGAGCAGATGGCGGTGGTTTGAACTGGTTAAGAAGCGGACTCGTGAGAAGCCATTCGTGAGAATCAGGCAGTGTAACAGTCTGCCCAGGCTGTTGCAGCAAGTGCCGCAGACTAAATAGCTTACCCAACAGAACCCTGTGGTCACACACTAGAGGCCTGAGCCATCCCTCCAGCCACATTTTTTTTATAGGTCTGTTGAAGAACAAAACACTTTAATTTTGATAAAATCCAAAAGGCCATTTTGGTATGTGCACACGTGTATGTGTGTGCATGTATGTGCGTGTGTGCATCTATGTGTGCGTGTATGCACGTGCATGTATACATGCATGTGCAAGCATGCGTGTACATACCCACCTGTGCCGTATAATTTTTCTTTGCTTATTGTTAGGCACTTCTTCTGTTAGACACATGCCCTTCTAGCAACTTCTCAGTGATGTCAGTGTATAAAGTCTGAAAATCCCCCCAAGCAGTCATCATTGACTTGAGCCCCCCTCTGAGCTTGTCCCCCAGGCTCAGCACGAACTGAGCAAGTCTCCCTGTGTCTCCAGGCCTGTCTCCACCTGCACCAGTAGATAGGACAGGGCCCACCCCCAGGATCTGTTAGAAAAGCACGAGCTCAGCTCAGAGTTTAGCAGGGTCTCGACCTCTGTAGAAAGGAGCAGTCTGTGGAGACTTTGTGATCGTGACTGGCTGCAGAGGAAATAACGTGGCTTCTTGTCCATTTCCAGTTCATCAAGGCCTTTTACAACGAAACGTGGGGCAGAAGGCATGGCCATCCCGTGGACCCGGACACCCTGACCCTGCTCTGGTCTGTGACTGTGTCCATATTCGCCATCGGTGGCCTCGTGGGGACGTTGATGGTGAAGATGATCGGCAAGTTTCTTGGGAGGTCAGTAGGAGGGGCGTGTTCTGTTTGGGGCTCCCTCGGTGAGCATCATGATGTATGTGTATTACGGTCAGAGCATAGTTGGTGAACTCCACTCAGTTCAGCTGCAGAGAGTTTAATGACAAAGGGAAGGTGTGAGGCGCTGGCACCCAGAGGGGACAGCTGATGTCCAGAGCCTCAGGTGACAGTGGGGAGCAGAGCTGGGACTGTGCAGTGACTGGGCTGTGCGGAGCCCAGATGGGGGGGCATGGCCCCACCGCTCTCCCCTCCCACCCTTCTTTGTCTGCAGCTGACTCACTGCAGAAAACCAGGGCATCCGGTCGGTGCCATCCAGGGGGCAGAGCTGAGAAGGGAGGAAGTGGGTCCAGGGTGGGGCAAGTGGAGGTGCCCGGCGCAGAGCCTGTTCCATGAAAGCAGAGTGATCCGTCCTTTTAGACAAGCAGCCGCCAGAGCTGGGAGACAGCGCGGCGGATAAGCGCTTGCTGTGCCAGTAAGAACCAGAGTTTGGTTCCCAGGACCCAGGCAGAAGCCAGGCAGGTGGACAGCCACCTGGAAGCCCAGGGAGGCAGAAACAGGGGCTCTGCGGGGCAGGCTGGCGAGCTGGACCAGCCAGAACTAGCGAACCCTAGGTGTAGCAAGAGACTCCACTTCAATAAATAGTGAGAAAGAGAGATACCCAACATCAGCTTCGGGTCTCCACATGCATGTACACACACACACACGCCCACATTCATGTGAACACACACACATACGCAAAAAATACTAGAAAAAGAAAACAGATATTTAAGGTAATTTCCATTACATTATTAAAAGACACTTAGGCCATTCCAAATTGTTCCTGTGAGGCTGAAGTGAGCATTAAAAAAAAAAAAATAGGGCTAGAAAGATGGCTCAGGGGTTAAGATTCTGTCTCACAAGCAGAAGAGCTGAGTTCAGATCCCAGGTCCCACTTAAAAATGCCAGGCGGGAATGGTAGCAGCTCACGTGTTGCAGTCACCTGCATGGTTGCTGATAAATGACATCAAACAACTGAAGAGAGCAAGGAGTTCATTTTCTTATGATAGTCCAGTTGCAGTCTATCCAGCTTGATGGGAGAGCACACACCAACACCAGGGCTGAGGAACCGGCCACACCATCTTTATGTAATGGCCGAGAGAGGGACGATCCTTGCTTGCCAGACCAGCATGTCTGGCCAAGTTTACACAAGGATCCTGACTTCCTCAACCAGCTCTCAGTATTTTTTTTAATACATTTTTTATTATTTCTGCTCATACAAACTTAATAGGTAGACCAGTTCCCTCCCTCCCTCCCTCCTCCCCCCGAACCCCCTGCTCCCCTGTCCCTCCCTCCCCATCCCTCAGTGCCTCCCCCCCAATTCCCAGAGAGTCCTTTCTTGTGCATGCCTAACTCTCCTCTGGGTCCTCCTCTCCAATGACGTACAAGGACCCAGTGGCATTTCCCTGAACCCTTTCTCATGTTCCCCTTAAGCATAGGAACACTGCTGTGGCTGCCAATCCCTTGCCTCTAAGGATCTTGGTGCCTTTAGCTGATGCTAGACTTTGTGAGGTCAATAGTGTGTTGGACATTGTGCAGGGCATGCAAAGTCCTATTATGATTGCTTCGGCCCTAACTAGTGTGGAGAATCTTGCAAATCATTGCTCCTCCCATCCTTGTGCTCTTTCAATCTTACCACCCCCTCTTCCGCAAATGTCCCTGAACTTCAGGATGGGGAGAGATTAGGCTGGCCTAGTTCTAGGTGGTTGATATAGAGTCTCTGAAGTTCTGGATTATGGTTTGTTGATTTTCTTTTGCAGTTTTGCTGCTCCTGCAATGCCCTTCACTCCATCCTGATGGGCACTGTATGTCACCCCCTGGTCAGAAACAAAAAGGCTGTTAAACTGGAGTCTTGTTATAATAGCACATTCAAGGGTAGATGTAATAAAAGTAGGAAACCACAGTGAGGGAGGGGTCAGTCACCCATTTGCAAAATGATTACTTTTTATGTCAGACTATATGCCCTCCCCTTCTGGTGAGATCATACCCCCTCAGTTGTACATGATCCGGAACGAACGTCTGTGAACTTAACCAGATGTCTCATTACTTACTTGCAGTCCTTGATGGAGGCCTATTTTCTCTGCTGTAATATGGTCTCCTCTCTCCTTGTGTCTGGTGTGGCCCTCCAACCCCATCCCTCCTGTTCATAATCCTTGCAATTACTGTATTACATAGGTTTACCTTTGAGTGTCTCAATGTAGGCTGGGTGCGTTTGGTACTAGGAGCTACCTATTAGGGAGTACATACGGCGCTTAATTTTCTGGGTTTGGGATACTTCACGTAATATAATTGTTTCTAATGACATCCATTTCCCGGCAAATTCTAGTAATTCATCATTTTTGATGGCTGAGTGGTACTCCATTGTATAGATGTACCACAGTTTCCTTATCCACTCGTCAACTGTCGGACATTTGGGTTGATTCCATGACTTTGCTATTGTAAACAGTGCTGCTATGAACATGGTCGAGCTTGTGCTATCGAGGCGAACCTCTGCTGCATGGGGGGTTATTCCCAAAAGTGGGATAGCAGGGTCATATGGCATTTCAATCTTTAATTTCTTTAAGAATCTCCAGACGGCTCGCCAGAGTGGCTGTATGAGCCTGCATTCCCACCAGCAATGTAGGAGAGTTCCCCTCTCTCCACATCCTCTCCAGCATTTGTTGTTGTTTGTATTGTGGATTTTTGCCATCCTGACCGGGGTGAGATGATATCTCAGGGAAGTTTTGATTTGCATTTCCCTGATGGCTAAGGAAATGGAGCATTTTTTAAGATATTTGTTAGACATTTTAATGTCATCCCTGGTAAAATTTCTTTTAAGTTCCAGGGCCCATTTTTTAATTGGGCCATTGTTTTCCTTGGAGTTTAGTTTTCTAAGTTCTTTGTGCACTCTGGATGGTAGAGCTCTATCAGATATGTGGTTAGTGAAGATTTTCTCCCATTCTGTGGGTTGCCTTTGAGCTCGTGTTACAATCTCTTTATCTGAACAGAAGTTCTTTAATTTCACAAGGTCCCAACTGTTGAGAGTTGGTAGCAGTGACAGTGCTATTGGATGTCTGTTTAGGAAATGTTGGCCTAGCCCAATCAGCTCGAGGGAGTTCCCTATCCTTTCAACTATGGTTTTTATAGTCTCTGGCCTTATATCAAGGTCTTTGATCCATTTGGAATTAAGTCTTGTACATGGTGATAAGTACGGGTCCAGCTTTAATCTTCTGCATGTGGAGATCCAGTTTTGCCAGCACCATTTTTTGAAGATGCTGTTCTTTTTCCATTGGATTCTTTGGGCCCCTTTGTCAAAGATCAAATGGCTGTATTTTTGTGGGCTTATATCTGGGTCTTCAACCCTTATCCATTGATCTGTGTGTCTATTTTGGAGCCAGTACCAGGCTGTTTTTATAACTATGGATTTGTAGTATAGACTAAGGTTTGGTATGGTAATACCTCCAGCAGTGTTTTTGTTACTCAGGATTGTCTTTGCTATCCTGGGTCTTTTGTGCCTCCATATGAATTTTGAGATTGTTTGGTCAACTTCTTTGAAGAATTGCTTTGGGATTTTAATTGGTATAGCATTGAATTTTGTATATTGCCTTTGGTAGGATGGTCATTTTTATGATGTTGATTCTGCCAATCCAGGAGCATGGGAGGTCTTTCCACCTTCTGGTGTCTTCTGCTATTTCTTTCTTTAAGGTTTTAAAGTTTTCATTGTAAAGGTCTTTTACCTCCTTGGTTAGGTTTATACCAAGGTATTTCATTTTTTTAGGGGCTATAGTGAATGGGATTGTTTCTCTCAAGGCTTTTTTACTTCTTTCATTCTGGGCATATAGGAAGGCCTCTGATTTTTGCACATTTATTTTGTATCCTACCACCTTGCTGAACTTCTCAATTAGTTCCAGGAGCTTCCTGGTGGAGTTTTTGGTATCAGTCAGGTAGAAGATCATGTCATCTGCAAATAGGGATACCTTGACTTCTTCCTTGCCAATTTGAATCCCTTTTATGTCCTTTTCTTGTCTTATGGCTTCGGCTAAGACTTCAAGTACAATATTGAATAGAAGTGGTGAGAGTGGACAGCCTTGTCTAGTTCCTGATCGAAGTGGGAATGCTTCCAATTGTTCCCCATTGAGCATAATCCTTGCTGTGGGCTTGTTGTATATAGCTTTTATTATATTGATAAAGGTTCGTTCCATTCCTACTATCTCTAGCGTTTTGATCATAAAAGGCTGTTGGATCTTGTCAAAAGCTTTTTCTGCATCTATCGAGAGTATCATGTGGTCTTGGACTTTGGACTGGTTTACATGATGAATTACGTTTATTGATTTGCGTATGTTGAACCAACCTTGTGTGCCGGGGATGAAGCCTACTTGGTCCCCGTGAATGATCTTTTTAATATGTTTTTGAATCCGATTTGCTAAGACTTTGTTGAGAATCTTTGCGTCTGGTTTCATCAGAGCAGCTCTCTATTTTATTTACCTATTCAGGGCCTAGTCCCACCCACCATAGGCTGGGCCTTCCCCATCAGCCAGACACTCTCCTGAGGGTTTGCTCTGGGCTTAACTCAACCACTAATTCTCTACAAATGTGCTGAGAGCTCAAACCCTCAACTGTCAAGTTGATACCTGTGCCTGACCATGACACCACACTCCTGCCCATGCCTGATGTGCTCACAGTCCTCTTACCCCGGCTGACAGTCACCCCACCCCGGCTCTGTGCACAGTGATGGCTTCCTGCCTCACCCAGGCTGCACCTCCTAGCTATTCGTCCATCATCCAGCCCTAACTGCACGTGGTCTCATGGTCCCAGGAGGGGCTGGAGTATAACCTGATGAAGGGATCCCATCTCTACAGCCAGGGGAAGCCATCATCCAGGATGGGGTGAGACTTCCAGATGCAGCTTCTTTGGGGTTTCCCATGCCCCTTCTAGTAACCCCTCGCCTGTGTTCTGCTGACGAGATCACTGGTCTCCTAGTTGACCTATGATGGAACCGTTCAGTGTGTCCCTGAGGCCTAAGAGGAGGTTGACAGTGTTTCCATCCCCAGAGAGAAGGAATTCTCATGACACCCACAGCCATATTTATCTGTGCAGTGGGCACGGGTCTGGGTACGGGATTTGAGACCTGCTTGGTATGTGACGCCTCCTTGTAGCCCAGAGGGAAGGTCTAGAAGATGGTGAGGGCTGAGGCCACGGGCAGAATCACAAGCATCACTACTTACAATGATTATTCTCATCAGCCCGTCCGGGCAGGAGTGTAGATGGGAAAGAGAATCAGGCAGTTGGGTTAGCGTTTGGGCACAGAGGTCAAGGGTCAGAGAGATGCGTGCGACACAGCAGAGACCCTGAGAAGGAAGTGCACAGGGAGAAGCCCAGGCGTCCAGGGAGGGTCATGTTTCCACGGAGAGGCTGAAGCAGTTGTGCAAGAGGTGGGCAGGTGGGCTGGTCAAAGCGGCTGTCATTGACCTTCGCCAGCCATTCCTGTCTCATCTCGATGGAGCCGCAGGAGCAAGACGAGTCAAGTGGGACCAAAAGGACAACAGGCTGAGGAGGCTGTTGGTACAAGCGACCGTCTGTTAAGGAAGCTGTTGGTACGAGCAGGCTGTTGCTAAGGATGCTGTAGGTATGAGCAGGCTGTTGCTAAGGACGCTGTAGGTATGAGCGGGCTGTTTGCTAAGGACGCTGTTGGTATGAGCAGGCTGTTGCTAAGGACGCTGTAGGTATGAGCAGGCTGTTGCTAAGGACGCTGTAGGTATGAGCAGGCTGTTTGCTAAGGACGCTGTTGGTACGAGTGGGCCGTCTGTTAAGGAGGCTGTTGGTATGAGCAGGCTGTTGCTAAAGACGCTGTAGGTATGAGCGGGCTGTTTGCTAAGGATGTGCTCTGTATGACCAGGCCATCTGCTAAGGACACTCTCTAGATGCGGTATGAGCGGGCCACTCACTAAGGATGCTTTCTGTGTGTGCAGACTTGCTGAGGACGCTCTCTGTATGAGGTATGAGCAGCCCACTTGCAGGATGCTCTCTGTGAGGGGGATGGAAGCAGGAGAGAGATGGTGGACCTGGAGGCTGAAAGGGGCGGCCGTAGGTGTGTCTGCAGGAGGTAACAGAGCCCAGGGGGAATGAGCTCTCTCCCAGGGCAGGGCCTCCCCGGGAGGGAGGGACGCAGCACACAGAGACCCTGTGCCTTGGGTGGGAGCTCATAAAGCTCGCTAGATCCAGCCGGGCTGGTGACTTTAAGGCTGACCCTAGACGCTGGTGAGACGATCTGCATAACGGCCCTGGGCTCCCGCATCCAGTCTGTACTGAGGAGCAAGACCCTCGGCGGCGGATCCGAGGGTTCCTTACGGCCGCAGCTGGCCAGGGTCTCTGCCAAGGCCACGCTGCGTGTATTTCAGTGCCACGTGCGGTCATCTCACCGGGCGGGCGGCACTGATGCCACTTAGCTGGCATCCAGCACGCTGTGCGCTTTCCTAAGGACACAATGCCAGGGACGCGCCAGCGTCATCAGGCAGCAGGCGGCCTCTCTAAGTGCGGCCAGACAGCGCCAGGAGCAACACGCTCCAGGGCCCGCACGCGGCCGGCATTAAGACTGACTCACTGGGCACCGAATGTCCACTTTAACCGTGGGAGGGCCGTGGAGAAGGTGTCTGCGCGCCAGAGCTGCAGTTGGTTTCTAATCCAACCTTCCATTTCCCAGTTTGCAGAATAGGGGCGCGCAGCCGGGCGCAGCCCCAGGGACCCGGGAAGCTGCTGTTTTCTTGCTCACCCTCCACAGCCCCTGTTGTCAGCCGCCGCTTTCTTCTCCGAGGAGTTTCACCGTGTGCTTCTCTTAGGCTGGACCCTCCGCCAGCAGGGGCTAGTCCTGGGGGGCCTCGGGAGTAACTGGAGACAAGAACATCTTGACTGTAAGAAATATGTCTTGGTCTTCTTTGTACAGTCAAGATCCTCCTGCCTGAGGGACAGGAAGTCAAAAGGGAGGCACAGCGTTTCTTGGATCCAAAGGTTAGGCCCACATGGTTGAGAGAGAGAGAAAGAGAGAAAGAGAGAGAGAGAGGCCCTGTGGCTACCCTTTTCATTGTTTTCTGCGAGGTCCCTCACTTCCGATTCTCTGGAAGCCAGAGGCCAGAGAATCAAGCAAAATGTCTCCCTTGGAAACAGCCGGGCAGGGAAAGGGAAGCAGGGGGCAGGAGCCCGGAGCCCAGTCCTGGCTCTGCACATCAAGCCTTGCTGAGCTGCGGTATCAACACTGCGGTCGCCTGCAGTCAGCCATGGTCTGAAAATACCGTGAGGAAAGGGACGGATCCTTTCATAAGCTTTCAAGCAGTCACCTGCTGCTCTGGAGAGTGCTGCAATCTTACGCCTCCTGCATCATCCAGCCCTAGACATAAATCGTCCCTGTGTCTAGTAGCCACGCTGTATATACTTGTAGTATATACCTGCTAATTTCTTAATAGACATTTTGGTTATCAACTAACTGCTATAACTAGTTTTCCATCACAAGGTCTATTTAAATACACACACACACACACACACACTTGTGTGGCTTCACTTTTAAAGAACTAAATGGACATGAGATTTGGGGTTCCTTTTTCTGCTCTCCGCTTTCTCAGTTCTCCTGCGTGGGGAAACCCAATATTACTAGTCTGTTTTTTCCAAGGTTCATGTCTACTTTATACACACACGTGCGCACACACACACACACGTGACCTCACCATACATACACAGTGCACACACATGCACACACAGGTATACATGCCACACAGAGCACACACATGCACACACACGTATACATGCCATGCAGAGCACACACATGCACACACAGGTGTACATGCCATGCAGAGCACACACATGCACACGTGCAAATGACATGCACATGCGCAGATCACAGCTTGCATAAGGGTCTACATCATTCTCTGCATTCTCCCCTGGACATCGTCCACGTGGGCTATAGAAAGCCACCTCCATTTTAACTATGATTTGCTTCTCTGTTAGTGGACACTGGGCTGTTTGTCGTTTGCTGCCCTAAAAGTAATAATGACCCCCCTTTTTAGGCCCCTGGCTTCTCCTAATTTGCAAAGCAACTTGATATCTATTAGCTCATCAAGTGTTCAGGGGAACCAGTCAGTTGGGAGAAGCTGAGATGCCCCCTGAGCCCCACCTTCTTATCCACGTGACTAAAGACAAGCTTCAGATTTGTCAGGTTCCGGCTGACTCGGGTAGCCCAGGGCAGTGTGAGCACGTGGCCCGGAAGGTTGTGCCAGGACTAAGTGGCACCATGTCAAGTGCTCACAGCAGAACCTGCTGCACCACAAGCGCTCGGTGAGTGGCAGCTGTCAGAGCTCAGTGAGTGGCAGCTGTCAGAGCTCGGTGAGTGGCAGCTGTCAGAGCTCAGTGAGTGGCAGCTGTCAGAGCTCGGTGAGTGGCAGCTGCCAGGATCACTTTGCAGGCGAGGAAGGGAACGTGCGGCTCTGCATTCTCTTTGTCACCGTGGACAGAGCCGAGGCAGGGATCCAGCCCCCAAGCAATGGTGAACCTCAACGGCAAGGGCTTAGGGCAAGATCCTCAAGCAGACAGCCGCTGACCCACGGAAACTAAGCAGAGGGATCACCCGGGGAATGCGACTGCTTCTGTTTGGGGGTTTGTCATTTAAGACTGGAGTTCATCCAATCTAAGATGTCCATTGAGTGTTAGAATGCAATGCGGGTTGGGTGTGTAAAAGTCTGTGTATGTGTGTATGGAGGGGGAGAGAAAGAGAGACAAGAGAATGAACACATGTACATATTTATTCAGAGGACAGAGGAGGACTCTGTGTGTGTCTGTGTGTTTGCGTCTACATATGTATATGTATATATCTATATGTGTGTGTGTGTGTCTGTGCGTGTCTGTGTGTGTGTCTGCGTGTGTCTGTGTGCCTATGCAGAGACCAGAGGAGGACAATGGGTATCCTGCACTGTCTCTGCCGTATCTGCTGGACGCAGTCTCCCATGAATCCAGAGCTAGGCTGGCAGCCAGCAAAGCCACTGCCATCCTCCTGTCTCCTCCCCTCGTGGCGCTGGGCTTGCAGATGCCCGCACAGCCTGGTCCCGCTTCCGCGTGGCTGCTGGGGATTTGAACTGAGCAGCCCCATGCATCAGAGTGTAGTGCTCTGGTCTGGGGTGACCCGGTGGCTGGCCTGGCCGACAGTGGGGGTCCTCCTGCAACGCCTCTCGTCCTTCCAGGAAGTGCACGCTGCTGGTCAACAACGGCTTCGCCATCTCCGCGGCCCTTCTGATGGCCGCCTCGCTGCAGGCGGGGACCTTCGAGATGCTCATCGTGGGCCGCTTCCTCATGGGTGTGGATGGAGGTGAGACTCGCGGGGGAGAGGAGGGCGGCAAGAATGCAGCACTGAAGGGCGATTGGTGCTTGGGTCGGCGTTACTTGGCCTAGGCCAACCTTCCAGATCCCTTTCGTCGGGGGGGAGGGGGGGGCCGAGTCAGTCTACACGGGGCGAAGTGGCTCTCAGAGAAACGCTAGAGTGGGTAGATCTGAATCAATGCCAGAGACCTGTGCGCCTCCTCTAGAGACTCCCCATCCCACGCCACTGGTGGCATCCAGAGAATTTTTCTGATGATTCTGTTTTCTGTCTTTACCTCTGATTCTCCTGTTCTTCCACTTATTCACCAACCCTTGGTAGCACCCACATTGCCCCAGGAACCTTGCCCCTGGGATAGAAGGCTCCTGAGTTCTAGGAAGAAAATGAAACAGGACAGACGGACAGTTGGGGCTGCTTTGGTCAAGCTAGGCAGGAAGGGAGAGAGACCATGAGCCAGAACGAAGCAAGGGTAGAAACCAGACGAGGCTCTAGGGAATCGGCGGGGGGGGGTGCAGTGGTTCTGAGGCGGAAGGTTGCTTGGTCCATCTGAGAGGAGAAAGGAGGCTGGAGTTCAGTGAGGAGGGGAGATGGGAGCTGAGGCAGAAGGGAACTGGGGTTCCTGGGGGTCTAGCTGTACCCAGAACTGAGGCTTGTGCTGAACATAGAAAGATCGGGGAGGCCCAAGGGTGAGAGACATGAGCTGGTTCTTGTTTCGATATCTTCTCTGGCCGCCAGGGTAGGGTGTGTGAAGGGAACCAGGAGTGAAATCAAAGGGTCCAGGGGGGATGGACCATGGGCCTGGGCAAGACTGATGCCAGAGCAGGCAAAGAGGAGGGTCACACTCTGCTAGGGGTGTGATTGCCTCAAAATGCGCTGTCAAAACAAATGTGTCTTTCTCTGTAAATGCACAAAACTGTGGAGAACATTGCTTGTAAGTGTTTGTGCAGAGACCGTAATCAGCATTTAGAATTATTATGCCCTTGTGTGTGCGTGTGTGTGCATGCGTGTGTGTGTGTGTGTGCGTGTGTGCGTGTGTGTGGTGTATATGCAGGTGTATGTGCATGCACAGGTGTATGTATATGCAGATGTGTGTGTATACAGGTGTGTGCAGGTGTGTGTGTGCAGGTGTGGGGGTGTGTGCAGGTATGGGGGTGTGTGCAAGTGTGGGGGTGTATGTGTGTGTGCGAAGGTGTGTTGGTGCGCAGGTGTATGTGCGCAGGTATGCATGTGTGTCATGTACATGGGGGTCAGAGGTCAGCTATTCCTGGGGTGTCGTCCACCTTGCTTTTGAGACAGAGTCTCTCACTGGCTTGGAACTCACTTGTTAGGCTCCGCAGCCGACCATGCGTCCCTGCACCATCGCCTTTGAGCTCGCTCATGCCTATTTCCCACGTGGGCCACAAAGCTCGGAGAGGCCAGGCAGTGAGTGGTTTGGTGGCAGCTGTGGATCCAGGTGGCTGGGGCTCTGTCTCTCCTCGCTCCTGGGCTTCTGCAGCTGGGATGCGGTCATGAAGCTTTGCTGCGTAGATAAGACAAAGTAAACTCAATGTCACCATATCTTTTGAATGATAAGTATTTATTGAGCTTCCAGTCCACAGTCTCAGCTTAGCTCCGTCCAGGACCAGTCTCTGCAGGGGGGCCTCTCGGGAGTCGCCAGTAGAGGCCGGAGGGCACCAGGATGCCCTCGCTATTTGCTTGGTTGCTGGCGGGTGGGCTGCACACAGGGGTCTCCTGCAGGGCAGCGTGGTTTTGCCCCACACGGCTCGCCACCCATGGGGGAGCCAGAGTTGCCTCTCTGGGTTTTCAGGGGCTCCTGTAGCAGCCCCAGCAGCAGGCGTCTCGCTGTGCACATCAGCCTGTGTCTCTGTGCCCAAAACAATGCCCGTGGGAAGTGCAGGACCACCCCCCATCCTCGCGCCCTGCCAAGGATGTGTCTGCAGGGAGGCTGAGCCAACGGCTTTGCTGCCTTCTGAGTCACGCCCCACCCAGACAGGGACCAGACAGCCAGGCCAGCTGATCCAATTGGGCGCTGCTGCAGCGAAATCGCTCCAGGCGTGCAGTACTTGGTCCAGTGGGAGCCCCTGGGACCCGGCTGTGGGCATCCACCCAGACATGACGGGAGGTATTTGTGTTGCTTAACTCTCAGCTACGGGAGGGGGGGGGAATGCAGTATTGGAACCAGTGAGTCTGCTGAGATCCTTTCCAGAGGTTTCTGTTTTGTCCGTTCAGCTCCTCTGTCGTCGCTTTACTGCCTCTCTGACTCAGGGAAGGGGAGGCGTGTGACACACGCCGGCTCCTATTTAAATTTCTTTCATTAAAGATGAGCTGATTCACAAAAAGATGGTATTTGTCACAACCACAGAGTCACAATACATGTGTTTCCATGAGTTGTTCAAGGAGGAGCAGGAAGGCCAGGCAGACCTGAGAACAGACACCCCTGGAACAGAACACAGCCCACTGGCCCCAAGACGCCATCTCCTTTATCCTCACAGAACTCTGCAAGTGCAGGGAGAGGAACGTGGGGGAAATTGGCCAGACTGAGCATGTGCGTCCAATAACAAGCTTTAAGTCAAATGGTAATCTTGGAAGGTCCCAGCAGGTAGGAAGAGCTGAGGTGCTGGGAGGGCAGGTTCTTGTGGAATGTCTGGAACCAGAGTAGGAACACAGGCCATCTTCCTGGAGTAGATTCTTCTAGAAGGCTTAAGGAAAATGAAGTATACTTTTTTTTTTTTTGCACTGAAATAAGATTCAGTATAGGTGCAAAATTCATGTAGGTGGTAAAACTCAAAATGGGAACTTGGAGCGAGTGGAGATCATACTGGACAGTTTTAGCAGTGTCCTCAGAGCTGCCCACACTCCCTGGGGTGCAAGTCCCCGGCCCCCATCAGCTGTGGCAGGAGCTCCCCAAGCATGCTGACCGCGCCAGGGATGCCCATCGCTTCAGCGGTTGAAAATGTGAGATGGAAGTTTCCAGAAATAACTTGTTGGTTTAAAAAAGCTTTCATTACAACTATTGCAAGAGGAGAATGGTCCATGATAGCTGTGATCTCCGTTTCAGATGAGTGAGTTCATTAAGTGTCTAGCAGAAGTTAGGGAGTAAAATAGTAAAGAGAGAGAGAGAGAGAGAGAGAGAGAGAGAAAGAGAGAGAGAGAGAGAACATCACATCACAGACCCCACCCAGCAGAAAGGCACTGGAAAGCCCTGGAATAATCCAGCAAGCTGCTCCTCTGCCTGACAAAGAGGGTCCCCAAGCAGGACGTCACTTCCTGAGGGACAGTTCTGATCCGTGTACCCACCGCAGGAATCGTTTTGTTCTCCTCTTCGCGTAAGAGTGTATGGGGAATACGCATATTGGTGTATGTGTGTTACGTGTAGATGTTTATATATGGGGTGTTCAAGTATGCGTGGGTGTATGCATAAGTACCCTGGAGCCTGTATGCCTGTGGAGGCCAAGGATGCTGCTGGGAATCATCCCCGACTGCTCTTCCACCTTATCGTCTAATTACAACCAGAGCTCTCCGTGAGGACTAGTCTGCAGACCCCCAGGCGCTGTCTTCTACCCAGCTTGCTCTGCAGACCCCCAGGCGCTGTCTTCCACCCAGCTTGCTCTGCAGACCCCCAAGGAGCTGTCTTCCAGGGCTGGGATTAGAGATGGGCCACCCACGTTCTGACAATTTTACATGAGACCTGGGGATCCCGGTCCTTTTGTGGTTGTCCTGTAACCATTTAGCCTCGTCCCCAGTCCCAAGCATTTTTATTTCCCGGAATAAACAGTAGCTGAGTCTTTAGCTTTGGAAGGTGCCCAGGAAAGCATCACTTCCAGCTGCGTTCGCTCTTCTGTCCTCAAGACCACAGCCCGCTTCTCTGTCCTCTTCTCCCCTTCCTCAGGGCTGGAGGCCAGCACGTCCCTGGGCAGGGGACCTTCGAGGTCAAAGGCCAACTCAGAGCAAACCACCTGTTAGCAGTGTGGACAGGCTGAGCTCCTCACACTGTGAACCAGAGGTGCCCCCATAGAGTAAGTGTGCCCCCATCTGGCCCTCCTGCCCCTCTCATGCCCACTGTGCCACGAGCTACAGAAGTTAGCGCCATGCTCAAGATCCATGACCCACGCCGCTCCTTCCCGCCGCAGTTACTGGTTTCTTGAGATTGCCTCTGAGATGTGGAGCACTCTCCGCGGTGGGCAGGAGGACCATCAGGGGGTGAGAATGCTCATCAGGTGACCTCGCATGAGCCTGGGTCTTCCTGTCATGATCTTAGTCCCATTGAAGTAGGAATAGGCGGCGGTTGCAGATGAGGGATTGAAGGTAGGCAAAATCAGCTCAGTCCACCCTTCCCAGTGAGGAAACTGCGCCTCTGGGACCTGCGTCTACTGCCTCATCCCCGCCCATCCCTCTGCCTGCCAGGCACAGCATGCCCAGACGAATGGGTGGCCAGCCAAATTCTCCATGAGGCCAAGTTTTCCCAATACACATGTTTGAGACACAATTCCATCCATGTGGCGACCTCCAACTACGGCTCTTGAGCATGCTTTAAAGGGGAACTCAAGGCAGATCCTGGACCACAATGCCGTGAATGATAGTCTTTGTTTGTAATTGGATCATGAGTTTCCTTCACTGGTTTCTGAATACTAGAAACCCGGGTGAATTTAGCTCATCTTTGTTTGGTACCTGGCGTATAAAGAACAGCCTCAAATATGGGGAAAGACAAGGCAAGAGAGAAATTTTGGATGTCTCCATATTCTGATGAAAATGTAACCGATGGCGACAAGGCCACAAATACCTGGCTTGGGGGCTCTTGCTCGACGAAGATGGAGCGTACGACCAGGCAAGGTGCTGCTTGCTTCATAATGTAGAAGGCTCTGTGCTGCTGGACACCAGAGCCTCACAGACCAGGGTACCAAACACAGGGGGCTCAGAGCTGTAGATCTGCAACCAGAGACTAGGGACTACAAGCTTTGTGCATGTGCAATGCGTGCGTGCATGCATGTGTGTGCATGTGCAATGTGTGCGTGCATGCATGTGTGTACCTGTGCAATGTGTGCGTGCATGCATGTGTGTGCGTGTGGATGCGTGTGAATGTGGGTGCATAGATACAATGGCACTCCGGAAGTCAGAGACAGACTCGGGTACTGATTCTCACCTTCCACCTTGTTCGAGGCAGGGCCTCATGGTTTGAAGTTTTGAGTTGCCCCCACAAGCTAATAAGTGTTTGAATCCTTCCTTAGCTGTGCTGCTAGTATTGGGAAGGTCCACCTTTGGGAGGTGGAATCTGACGGAAGAAGGCAGTCACAGGGGGTGGGCCTTGAGGTTGGTTAACTCCACCCTGCTTGGGTGAGTGAGTCTGCTCTTGAGCTAGCAGCATCTCTCAGCCTCCATGGAGGATGTGACTTAGAGCACTTCCATCTTCTGCCAGCCAGCCATGCTTTTTCTGCCATAAAGAACTGTATTTCCCCTCCGGAACCATAAGCTGAATAAATCTCCCTTTCTACCATTAAGTTGCTTGAGTTTGAGTCTTGCCTCACAGCAATAGAGAAGAGTAACTAGTATAGAAATTAGTGTGTGTTGCTATGTGAGACCAAGAATCTGGTAACAAAAAGTGAAGTTGTTATTTGTGGGGCTGAGAGATGTTGGTACCCAGTAGGATAGCTGTGTTGTGGCTAGTGTACCTTTGGAACTGTTTTCTGGGAAGAATATGGAGAACTTTGGGATTTGAGCTGGAAAAATGTTTTGCCTAAAGCACCATTCTGGTGTGACCATGGAAAGAAGTAATGTTGTGAGAGATACAATCAGTAGAAACCTAGCTCATGCTGGTACAGAGGGAAACAGAAATTGTTGGAAACTTAACAAGGGGCAAGTAAAACAATAAATAAATTGGCAGAAAATTTGATCAAGTTTTGCTCTTGTCCTGAAAAGTTGCCTGCAGTTAAATTCGAGTGCTCAGATGAGTAACTTTCAAGACAATGTAGTCTTGACAGTGTGGCATGACTACTTTTTAGTGTTCTTGTTTAGTGTTATGAGGAAAAGAGCAGAGAACCAGGAGAAGGAGATGAAAACTGTGAGGTCTGATGAAAACTGCAAGGGCAAACTTAAAGAGTTAAACTAGGAAGAGGCAGAGGGCAAAATAGTAGCTATCGTTAAAGAAATTGTTATCATTTGAATAACAGGAAAGGTTGCACCCTGAGGGCAAGAGAAGGCTTCCACCCATAAGAATGCAAATTCTTTGGAAGGGAAGAGCTGAAGGTCAAAGTTCCAAGGGAATTACCTACTCCTGTAAAGCAAAGGCCCAAGAGAGATTTGTATAGAGTCAGCACCAAGAAGCTGAACCAGCTATGAGTTGTTGACTTGGAGCTACAGAATTTGGAGTTTGTCCTGCTGGATTTTGGTCTTGTTATGGATTGATCTTTCTTGGATATGCCCCCATTCCTCCCTCTTGGAATGGGAATGTTTATTCTGTGCCATTGTATGTTGGAAGTATGTAGCCTGCTTTTGATTTTATAGGAGGCTTTGGTCTTTGGGGGAGGGGGGTTATTCTCCAACCCAATGCTGTAGAAGAACTTCGTCATCTGGTCCTGGTTTTAGATGTGTCAAAGATGCAAGAGGGAGAAGGTTATGGATCCCTCCTCTAAGGTTTCAGAAAATGGTTAAATCTAGGCAATGTATGGCAGTTTAGAGGCCCAAGAAGGGCATTTTGTGCTGTGGAGTTAAAGCTTGGTTTGCCATTGAGAAGTGACGATGTTAGAGATACTGGAGCCATTGTGGGGCATCTGCCAAGGAAAACTATGCATCATGGGAGGAGCCAGCCCAAGAGAATGAATGAATGAATACAAGGCAGCTGCACTGGAGAGGTGGAACCTGAAGCCCTTTGGAACTAAGATGATTTCAACAACCCATTGGACTTGGAGCTACAGAATTTGGAGTTTGTCCTGCTGGATTTTGGTCTTGTTATGGATTGATCTTTCTTGGATATGCCCCCATTCCTCCCTCTTGGAATGGGAATGTTTATTCTGTGCCATTGTATGTTGGAAGTATGTAGCCTGCTTTTGATTTTATAGGAGGCTTTGGTCTTTGGACTTTTGGACTGTGTGGCTGCAATATAGTGTATGGGACTTTTAAAATTGGACTGAGTATGGTTCACATAATGAGATAGCAATGAGCCCGTGGTGGTCAGGGGTTGGAGTGTCATGGTTTAAAATGTGAATTGTCCCCCACAGGATCATGTGTTTGAGTAAATCTCCCTTTCTCCCCTTAAATTGCTTGAGCTTGAGTCTTGTCTCACAGCAACAGGAAAGGTAACAGGTCACGGGGTCTCTTGTTTGCTGCTATACCAGGTTAGCTGGCCCACAGGCCTGCAGGGATTCTCCTTTCTCTACCTCCCATATCCAGGAACTCTGGATCACAGATGCATGAACTGTTAAATTGCCTTTTACATAGGTTTTATAAGAGTCCTGGGGATTCAAACTTGGGTTCTCACACTCTACCCACTGAGCCATCTCTCCAGCCCCAACTCCAAGCTGTCAATGATACAGACTTACTTCTCTTTGTTCTCTGGTCAGAGAATACTCTTCAGAGCCAGAAGCTCATCAGCTACTGTTGCAGCTCCCAAACTTTGTACTGGGAGGGGAGGGGAGTGGGGACAACCTTCAACTCAACTCTTGGAAGCTGTCTGGGAGCTATTGTGTTACCTATCTGCTGCCCTCCTCACATGCAAATTGCACCAGTCAGATCATTGTCTTTAGCACCAGTCACAGCAGATCCTTCTGCTGGGCCACCAAGGATGACATTCCCCCTTTGGCCTGGGTGGAGATGATTACAGAGTCATGTAGAGTCACCAAGGATTATGACAGAAAAGTCTAGTGCAAACATTTTGAAGCAGCCCTAGCTGAGGTTATGCCTTTAGGAGCCAGAACAATCATTCATGCTCTTCGTGTGGTTTTTCTGAAGTCATCTGTAGAAAGTTCGATTACAGGTGTGGGCATAAGGCTTGTCCATCGCCAAGTAAAGGACAGTTCTTGGGTCAGATCAGCTGGGGCAGCAAGGAACAGTCCAACAGCTGTTAGTTAGGCAGACAAATTGCCCGACTCCCAACACCTTGGCTATTCACAGGAAAATGAACATCAGGAGTGTTTACAATAAGCACTGTTTTAACAATACTTAGCATCTACCCAGCACACCCAGCGGAGGTGGGTTCCCCTCGTTGTCTCACTGTCAGCAGTCCAAGCTTGTGTTCTCCTCTATTTGTTGCCTTTCTCAGTAGTCTGGGCTACTGCCCTTCTTCCTAATGCTTCCTCGGTCCTTCGTAGTCTCCACAGGCTCCACTAGTGGCCACTCTGGAACTCTGCAGCCACCTGCTCAGGTAGATGAGCCAAGGATTACTCTCAGGCTCTCTCTAGCTGTTGCTGCTAGATATCTAGGACTAGAAACTAAGGGTTTTGTCTACTCTTAGTTGTTTGAGCTCACCCTGTTCTACCAATGATAAAGACCACCACTAAAAATCCACTTGCAAGAAGCCTGTATTGGAGCTTAGTTTTGTGGAACGCATCAGAGCAACGGCCCCAGACTGACCTCACACCAGAGAGAGCCTGCTTCGGTATCTAGAGCCAGAGGGTGGCGAGCATGGGTTCAGAATGTAGTCCATCAGTCACATCGGTGAATGTGCATAACACTTAGAAGCTTTGCATACGGGCCTACCACAGAGCCGATCACGTGACTCCCTTTGCTCCAATCGCAGGCTTTCCAAGGAGTCACATGGAGGTGCTTCTTCTCTGATCCTGACTGAGTCTAGCAGTAGGGGGCACAGAGACATCTCCAGTTCACCCAGGCTTGTCTGCCTGGAGTGGGGTTCGATTTTTATTTATATGTATTCATGTATTTATTTATTTAGGTTTGCAAGCATATCGATTACTAATCTCTGCTTCCCTCCATTCCCCTCCCTCCTGTCTTTCTCCCTTCTTCTCATCAATCCGTTCCACTCCCTCCCACCCTCCTGCCTGACCACGTCTATGTACCCAGGGTTCCCTCGGCTTTATTTACTCTCGTGGGGTTTGCTATCACAGAGTATTTCAAATAGTCAAAGGGAAGTCCTGCCTGTTGCCAAAGACAAGGTTGCTTTGCAGAGAGCAAACAGCCTTAGGGCCAAGGGTCTGTCAGCTGTCATTCAAGGGGCTGAATGTCCAGTCCTAACATATGAGCTAAGTCAAAGAATAAAAGCAGATGAAAGAGCGTTCGCAGCGAAGCTCTGTCATGAAATCGTCATTCTCAGCAGTAGTTAGAATTTCAGCTCCAGCTAAAAACCCTGGAGAACACTGGGGTCCCTCGACCACCTGTGCTCAAGTGCTAGTGACTCTAACTTTGCAATGAGAAGGTTCTGCACATATCATGACACTCAGGAACCCCCAGAAGTTAGTTTCTCAGTCCCCTCTTGAGACTAGAGTGACCAAGGCTGAGAACAGTTGCCAGTCCCACCCAGTGACAGCTGACTGACTCCCCCATCCCCATCCCCCATCAAATCAGAAGTCCTGCTCTGATCAAGTCAGAGGTCTACCCCGGCCGGGAAGCTGCTGCCATTAACAAGCCCGTAATCTGCCTTCAGAGCACTCCTGTGGTCTTAACGGAAAGCAAGCCTTCTTGAAACTGAAAGACCTCCTGTTACTTTTGTTAACAAGTATGTGCTGTGAATACTTAGTGAAACATCTCAATAACTATGACCTGTTTATCTGAAATGTCTCTCCTAAGCCTCAGAATATGTAAAATTATCTTACAGGTAATGAGGCCGTATGTGTGTGACCTATTCTCTAAGTGGTTCTCCCAGTATCTGCCATGATTGAGTCCTAACTTATGTAGAAAAAAATCATTTTCTCTGATGGAAAGGTCTAGTTCTAGGATAAGCTCTCAGGTCTATATTGGGCAAACAATGCCTTTGGGCATCTCTGGATGTGGCAGATCAGCCTGTCTGTCTCAGCGGGCTCATCCTTAGATAGGAGATGCTATTAGGACACTTGGTTCACATTAGCGTGACACACAAATGGATGTGTGCAGCAAGATGGTTGGCACCACACGCTGGTCATCACCACACTTACTACTGCCACCCTGTCATCTCTGCCGTCATCATAGCCACCATCACCATGATCTCCACCACATCGGCACCCGCATCCCCACCACCTGCATCCCTCCACCATAATCAAACGACCATGATAACTACTGCTGGCACCAACATTGCCTCTAACATCATCTCCACCACAGCCATAACCACCCTTACCACAATCACCTCCAACACCTCCATCACCTCCACCTCCATCATCACCTCTATCATCACCTCTACCTCCATCATCACCTTCATCATCTCCACCTCCATCATCACCTCCATCATCACCTCTACTTCCATCATCACCTCCACCTCCATCATCACCTCCATCATCACCTCCACCTCCATCATCACCTCTACCTCCATCATCACCTCCATCATCTCTACCTCCATCATCACCTCTACCTCCATCATCACCTCCACCTCCATCACCTCCCCATCACCTCCACCTCCATCATTCACCTTCACCTCCATCATCACTTCCACCTCCATCATCACCTCCATTATCACCTCCATCTCCATCATCTCCATCACCTCCATTGCCATCACTGCCCCACCCCCAGCACGTCGCCTCTTCTGTGGCTCATCCAGCTCCTCTGTGTGGTTGGATGCTGAAGGGCATGTGAAAGACTCACCACGTGTGGCATGCTGGGACTGGTTCACACCAGAGTCAAGGGAGCACAGGGACCAGAGCGCCTGTGACCCCCACAAGCTGCTCTCATGGTTGTGTCTGCTCCTCAGGCATCGCACTCAGTGCGCTCCCCATGTACCTCAACGAGATCTCACCCAAGGAGATCCGCGGCTCTCTGGGCCAGGTGACCGCCATCTTCATCTGCATCGGCGTGTTCATGGGACAGCTGCTGGGTCTGCCGGAGCTGCTGGGCAAGGTAAGCCAGGCTCCGGCCAGCCGCACCACTCGCTCGCATCCTACTCCGTCAGCTGCACGGAGCCCTTCCTCAGCTCCCCAGCGTGGTGTGCCCTGCAAGAGGAGCACAGGAGGGAGGAGGGAGAGCAGTCGCTTGTGTTGCTTGAATGATGAGCCAGATGAGCACACGCCAGGGAGCACACACCAGGGAGCACACACCAGGGAGCACATACCAAGGAACACACACCAGGGAGCACACGCCAGGGAGCACACACCAGGGAGCACACACCAGGGAGCACACACTAGGGAGCACGCACAGTAGAGAGCACACACCAGGGAGCACAGCCAGGGAGCGCACACAGCAGGGAACTCCACCCTGCTCACTGGCTCCTCCCTGCTCACTGGCTCCTCCCTGCTGACAGGCTCCTCCCTGCTGACAGGCTCCTCCCTGCTCACTGGCTCCTCCCTGCTCACTGGCTCCTCCCTGACCACTGGCTCCTCCCTGCTCACTGGCTCCTCCCTGCTCACTGGCTCCTCCCTGCTCACTGGCTCCTCCCTGCTGACAGGCTCCTCCCTGACCACAGGCTCCTCCCTGCTCACTGGCTCCTCCCTGCTGACAGGCTCCTCCCTGCTCACTGGCTCCTCCCTGATCACTGGCTCCTCCCCGTAGTGCACCTGGAAACTGGAGCCAAGGGCTGGAGCCAAGGACCCCGGGTAGCAGGAGCGCCCCTCTGCTCCCAGGCCCGGGGTGTCTTGTGTTACCCAGCCTGGAAGCCAGTGCTGGTTTCTCCGGAGCTGTCGGAGCAGAGCAGCAGGTGTCCCTGCCGGGGGAGGGGGTCGCTTCTGTGTGCGCTGCCCGGGTCTCCCCAGCTTGCCCCTCAGCCAGCTGCTGCCCAGGGCCCTGTCGTGGGATGAGCCCGTGTGTGCCATGGCATCGGGTGTTTGCGTCTGATCTTGCATTCTGTGGCAAGGCATATGTGGCACAGACTCCACTGTGCCAGGCACTTTGACATGTGCACCTCTGTGTGGTTGGTGCCACCTCTGATCTCTCCACTTGGAGGGTCTCGCGGACTCTGGCTCCTGTTTGTCTCTTCCGAAAAGACAGAAACAATGTCCTTACTGCTCTGCACTCGCAGCTGTCACAGACCTGACAATTTCCATAATTAGCGTAGGTGCGTTGGAAACTGTCTGTCTGCCAGGGCGAGGTCACATGTTGAAGAACTCATTTGCGTTCGGCATTTGAAGATATTTTTAAATTCCAAAAATGAACATTTGCGGGTGACACTAAAAACAGCGTGACAATTATACCTTCAGGGCCAGAAACATGAAAGTGTGCAGTAAAGTCAGCAAACATCTTTGTCCTCCAGGGATTAAAGGGAAAACAAAACATTAAGCTCCCGATTCACTGGAGCGGGAGCCTCTCTCGCCGGGGATCGTTTCTGAATATCCCGTTGCCCACCAAGTTCCTCCTTCGGACATCAGCACCAGGGTCTCTGTTTCCTGCATCAGGGTCTTTCTTCAGCTACTGTCTCCACATGTCCCTTCAACACACTGTTAAACATCAGTTAGTTGCAGGTGTCAGCTTGACAGGTGAGGGCTCAAGCTCTGGGTAGGTTTGTAAAGAGTAAGTAGTTGAGATAAGCCCTGAGCAAGCCTGCAGGAGATTGTCTGATTGATGGGGGAAAGCCCTGCCCATGGTGGGTGGGACTAGTTCTGGTAGATAACACGAGGGAAGCTGGCTCCGGAAAGTTTGGCTATTCTTTGGTATACTTGGTGAGACACGCTAGTCTGGCAAGTGAGGATTGTCCGTCTCAGCAATGAATATGATGCGGCCATTTGTCTCCGCCCCCAGCACTGGTATCAACAGAATAATTTCTACTGGACAGCTGTACAGTTAGGAACTTCCAGTTCAGTGGGAACCACATCCACTAATCCTGTAGTCTTTACTGCCTTAGTCCCTTGTAACTCCTGGGCAGTGCCCCAGACTGTACAAGTTTGTAGCTTCGCCCATCCTCTTTCCCTTCCCTGCTCTCCCCCCATATGGTCTTGGCACTCTGTCCTCTGGCCATGCATCTGCGGCGGCTCTCTTCCTATTCCCTCTGGCTCTAAGCTGTCTCCTCTGCTCTATGCCCTCCCATCTGAAGACAAGGACCCCCCTCGTCTCTCTCTGACCAAGCACTGGAGAGTTTTTTCCCTTTTCTCTCACTTTCAATCAAACTCGCCACATATCCTGGTCTCAGTCTTTGACTCTGGGATACAAGAACCCCAAGAAATCTGGTTTTAGTGTGAGCTCTCCTGCCACGCCGGACTAAGAGATGTTACTGCACAATCACAAGCCAGAGTGAATCCCTTGTCCCCACAGGCTGTGTGGTCGTGAATTTATTGGCGACGTGTAAAGTAACCGTGATAAAGATCGAGTAGGCGGAGCTCCAGCGCTGAGCATGTCGGGTACTGCTGCATCTTTAACGTGCTAGAGGATGATGGGAAGGTCATCATGTGCCCTCCCCCTCCCCCAGCACTGTCCTTCAAAGCCTCAGGGCTCACACAAGCATGACTTCCTGTGGACTGAAGAGGGCGATAGCGACTGTGTCCCCAGCACCTGCGCGGGGTCTCCCCCAAGCCCCTCCTCCTCCTGCATCTGGTTTCCTGCCGCAGATCCTGCCTGGTGGATGCTGCTGTGGGGTGTCTCGGAGGTGTCAGGTTTATGTGCTCCCCTGATGGATCTTCAGAAAGCTCCGGCCATGCGCCAGATGTGGGTCCAGATGCCACTGAAGGAGCAGGGATGGGGGGAGCCGGATCAGACTCCACGCTGCTGGAAACCTCGGAAGGAGCTAACCAGACACTACCTCTGTGGGGCAGAAGGGCTTCCGTACAGAACTGGCGTGTGAATGCATGTCTGCAGGATAATGGAGTCTGTCTAAGCCGGGTTGGTGCAGAGAGGGGAGAAAGCGAAGGGAAAGCGGGCTGCAGTCAAGACACCCAGCACTGACTGTTCAGAGGTCGGAGCAGGGAGAACACAGAGCTGCACTAGCGCTCACTCCCACCCGAGGCGGAGGGCGGTAGATCCTGGGAGTCTGAGGGTGCAGAGGGGAGCTGGCAGACAGTACCTTCTAGACCTGACGGGGCTGCTGTGCCCTCGCACTCACTGCGGCGCTGTGTTCTGTCACAAGATCTGCACGAGATTTGGCCTGTCAGCATTTCGCCGTGGAAGGAGCGAGATCTCAAGATGGATCTGCGCCTGTCTGAGAGAATACTGAGAGTTAACGCTGGGCGGGGCACTAAGCGCTGTGCTCCCAGTGGTCCTACCCACTGGCATATGGTTCACGCTCGGGCACCTGCCCTCAGAAGCAAACAGATGAAACTCAGTGGGTCACATGCACAGAAAGGCTCCCCTCTCTTCACCTTGGCTTCATGAGGAGACCCTAGTTTCCCTTGGCCTGGTGGGTTTGCTAATGCTTGTGAGAACACAGCAGGACCTCCTGCTGGGTGCCTGAGATGCAGACCCCCACCACGGTGTCTGGCTCAGGTCGTCGCCGCTCGTAACCTGCAGCTCATTATGGATCCAAGGAGACCCTGTGTTAGCTTGGCTCCAAGGCCCGTCAGAGCTCCTGATTGCCTAACTAATGCCTGACTCATGCCCCGGTGAGGGCACTTCGACCCCTGGGTCAGCCCAGCTGGTGTCTCTGTCCCCAGGCAAGAAGGCAGGCTGAAGGGCAGCGATAAATTTAATGGTTCTTGAAGCCATGTCATAGGGAATTGTAAAGAGCCTTTGAAGCGTCTAAACCTGCTGTCTTGGCTCTCAGAGAGCCTGAGGGAAACGATTAATAAGGCTTCCCTTGGAGAAGGTGGCTTAGAGTGGGCGCGGGAGGGGGGATGACACTGGAAGGTAGGTGAAGCTGGGGAGGGGTCACAGGTCTCTTGAAGGAGGACCGCGCTCTCAGCTCCCCAGCCTCCATTCCTCTGCCTTCTATAGTCCCGGAATTCTGATCATGTCCTTAGTATCCACAATGCGCTGGACCCCACAGGACGGGATAGAAGCCAGAGTGAGGGTGGACCTGACATACATACTCTCACACACACACACATACACATACACACACATACACACACACACACACATACATACATACACATACACACATACACACACACACACAAACACACATACATACACAAACACACATACACACACACACATACACAAACACACATACACACACACACATACGCACACATACACACATACGCACTCACAAATACTCAAACACATATACATACACACATACACACACACACATACACACATACATACACATACACACACATACATACACATACACATATACACACACATACACACATACATACACACACATACACACATACACACAAACACACACAAACACACACAAACTCACACTCACACACATTCACACACCTACATACACACACACCTCACACTCTCACACACACATTCACACACCTACATATACATACACACACACACATACACACACATACATACACATACATACACACACATACACACAAACTCACACACATACACACACAAGCACACACACACAAACTCACATATACACACACATACACATACACATACACACATACACACACATACATACACATACATACACACACATACACACACAAACTCACACACTCACACACACGCACACACATATACACACACAGTCACACATATACACACAAACTCACACACACACAGCACACACACACACACACAGCCTTTCTGTGAGGACGGAGCCCATACCAGTGGCCTCTGCCAGTCCTCGGCAAACGGTCAATGTTTCTATGCTGGGGGGGGGACTCGGGGCCACTGCAGGTGACAGAGGACTCGGGGCCGCTGCAGGTGACAGAGGACTCGGGGCCGCTGCAGGTGACAGAGGACTCGGGGCCGCTGCAGGTGATGGAGGATTCAGGGCCGCTGCAGGTGATGGAGGATTCAGGGCCGCTGCAGGTGATGCAGGACTCGGGCCGCTGCAGGTGATGCGGGACTCAGGGCCGCTGCAGGTGATGCAGGACTCGGGCCGCTGCAGGTGATGGAGGATTCAGGGCCGCTGCAGGTGATGCAGGACTCGGGCTGCTGCAGGTGATGGAGGACTCGGGCCGCTGCAGGTGATGCTGCGCTTGGCTTTGTTTTCTTGTTCGCAGCGTTAGGCTTCGCTGGTTGCGGCCAGCCTGGTCTGCCCATGTCTGAAATTACCATGGGACCACTGATTACACAAATGGACGGGGCCCCGGTGGGAAGGGGAGCTGCTGCTAGAGTGTGGGGTTCTCAGGGTCTTTCCCTCAGCTTTAATTTTCACTTCAGGACCTCGATCTGCCCTGGGTGGCCCCTTTGTGCTGTGATGAGGGGGTCAGTGGGACAAATGTCCTCCCTTCCCCATAGAGGTCAGATTCCCTTGGGACTCCCTCTTCTAACACAGGTGAAAACGCTTGTGCCGCAGCTGCCGCCGCACCTCCTTCCCCCTTCAGTTCATGGACCATCAATGCTTGACCCGCCATATTTAAGAGCCCGGACAGCCCGCCTTGTTTGTGGGGAAGTTTCCTTTTGTGTCCAAGACTTAATACGCCAGCAGCACTCTGGAACTGACTCTTGGGTGGACCTTGGCAGGGCGGGAGACCAGTGGCAGCCGGATAAGTCCTGCCCGACAGCCCAGAGCAGGCTCGAAAGTGCGCCCCGCCTCGCTGCGGTTGAAGCGGTGGCGTGCTCGCAAGTCTAAGGAGCAGCAATGTTGGATTCCTGTTTCTGCAGCAAGTGGATGGGTTGTGTGAAGTGCTAACGATGGGAGCCGAGCGCTCTGCACGTGCTCCTCGGAGTCGCCAGAGCCCCCATCCGTCATAGACCGTGTTATTCCTGCTTCGCCGGCAGGCAGAATGAAGCTCACGGAAGCAGCATGCCAGGTCCAAAGCGACCAAGGGAGCACTGGAGCAGACACAGGCTCACGGCAGCAGTTGCCCACGCCATCCAAACAGCCCTGGGTGACTGTGCCAGGCCTTCAAGGGGCAGTGTGCAGAAGAGCTTCGGATGGGGGTGAGACTTGAGCGGCCACTTCAGCCACACACGGTGCCACCCCTGCACTCTGACTCCGTCTCTTGTTGGAACCTCGGGCGGGTCACTAGGGCAACGGAGAATCGAGCTTGCCTCTTTCTCAGCTTCCCACAAGGCATCATGGTGCGGAACTGAACTCTCCTCGGCACCCAGAGGATCTCTCACGGAGCTGGGAATCACGGGACCTTAGTCGAAGATGATAAAGACCCCAGATTTTCACAAAGGATCTTACGTAGAAATCACAGCTCGCCCAGGCTCCGGCACATCCAGACCAGCGCCTCTTGGGTAGAAAGTGACTTGACCTGTTTTTCTAATCAGGCGCCACCTGCTGTGGGACTGTTGCTACTGTTTACCGAAGACGGTCAGGGCCCACCCTGCAAGCAGGCACACGGCTGTGCCCAGCTGCACAGGCGAGCAGAGTGAGGGACAGGAGAGTCAGTGGGACGGGAACTCGCAGTCAGTGAGCAGCTGAGGGGTCGAGACCCAGGCTCCGGGCTTCTGTGACATGGGGGCCTTGTGAGCAAAGCCACAGGCGGAGCAGCCACGGGCGGAGCGGCCACGGGCGGAGCGGTACCTTCTTCAGAGCCAGCAGCCGCTCCTGCTGCTTGCTCTTTGCTGTAGTTCTGCAAGCATCTCCGCGCACATTCCACAAATCCACCGTCAATGCCTTCTCTCTTCGTGACAATTTCACTGTTCAAGTTTTTAGAAAAATTTTCTGTGTCAAAAATTTTCATACCGCCTCTTTTCACTGGGAATAATGAGGAACATTCACGAAACCCACATCTCGAGTCCTTGGCAAAGGCTGCTGGAAAGAAGCCCATTACTTTTAGGTAAAAAAGGACAATTATCAAAAAGTCCAAATCCCTCGTGACTGTTATTTAGAAAGAAACTTTTTTAAGCTTGTAATAACATTTTGACATTCACCCTCAAGTCCCTTTGCTTGGAACTTGGCAAATTAGACCAAGATTGAGGTTTGCTTTGGATACGAATGTCTCTGTTGATAAGATGTATGCTTGGAGACTGAGAAAGGAAGTTCCTTGTTTATTTAAAAAAAAAAAAAAAGAAGAAGAAGAAATGAAGCCAGACTGTCAAAATCCAAACTGATACCAAGAGCAAAATATGCCCCGCACCCCCCAAAAAAAGTTTCATTGACAACACTTGACCCCATGTTAGCCAGGAAATCTGTGGGCCGAAACCCTAAGAGTGGATATAGTTCTTCACAACCAAGTTTAGATTTGCACCATCTAAAGATGATGAATGGAACCGAGAGGTGGCGTTCACCTTTGGCTCTGTGGGCCGCACTGCGAGAACCGTGGAGGTGAGAGCCCATCGTGGGATGAGCCGCGGAGGTGAGGACTAACGGGCTGAGCAGAGGAGAATGACAATCAGCCAGGTACGGCACATTCGCACGCACCACCGAAAAGCAGTGCATGATGCAAATGGTCAAACTGGAAGGACATCCTGTAATGTACGCAATGGGCAGTGTCCTCAAGAATGGGATGAGATGATTCTGGAATAAAGGGTGCTCAGGATCCCCTCTGTCCAGGCCGGAAGCTGCTAGCAAACTGATTTCAAGGACCTTGTCATGTTCAAGAACAAAGTTCAATACTTGTCTAAACCAGTATAACAAACTGTCACAAGGGACTTGGTAAAACTCTCAATGACTGACATCCAGGTACGCAAATGAGAGACTGTTATTCTGTTAATGCGGGGAGGGAATCAACCCACTGAAACAAAGAGAGTTTCAGAGATGACAGAATTACTACGCTGGAAATTTCTACCTCCCATCAGCACCAAGCTGAGCAGAGCCTTTAACACGTGACCTATGGGGAGGGTTCCACATACGAATCTTGGCCCAGTAAGTGAAGTAAGTTGGAGCTGCACCCTTCCATCAGATGAGGAAACTGAGGCCCAGAAAACTTAGACAACGTGCTGCAATGCCCTCCGCACTGGGCCTCAGAGCTGGGCCGGAAGGCAGGCTTCAGAGTCTGTGTGCCCCCAGGACTCTCTGGCTCAGAGCAGCTAGACACCAGACCGAGGGTCCAGACCAGCTCTGCAGACACTATGACCAACAGTCAAGACACTGGTGGGCTTCACTGAAGGCTGGTGCCCTCCACCTAGCCAGCTTCTGGGCCAAGATGGAACCTGGTGCTTGAAGCAAATGTAAAGGAAAATTACCTACGCCATAGCAATATTTTAAATTTTTTACTCTGATTGATTGATTGATTCATTCATTCATTCATTTTGTGTGTGTGTGTGTGTGTGTGTGTGTGTGTGTGTGTGTGTCTGTCTGTCTGTCTATGTGTGTGTGTGTATGTACATGGCCACTGCACATGGAGGTCAGAGAACAATGAGGCCACCAGCCATGTCCCAGGGCCATGCTAGGGAGTCCCCTCTGTACAGGGCAACTTGCAGAATGAAGGTCATTGGCTCTTCTCGTTTTCTAGCTGAGCAAACTGTGGTCTGAGAAAAGGTGAGTCCATACTTAGTAGCAGAAAAACCAGACTATAAACTGGAACCTAACTTCAAAGCCTTTTCCTTTTCTTTGCCTGAGGCTCCCATGTGCCTATTGACACCCCAAGTCACAAACTCATCATAACTAGGTCAGACTCAAAATGTTGAAAGTCAGACCTTTTACTTCCTCACAGTGAAGGTCTTTAAGGAGAAGCCCGACGTATGTGGAAAGACTCCGGGCTTCTGGGAGCCTTCCTTTGTCTTCCACCCACGAGTTCTGTCTGGAGACGGCAAATGCTCTGGGCAGAGGAGCCACGTGCAACGTGAAGAGTGGCAGACAAAGGGAACCTTGTGGAAGGGTTGGAACAATGAGACAGAGACAGGGACAATTCTGCTGGCAGCCAGGAGGCGGCAGGCAGAGGGATTAATCACAGGTTCAACTCCAGGAGAGAGATAAAGGAAAGAACAGCAGATGACTAAATCTTGGGAAAGGGAAGAAAGGAATTCTATAAATATACCCAGGGAATTTGGATCTGAACGGCAGAAGAGGTTAAAGGTCTCAGAGCGGGCTGGGTGTAGTCCCAGCACCTCCATTTGTGAGAAGCCTGGTTGTCAGCGGGTAAATACTTAGCTTCTTGTGCCTCAGTTTCTTCAGCTGTGGAATGGGAACAATAGCAGGAGTGTCAGAAGGATGAAATTGAGTTTCTTTGTACCAAGGGCTCAGCAAATTTGCATAAATTCAGCAGCATCCTGCATAACAGGCTGGCAGGGCAGTTCATTGGATCAATAACCTTTATGACCACCATGATACATACTCTCTCTCTCTCTCTCTCCTAAAATAAAGTTGATTATGAATAGCTTAGCTATTCATATTCCAATCATAGACTCCCTCTCCTTTATAAAATTAGAATAATTAGCAGTTACAGGTGCTTGCCACCAAGCCTGGAAACTTGAATTCAAGCCCTGGAACCTACGTGGAAGGAGAGAACCAACTCCCCAAAATTGCCCTCCAACCTAACCCAACATGTGTTCAGACCACACATGTTCTATAGCATGTCTCCCTGCCCCCACAAAGATAAAGAACTGTAAAGTGAGAATGATTGACTCTGCTTCTACTTCGGCATAGGACTGCTTGAGAGCCAAGGACGGCGGAGACATGCAAACCCTTCAGAAAGTAGGAAAAAGAGGCAGGAATGGGAGAAGGAACTGGTACTTCCTAAAGACAACCCCGAGTGGGTCTCTATGTATAAAGGGATCCCTTACATTTACCGGTAACGACTTTCTGTGCTGTGAGTATCATGCCCTGACCTGTAAACCATCTTATCTCTATTCTAATGAACAATGTGTTCTGGAAACCCTGTTACTGTGGAGATACAATCAGGCCATAAACTTGATTCTAGGTGTGCACATTGGCACAATGAACACAGGCGTCCCAGAAACTGTACTGTTGGGGGCAGGTGTGGAAAAGGTGACAGATTGTCGGCACAGTACTACAAACAGGGCCTCCCTCATGCTCCAGCGGAGGACTGTGTGAAGCTGTGTGTGGCCAGCAGAGCCATCCCTAGGAGGTGGTTGTGGGGTGGGGATATGAGGTCATGGGGGGGGGCTCATGACGCCCAGTTCCTGCACGCTCAACAACACACAAAAGTGCCAACGAGCTTCTGTCTGAAGGCAGCCCAGCTCCCCACACGGTGTCACAGGTCGTCGCTCCGGTGTCTGGCGTGCACCGTGATTTGGCGGTAATGGTATAAGTCAGTGGAGCAAACTTGAGTTGTCACTGATGAATTCTGTACAAGGAATTGACTCAGCTTAGTAGACGCTGCACGTGAATTACCCATCCAGCCCACATCTTCCAGACACAAGAGGGCTAAAGCTTTGGTTGGCTTTGATTTGAGGGGTGATGGCAGGAAAGAGCCGGGTGCAGGGTCAGAAGAGCCAGGCTGTCGTCTCGTTGGTCCTCCAACTTCTCCTGTTATCTTCCATGAATTCCGTAAACCTCCCGAACTCAGATTTCTTTTCTATAGACCTGAAGTCATGGCAGTGCTTTTCCTAGCATTTCAAACCACCACTTTAAGAATGTTGCTTCTGGTGTCTTCATCTCTGGCGACATCCCTGATCTTTGCCACCCCTCGCCTCACCCAGCATGTGTTCAGCCCCCCAGGTTTGACTAAGCACTTGCTGTGCTTCAGGAACTGAATGATGCATCAAGGAGCGAGACCAGGAGAGACTCAGGTGCAGCTCAGTCCACAGGGAACGTGAGACGGAAGTCCCACCCTCCACCCCCCACACACTAAGCTCTTGCTGCTCCTTTGAAACTGACGCTCTTGGCCCCTTGTGCTCCTCCCTGGCGAGTGGCCCTTAGTGGTTTTGTTGTTTGTTTGCTCATAATTAACCTTACGAAGTGGCACCATTCCGTAGGGTGTTTTCACGAATGTTCCATTGTGGTTGTTGCCCATCTCCCACCTTTCCCTGACCACTTTCCTTTCTCAAGTGAGTGGGAAAACCCCTCTGTCACACTGCGTTGTGAGACAACACTCAAATGCAACTTAAGGGAGATTCACGGTCCCAGAGGAAAGATGTGAGGCGTCTTCAAGGGGGAGACACGGCAGGCGGCAGAAGCTGGGGGCGACTCAAGCCTCAGCCACCATTGGAAGGCGGAGAGAGCAAGCGGCAGACCGAGAGGAGGCAGGGCGGGCTGCTGAATCTGAAGGCAGCCCCGTGACAGGCCCTTCTCCTACAGTTGCCTTTCGGTGCAAACACAGGAGCCCGCGGGGGGCAATCTGCATTCACGCCATGACAGCCTCTCACCGCCGTCCTTCCATAGACGCAGCTCACCCGGGGACTCTGCCCCACGCCCGCTCGACGCTCACTGCGGTGGCCTGAGATGCCCAGGGCACCGTGACTACCACTGGGCCCTGGTACAGATGGAAAGGGGTCAACCCAGCCACTCTCGCTGCTCACCGAAGCACATCTCAGGCCTCGTGGATCAGAGTTCAAGTCTGGGATCCAAAGTTTGGTGCCTGTTCACGTTCTATCGCCAGCCTGTGGCGTCGCCTAAAAGGTGTAACCGATAATGAGGCTGGACACCACTCCTTCCCCGCCACTTGCTGAGCGTGACATCCCACGCTGAGCCCATGCAGGTCTCGTTTAATCTCCTGGCAACCAGTCAGGAATCACCAGACACGTCACCACAGGAAGTCCCGCCCCTAGGAGAAGCGACCCGGTGGCCATGGTGGCGCAGGGGGGGGGACGTGGTTCCACAGGCCACTCTTGCTGCTGGTGCACCTCGGCTTCCATAACGTCCCCCCACACACACCGCCTTGGGACGTACTATTTTTCGAGCACGAACGGGCCACTTCTTCACCATCCTTGGGCTCTTTTGCGAGTCAGGGTGTCTTCTGGGTGTCCCTGGCTGGTGCAGCCTTGACCCAACCCCAGTCCAAGTCCCCATTTTACAAAGGAAGACACGTGTGAGCATTTTGGGAACTCGCACAGTGGCTGGGATAGAGGCAGGATCAGACCTGAACCCTGCTGTAGAGCGGCCCTTGGCTACTCCCTGGGTGGCCTTGGGCCGAGCTGCAAGACGGTCCCCAGCGATGATGGTGATGGAGAATGTTCGTCACCACTGGCCCTGGGAGATGTCAGCCATTGCTGGCTGGGGGAGGGAGGCGCCCGCCGCTTGTCAGAACGTGCGGGTGTAGTGTTTGCATGTAATGTTTCTATACTAATCTCCCCGATACTTTAAGTCATTTCCAGACTCATTATAGCACCTGACACATGCAAATGCTATGCAAATCGCCATCCTACCATATTGCTTAGAAAGTGATGGCAGGAAAAGGAATCTATTCAACACAGATGTGCCCCCCCCAAGACTTCAACCCGCAGTTACAGGTCTGGAGGTGCAGAAGTCACAGGCAGGGAATTCCATCGTTGTTCTCACCATGTTACAATTTTTTTGTATGTATGTAAGTGTTGGTGTGAGTGTGTGTGTGTGGGGGGGGTGTGCATGTGTGAATCACAGGGTACTGTGTGTTATCTGTGTGTTATCTATGGAGGCCAAAGGGCGACTTCAGGAATCATCCTGGGTTGCTCTACTTCCTGACTGCTTCACTCTGGGATTTCACAAATTCTACCTTCCAGGACCAGAAGTACAGGCCGCCACCATTTCATTCCAGTGTTTTTACCTGGGCTCTAGGATCGGAACTCAGGCCCTTCTTCTTGCAAAACATAGGCTTTAACCCCTAAGCCATCTCTCCAGCCTGACTTTACACTTTTAATTGAGATACACCTTACACACCAGAGCATTCATCTTTTGTAAAACATAACTCTATGGTGTATATATATATATATATATTTTTTTTTTCACAAAGAACCTCGTCATCTGGATATTCCTTGGTCCCTGAATGAAACCACCTTGGAATTCATTGACACCCCTCACTCACGCTGATGGGTGCACTAACACAGCTCCGTGCTGCATTGGCACCACATTGTGGGGGGTGTCACCACTCGCAGCGTGGGTGGTACATCTCAGGACCCTGTTGAAAAAACAGAAAAAGCTCAAGTACTCCACACGGAAGGGATCTGTGTCCCTGATCTCTCTTCCTCATGTTCATTTGACTGCAGGGGGCAGTGGGCAAGGCTGCTTGGCAGGGGTCTCTGATGGTGGTGGCGGCTGTGGGTTCAAACACCAGGCTCTCTGATTCCATTTGCTTGGCGCCGTGCTGAAGGGGAGGAGGAAGCATGAGGAGACCCTCAGACTGGCTGTGGTGGTCCAGGGTGAAGGAGGCGCCAGCCCTGACCCTCTGCCTGTGGCCTGGCCACCAAGAGCCTCCTGATTTCTAGAATCACAGGGACTCCGAGGAGTCACCCACCCGGTATCCAAAACGTGCCTCGTGCTGAGGCCGCCACGTCCCCCTGTCAGTGACATCACACTGAGCAGGGACCTTCTGCAGCGTCTCAGCTGCTCTCAGCCAGCAGCCCCCGTAGAACGACCAAGGCCTCCCCCGTCAGCGGCCCCTTCTCCCGCAGGAGAGCACCTGGCCGTACCTGTTTGGAGTGATCGTCATCCCTGCCTTGGTGCAGCTGGTGAGCTTGCCCTTCCTCCCCGAGAGCCCGCGCTACCTGCTCTTTGAGAAGCACGACGAGGCCGCGGCCACGAAAGGTAGGGCCCACTGGGGGGCAGCTGGGGGGCCACTGCGGGGCAGCTGGGGGGGTGGGGAGGGTTCTGCTGCAGCCCGCTGGGCGGAGGAAGCAGCGGTGTCTTCCTCTCTCAGACACGGTGCTGGTGCCGGAAGATACCGCATCTCACCTCCCCAGGAGCACTGGGAACCAAGTGCTCAAACACGCCACACTGAGGGGCATTCTGTCTCCAAACCTTCACGCCAGGCCTTGGTGCCAACTAGCAAAACAGGAAAGTTCAGGAGCAAGCTGGCTGGTGGAGAGGTAGGCAGGGGCACCTGAAGGGGCACAGTGGTGCTGCCCTTCAGGTTTGCGCATCCCCTTGCATGTAAAAAGCGGGGTTCCATGATTGACAGCAGTGTGCAGTCTTGCTGCAGGAGTTTTGCAATGCTGACGGGAGGGTCACATATACGTGCTCTGGACAATTGCCTGCGGCTCCCTCAATCCTGAGCTTGCCTGTTCTTTGCTGAGACACTTTTGCACCTGTGCCAAGATGCCAGGATGCATGGTTTGAGCTACGGGGTTCACATGACCACCCCTCCCACCAGCCTATGCGCAGAGCGTGTTTGTCCAGTGTTATTTGTACATCGTCACGTGTGACCAGCAGGCTAAGGTCCCTAAGGATGTTTGGAGCAGGAGCTCCGGAACCTGTGGTTCTGGTAACTGACAGGACAAACAAGATTCCATAGCATGAGTCATGTCAGGCTCTTGAGGAGACGGTCTTAGATCCTCTGATGAATGGGCTGAAATCACAGGAGTCCTTGAATGAGAAAGGAGGAGATGGGGGAATCAGAGAAAGAGGCACAATGGTGGAAGCAGAAAGGGGGAGTGGGGTGCTGTGTTTTGGCTTTAAAGATAAGCTTGGGGTCCTGAGCCCGGGGTGGCAGGTGGCCTGGCAGGGCCCAGAAATCAGGACTCGGCCTTCACTCCAGGCCCATTTATTTTTGTCCAAGTACAGAATGCTTTGCTTGTTTTTGACGGGGCCTGCATGCTGTGTGTGTGGAATCGACTAAACTCAAGGCTGGGAGGAGAGGGAAGAACCCCTCCCAGGTCTAACAGCACCTAGCTCGCTGCAGCCCTCGGCGGGTCCCAGTCCCTGGCTGTGGCCATCAGGCTGTTTGTCCCCTCAAAACCATAACGATGGGCTGGGCAGATGGTTCAGTGTTCAAACCTCTGCCTCACGAGCAAAAGGACCTGAGTTCGGGTCCCCAGATCCCACATAAAAATGCCGGGCAGGTGTGGCAGCACCTGTTGTTATCGCCCTGGAGGGCGGAGCCAGGGCATCTCCAGAGCAAACTGATAGCAGTCTAGCCACAGTGCCCAGACCCAGGCTCATAACAATAAGGTGGAAGAGCGAGGAAGCATGATTCCTGATACGGCCCTTGACCTCCACAGGCACACACACCAGGTGCACGATATACATACATCTGCACATACAGACACACCCATCCGCACACCCTATACGCACAAGAAAGAGGTAAGATAACCCATGGCGTGAGGAAACGGGGCCGCTAGTGACAGGAGTGCAGCTGACGATGTCATTGTGCGCTAAAGCAATGTCTCTGAGAAAGACCACTGCGGGCCTGGAGCAGGCGGGCTCCCCCTTTGTCTTCAAGGGCTCCTAAACTCTTGAGCTGGGGCATGATGCTGCCAAAGGTGATTGACAGGACCTCCTCCTGTCAAGTCACCCCCTGACCCAGACTTGCCCCATCCACACGGACATCCAGCAGCGTGAAGGTGAAAGTGCCAGCTCTCCTGTGAGACTTGGTCCCTCTGTGCCTCAGTTTCCCTAGGTGTTAAATGGCAGTAAAGGTGTGGAGCTGGCCGAGGTCTAGGGTGGCTCTTAGCACTGTCCGCCCGTTCACCTCAATGGGCAGTGGGCTGTCCTCTGTCTCTCCAGCTTCTTTCTCAAGCAGCTGCCCTGCCTTGCACGTCCCTGAGCACGGCAGGTCTTTGCAACCCACGCCCCAGCGGGCAGCAGCCCCAGTCCTGCAGGTTCGTGGAATGAACCACGCGTGTCCCATCTGCTCCGCTGTTATCCTTTTGAGGTGAGAGGAAGGAGAGACCAGACTTTCTCTCCAGGTGTTGCAGTCAGTCTGCTGTGAGACGACATGCATACGTGACTAGCACGAGGGAGAGGGGGAGCTTCATTCAGCTTCCAGCCCCAGGTGGGATAGAGTTCGTTATGGCGGGAATTGCATAGCAGAAGACATGGCAGGAGGCAGAAGCAGGAGATTGGTTCAGGCCACCTTCAACATCAGGAGGGCAGGGAGAGCAAGAGAGCACAAGAGGAAGTTGGGCCAGGCCACCAAATCTCAAGGCCCCCATGGCATGTCCTCTCCTCCACCTCCTCCACCTCTTCCTCGTCCTCCTCCTCCTCCTCCTCATCTTCCTCGTCCTCCACCTTCTCCTCCTTCTTTATTTGTGTGTCTGGACGTGTGTTTCAGTATATAAGAAGGCACTGTGTGTGTACCTGAGGATGCCCAAGGGTGCCTTTAGGAATCACCCTGGATGGAGCTACCAACTTCTCTTTGCTTAACTCTGGAGTTTTCCAGACTCTGCCTTCCACCTGGCATTTTTACACAGGATCCAAGAGCCAAATTCTGCTCATGAGCGAAACCTTTTGCTTGTGAGTTAAAAGCTTAATCCCTGAACCATATCTCCACCCCACCCCCACCCCCTTAGATTCCTGTATTGAGATCCTCCTAACCACAGCTTTATGGAGTTTGGTGACCAAAGACTTGGGAGGTTACTGGAAGTGATTATGTTAAATGAGGTCACAAAAGTGACAGCCCTGTGACAGGTTTAATGTCTTTAGAGGAAGAAGAAGGGAGAGCAGTAATCTCTCTTCTCCCCACCCCCATGTGTCTACCAGTCTCTCTGTCTCTGTCTCTCTCACATTCTCACATACCACACACGTGTGTGTGCATGCGCAAACACACACACACACACACCCCAGCAGGAAGCAGGCCCTCCCAGGTCACTGATTCATTCGTTCATCTCCCAGACCGTGGGGTATAAGCCTGCTCTGTCCAAGCTGCAACCTGACCTGTTCATACGCAGCCCATGTTGACCAGCACAGCCTCAGGGACCACTGCTAAGAGCTAAGGGAGACTCGAGAAGCCCCTACTGTGCTCTCTCAGGGCCCATCCTGGCCCCTGTAGTCCCTGGCGTCTCCCCTCGACCCACTCTGACTGTAGTCCAGCTTGGACATGGTCTGTGACACATGTTCCCCGCCTCCAGCACACAGCGTGGCCTCTCCATGGCCACCCAGCATATGTGCAGTACAGTGTGAATCTGTGGGCAGCTAATGTTCTTGACAGACAGGCACCCAGACTCCCCCGTGGGGCATTCTGGAGATATTTCCCCAGGGAGCTTTTCAGAAGTCCAGATTGACCCACTCTGTCCCCAGCAGGCCCCTGAGGTACACCTTGTGCTCTCCTTCGTACTGGGTGCAGACTCCCCCCTCCCCCAACCAAGCCTGCACAGTAAGAACACTAACAGGTCACTTCAGGAGTTGGTCACAGGAGAACTAAGTCGGGCATCGAACCATGCAGAATGTGCCCAGCTCAGAGTAGGCAACCGTTTGCCAAGGTTGTTTCAATGTCAGCCTTGGTGGTAAGAGCTTGAGGTGACACACAAAAACCACATAGATGGAAGGCAGCGGCCAGACACACTTGATATTCAACCTGCAGCTCCATCCCCTGGAACGAAACATTTCGGGGAAGTGAAACGCAGCAGTAACTTTCCATCTTCCCAGTGTCCATCAACTGCTCAGCAAAATCCTCAAAAGATGTTGTTACCTTTTAATGTTTTAACAACTACGGTTTTGCAAAACTCAAGCCCATGCTGAACAGCAGGGGTGTTTTTAAAACTCTTTGCAAGATGCTGATTTTTTAAATGTGAGATAGAAGACTTCTTTATTGGTGGCCTTAGCATTAACTTTGACCACCATCCACCGGGTAATAGAAACATCACAAAATATCAGCCCTCCGCCTTTCCTCCTTCTCGTCACCTTCAACAGGGTCTGATGTAGACTCGGCTATCCTAGACCTCCTGGTTACCCTGCCTCCACCTTCCTAGTACAAACGCCTCTTTCATAGCGTGATTTCTTCTTGCACTCCTATAGCCAAGTCACCTTTGCCTCGAGAAGATAATTCTACATCAAACTTCACCGTCTCTGTTAGGTAGTTATCATAGTTGGGCACAGGTATCAACTTGACGGTTGAGGGTTTGAGCTCTGGGCACATTTGTAGAAAATTAATGGTTGAGTTAGGGCCAGAGCAAACCTGCAGGAGATTGTCTAGCTGATGGTGGAAGGCCTGCCCATGGTGGGTGGGACTAGGTCCTGGAATAAAATACTGAGAGCTGATTAAGAAAGTTGGCATCCTTGTGTATACTTGGCCAGACAAGCTGGTCTGGCAAGTAAGGGTTGTCCCTCTCTCAGCTGTTATGTGGTGATGGTGTGGCCAGTTCCCTCAGCCTAGTGTTGGTGCATGCTCTCCTGTCAAGCTGGACTATGAACTGTAACCCGACTGTTGTAAGGAAATAAACCCTGTTCCCTTAAGCCATTTGATGGTCATTGATCAGCAACCATGTGGGCTGACTACAGCAATAGTGTAGTCGCTGGTCCTTGAGGCTCTCAAAGTCAAACAACTTAAGGGAGAAAAGGAAATTTACTCAGCTTAGGGTTCCAGAGGGGAGATTCAGTCTTTCACGGCAGAGGTGATGGCTGGTGGCTGAAGTCGGCAGGCTCAGTCACTCTCAGCCATGAGACTGGAGGCTTCCCGGGGAGTCTCTCTTCTCCGTCTCCTGCTCTGTGGTTCCTTTTATCTGGTCCACTACTGGGAGGTTCCAATGAGATCTAGGGAGCTTCCAATAGGATCTGGGGTTGATCTTTGTATTGTAAATGTGTTGATCTGGATAATCTCTTCAGGTGGTCTCAGCTGATCTTAGTTAATACCAGGTGTGGTCAAGTTGACACCCAGGATTAACTATCACAACCTGTAACTGAAGTAGAGGTGGCAATTCTATGTCCAACTTGGTTTATGTTGTCACTGTTCAAATCCTTCCTTCCTCAAATCTGCTAGCCAATAAATTGCATGAGTAAGGTGTAATAGTGCACTCTATGCTGAAAGCAAAGAAAAATGCAGGTTCCCTATGCATCCCCCACATGAGGGCTCCCAGCCCCCCTTCATGTGGGCCAGGAGGCCCGAGGTCCAGTCACAATAAAATCTTGTAAGACTTCATAAAGACCCAGCAGCTTCTGCACCCCTTTGTCATACTCCACTTTGGTTATCACCACGGTGGGTGATAAGAAGACTCTGAAACCAGGCTGAAGACCCCAGACTCTGGAGTCAGCAGTGGTTGGAAGCAGCGGCTTGGGAAGCCTCCTACCTTTAGAATCACAATGTCTCGAGTCTTGAGCTCAGGGCAGTCTTGGCACTCACAAAGGAACCGCAAGCTCCTGACATCCTCTTGCCTGCCTTGCCATGAGAAAGAACCTCCAGGCCTGGCTGGGTCCCTCTCTGAAGGAGGTGAGAAGCGCTCTAGGAGGTGACAGGGCGCCTGTCGCCTCCAGGAGGAAGCACAGGCGGGCAGCCCAGAGCAGCTGAGCATGGACGGTTCTGACCTTCTCGTCCTGGAGGCCAGAGACTGAGATCCAGGTGCCAGCAGGACCACGTTCCTCTGCGCTCCGCGGCCAGCATCCTGAGGGTTCTCGATTGGCAGCTGCATCTCTCCTCCTCACCCCTTCGCCATGCTTCTCCTTGATCTGTGCTCCGGACAGGAACAGGATGGCATGTGCTACTCCGGCATGACTTCCCCAGGTGACTGATTCGCAGGGTCATGTGTACAGTGACACCATTCAACACGCCTCCTTCCACTGGACAGATGTGCTGAATAAAGAAATAACAGCCCCACTGCACAGAGTCCCAACCCTTGCACCCCATACGGCGGTCTCTGCGCTCTCACTGTGTTGTGGGTGTTTGACGGGAGGGTCGGGCTGTGATCTGAGTCTCAGGCAGGTGAACTACTCTGGATGCCACTTCACTGATCTGCACGGTCTCGGGCTGTGGGTCTGGTCACCGCAAGCACACTCACCCCCTTCATCTCCTGCAATGGGCACGAAGCTTGAACTGGCCGTCGCAGGGGATCAGCAACCCGTAACAGCAAAGGGAGATAACTCAGGGGACGCTATGGACTGAACTGTGTGTCCCCAAATTCATATCAGAGTCCTGACTCGGGGCCGACAGGGTGACCGTCAGCTCCGAGACTTCCCCTTTCAACAGGCCCTTGCTAACCCTCAAGGGTCATGTGATCCGTAGAACTTTCTAGAGCGGTGATCAGGCTGGGACTGTGAAATCTAGTTGTCAGCCACAGAGAGACCTGACAGGAGTGGGCTGTTCTCACTGTCGACTCCCGGGGTACAATGGGGTCCCTGCTCCCACAGCCTCCAGAACAGGATCACTGAGACCGAGAGAAGGGGAGTGTAAGAATGAGTCCCAGGAGGCCAGAGTCAGGAAGCCCCTCTTTTTGCCCCGAACTACAGGGGATCTTCCACAAGGCAAGCTTCTGCAGGTGCTAGCGGGCACCATGGGGCCCACTGAGCACCCACAGAGCCCGAGCGCAGGGGTCTCTGCACCCAAACAAGGCTGCCACGGGCCCTGGATGGGACATGCAAGCTTCAAGCTTCTTCTCAGTCCCGTCGCGCGGGCTCAGGGGGCCACCCCAGCACATCAGCTGTGCCCCACTGTGTAGATCTGTCTCTGGAAGCACTTGGCCTTCACCACAGTGGGAAGGAGGGGCTGGCCGGGGCCAATCATGGTCCTCCAAGCATTTCATTTTATAGACATTTAGACACTCCAAAGCCTTGTTTCTTGGAGACTCGGGAACAAGTTCAACTGCTTTACCTTTCTTCTTAAGAAGAGCAATTCCTCCCACGCCCGGGATGCAGGGCACAGTCTTGAAGGTCAGAAAGACACTGTGTGCAGGAACCTTTCCTGCTAGCACCGCCTTTCCCTGCAGGAGGAAGCTGAGGGTAACGAATATTCAAACCCGGGCTTTGCGGCCTCTCTGTGTCTGGTGGTCATGATCTCAGGGGTCCTGAGCAGCCCGCTTTTGAGCTTTATGCAAGTCAGAGCTCAGGAACACATGGCTTCTCCGAGGCTGGAAATAGGAAGTGACGTCAATCAAGGGGCGTTAGGATCCTCAGCTTTTGCTTCAGTCCAGATTATCCCCCTCTGGGCATCCGTGTTGCAGAGGGTCGTGTGCAAAGGGCTTCTCCAGGGTCAGTAGCTTCAATCTTCTCTCCACCCTTAGTGCTGGGCAGGTGACAGCCACCTCCCTCCAGAGACCCCCAGTAAGGATAGGCAGACAGGGCCCGGCAGAGGCGAGCTGTCCAGTGTGTGCTGGCTGGAGTAGATCTTGCAGCGCAGGCAGCTGGAGCCAGGCGGGGTGTGTGCTGTATCCACGTGATTATCTCAGCAGCCGTGAGGGGCAGGGCTGATACAGAAGAGGGCAGGAGCACAGCTGCCACCAGTCGATGGATCGAACCCTGAATGCGCTGTTTTGCAGTGGGCGTGGTTGAGGGACCCCAGGTTCTCGCCTGCAAGCTGGGGAATGCGAGGCAACTCCATGCATCAACCTGAGCTTTCGTTTTCCACTTTACACACGGACTTTGGACCGTGGGTTCTAGGGCCTCTAATAAAGCACGGGTCTGGGTGATGGGGGGGCTGTCGGTCCCAAGTCAGTATCTGCTATGACAGACATCTCAGTCCCTGCTGAAAGTCAGGCTTGTCCCTGTCCACAGCCTTCCAGACGTTTCTGGGCAAAGCCGATGTCTCCCGAGAGCTGGAGGAGGCCCTGGCCGAGAGCCGCGTGCAGAGGAACCTCCGCCTGGTGTCCGTCCTGGAGCTGCTGCGGGCGCCCTTCGTCCGCTGGCAGGTCATCACCGTGGTCGTTACCATGGCCTGCTACCAGCTCTGTGGCCTCAATGCGGTAAGCCTGGGTCTCCCGCAGCCCCAGCCTCAGCACCAGCTGAGGACCGAGGGAGGCGGAGTGTGGGTGGCTCCGGGTGTGGGCGCAGGATGCCTCGGTCAGAACCGCAGCTCTGCCCACCACCACCACCAAGACCTTGCCGCTGAACAAGCTCGGGCCCTGTGCCCCTGGGTTTCCCCCGCTGTAGGATGGGGTAGCAGGATGAGGAATGAACTCGTCCGCGCAGCGCCCACCCGACAGCCAGCAGAGCTGAACCCTGAGAAGTCACCTGCTGTCCACTGGCATCGCGGAAATACTCAAGCATCACGGCTCTCGATGAGCAGGTGGTAGGAGGCTGCAAGAGGCCGGGGACCGAGGTGTTAAACTAGAAGAAGTCTCGGCTGTCCCAGCTTCCCCTCGTGGTCAACATGCTTCTCCGGGTCTGAGCTGAGGTCTCCTGGGGGAGGCTCCAGACCCTCTCTGTTCTCCCCCAAAGCTCTAGAAGACAGAATTCCTGGTCAGAGAAGCAGCAAGACTGAGCTGGGCCCTTATCAGTGCTGCTGCGTCTGAGGACTGGGGTGGGTGTCTCGGGTGGCGGGTACCCTCTCTGCAGAGGCTGCCGGCCACCTGGCGCTGAGCATCGAGCATCGCCCTCCCTGGAGACCCACAGCTTGCGAAGTGCGACTGAGCCCAGGGGGAAGGATGTGTAACCGCAGGAGTCTCCAAAGAACTCAGCATTTATGCTGGATCAGCAGGTGCCCAGCCACCACGGCCCGCAGACCACAAGGTGGTGCAGGGTGGGCGTCAAAAGCAGACTGGCAAACAGCCCTCACACAAACGGAGAAACGGCCACCTGGAACGTCAGGAGTCCAACGCCCGGCCGAGCTCAGTCACTCTTCCGAGTGCTCCCAGGAGCCAAAGTTGAGACCGTCTCGTTCCCTCCTCAGCTTGGCCCTTTGGGCCACTAAATCAGCAGCGCCGGTCAAGAGCCGCTCAGCCCAGCTCAGCTCAGCCCAGCTCGGCCTGCTCTTCGGAACCAGGAGTTGGAGCCTAGCTTCGGGTCTCTGTGACAAGGAGCCTGCAGGGAGGAGCCTGAGAGGGAGGAGCCTGCGGGGGAGGAGCCTGCGGGGAGGAGCCTGCGAGGGGAGGAGCCAGCGGGGGAGGAGCCTGCGGGGGGGAGCCTGCGAGGGGAGGAGCCTGCGGGGGAGGAGCCTGCGGGGAGGAGCCTGCGGGGAGGAGCCTGCGGGGGGAGGAGCCTGCGGGGGAGGAGCCTGCGGGGGAGGAGCCTGCGGGGGAGGAGCCTGCGAGGGGAGGAGCCTGCGAGGGGAGGAGCCTGCGAGGGGAGGAGCCTGCGGGGGGAGGAGCCTGCGGGGAGGAGCCTGCGGGGGAGGAGCCTGCGGGGGAGGAGCCTGCGGGGAAGGAGCCTGCCGGGAGGAGCCTGCCGGGAGGAGCCAGGGCCATCAGATTTCTTTTGCTGGTTCCATTGGGGGGGCAGGCGCTATCCCTCAGACCCCCTCTTTGGGCACAGAGACGCTGAGACAGCTTTCCAAAACCACACGTCCAGAAAGAGCAGGAAGGGGATCTGCACCCAGGCTGTCTTTATGCCAAACCGGCGCGGATACAAGGCGGGGGCAGGGACCAGTGCTCGGGCTTTTGAGATGTGACCGGTTAGGTCAGAGTCGGACACAAGGAGAAAGAAAGCCGGGCCCTCCCCACAGAAGACGGACCCTCGCGCGGATCCTGGGAGGCAGCGATGAGTGACTGGGCGAAGGCTCCGCCTCCTGTGCCGGATCAGCCTGTGGGAAACGGCTCAGAAGGACCGCGGACCCGACGGCGCGGGTTCAGATCCCGTGCAGCAGCCTGCCGCAGTGACGCAAGCGCTGTGGGCCTGCGGGAAGCGGGAAGCAGAGACCCAGGACTCTCCCCACGCTGGTGGGCGGCGGCCTCACACAGCAGCAGGGGAGAGCCAGTCTTCAACAAGGGGGTGCAACTCCACGTGGCACCGTGGCGCGCACCGATGTTCCCCCTCGGTCTTTTTCTCTTTGTCTCTCTCTCTCACACACATGCACACACACGCACACGCTAAAGTCATAATACATGTAAATTCATCTCTCCAGCGCATTTGTTTCCTAGTGGTGCTGGATGCAGCCCGTCACAATACTGTAAGTTTAGTGACCTGAACCAGCTTCTAATCCCTCGGCTGTGGACGAGAGAAGTCCTGACATCCACGGGAGTGAAGCGCTTCAAGGGCCCCAGGCTGCTGCCGGGGTCTCTCTTTAGGGGTCTGAAGGAAGGCGGGACTGGTTGCTAGGGGCGTAATCTGAGAGGTTCTCTGTTCTGGTTGACGGATTAGGTCATCTAGTGCTTTCTCCTTAACATGCACCTGACGTGTCCCTAAGATGGAGTTATCATGAGAACCTTCTGGAGCATGATGGAATGTCCTTTGGAACAGAGGCCTCTTCTGACCTCCAGGCTGCCTAATGATCCAAAAGGACCACTGGAGTTTCAGTCTTCACAGCTAGCATCCTGCCAGTAGAAAGAAGAACCATGGAAGCATACCTCCTTGATTAAAACAAAAGTTCTTTAAAGAAAGAAGGGGCTGGAGATAAGGCTCAAGGGTTTAGCCTTTGTTGAGTTCAAATCCCAGATCTCACATAAAAGCGCCAGGCAGCGATGGTGACGGCCTGCACTTCTGGCCCTGGAAGGTGCAGCCTGGGAAACCCCAGAGCAAAGCAGTAAGGAGTCAGAGCAATCCAGGATGGTTCCGAAGTCACCTTTGGGCCACCGTAAGGACCCTCGTCTGCATACACCCCACAACTACGAAGACACATACCAAAAGAAGAAGAGGAGGAGGAGGAGGAAGAAGAAAAGGAGGAGGAGGTGGGGAGGATGAGGAAGAGGAGGAGCAGGAAAAGCAGGAGGAGGAAGAGGAAGAGAAGAAGAAAGAAGCTGTTTCTCCCCGGGTGCCCCATGGACATCTGTTCCCACCTTATTGCCCTTCTTAGCTTCGAGAAAGGCTGGAAAGCATCTCTTGGTGGGCACACGTCACCTCCAGCAGTGTACGCGGCTGCTGGTGATGAGAGGGGGGTTCCGGCGTGGCCACACCACGCAGCTCCCCGGGGTGACTCTGGATTCTGCAGCGAAGCGCGGAATGAACCTCACTGTGAGTCTAACTTAGGAAGTAGACCAAGATGCCTCCCTGACTTCATCCCCTCTCCTTCTTTCCCACCATGTAGATTTGGTTCTACACCAGCAGCATCTTTGGGAAAGCCGGGATCCCTCCGGACAAGATCCCGTATATCACGCTGAGCACCGGTGGCGTTGAGACGCTGGCTGCCATCTTCTCTGTAAGTATCGAGGGCTCCCCAGAGCCCCATAGATGGGAAATGGGGTGGGGTGGGAGGGGCTTGCTTTAGGGACCCTGCCCTTTGTCACTGGATTTGGGTGTGAATGGAGCCTATCTTCTCTGTGGAGAACACCCAGCCACACTGTTCCTCTCTGGTCTTGCTTTCTTGTGTCTGCCTATTTACAACGGCCAAGTTCTGGAATCAGGTCCAGTTGCACCTGAATCCCAGCTCTGGGCTTTGGTGTCCCTCCTCAGGAGACGCTGGTATTGCTGCTGCCTCGTCCGAGTGCAGCCTGCGTCTCACATTAGCAATACACCGTCCTCCGGGGGTCCCACCAAAGGTCAGGAGGGTGGGCTGATGCTGTAGAGCATCCTGCTCCACCGTGAGGCCCGGTGGAGTCTAGCGGGCCCAGCGAGGTGACCGCAGGGCGAACGGGCCAAGACTCTCTCCTGTGCTTTGCTTCCTGGTGTCATTCCAACAAGACGCTTCAGCATCGCCAAAGATGCTGAGCTGTGCCGTCCCTTTCCCCTCCCACTTTTCGTGAGAGGGAAAATAGTCCAATGTTTCACCATCCACGAGTTTCACAAAATCTTGTCCCAAGCTGTGGGCGTCACGGCTTCTGTTACTGATTCTGTGGTCAGCAGAACTCCGTCAGTCAGGCGGAAGTGACTGAGGAAGCGTAAGCGTTTCGATTCATTGGTTTGGGCTTTACCGCTTGATTTCGTTGTTGTAGGAAGTCAGTGCCACGGGTGGGCAGGCTAACTCGGCTGGCACGGCGCCTGGGCCATCATGGGGACCTGAGTGTGCGACCCCTGCGGGCGCACATGGTGGAAGAAGAGGATTGACGTCTCTGAAAGTTGTCCTCTGACCTTTCCCCGTGAGCCGTGGTGCGTGTGCACGCATTATGCATACACCTTGTCTCTTCTCTCAAATAAATAAATGTTTGAAAAGACACCAGGGGCTGGAGAGATGGCTCAGGGGTTAAGACTCTGTCTCACAAGCAGAAGGTCCTGAGTTCGGATCCCAGATCCCACGTGAAAACACCAGGTGGAAATGGCAGTAGCCTGTACTCTGGCCCTAGTGGACAGAACCTGAGAAATCCCAGAGCAAAGCAAGCATGAAGTAGAAGTAATGCAGGATGATTCCCGAAGTCACCTTTGGTCCCCCACAGAGACACACATGCTCTCTGAGACACACACACACACACACACACACACACACACACACACACACCAATGCCAGCTCATTAGGGAAATTTTAATTTGTAATAATTCAGAAGAGCAGAGATGAACAGAGAAGCCACCTCCAGTGAGACCACACAAGGGAGCTGGCAAACCCCACTTGTCTTTGCCTTGCGCAGTCTGTGCTCAGCCCCTACGAGGCGTCCTTTGGTTCTGCCTCCGCCCTCCATCCTGCTGGCTCCTGGCATCTCCTGCTGGGTCAGTTCCGTCGTCCTGTGTCAGACGGTTCATGACCGACCGCACGATGTAAGACAGAAAAGAACTTATGTCAGAATCAGCTCCGCTGATAAAGACTGTGTCCTCTCGGCCACTTCCTTAACCTCCGCCCGCAGAGCGGGGTTGCTCTGTGCCCACAACGTAGACAGGCTGGGTTCCCATCCCCGCAGGACGAGCCTAGAGCGGGCTTTCTGGCTTCTCCGTGACTCGGTTTCCCCATTTCTATGTGGCCGTGTCCTGTCTCACAGACATGGGCTGAGGACACTAGCTGTCTCCCGCAGAGCCCGGAGGATTATGGGTGCTCAGCAGGTGCGACGTCCCGTGTGGGGCCTGCAATCCATCATCTGAAGTCAGGCAGAGGGGAGGACTTCGCAGGGATGCCGGTGGTCTTCAGATGGGCGAGTCAGTCAAGGCCAGGGTCACATAGGCAGTGGGATCAGAATCTGAAGAAAGCAGTCAGCTTGGGGGGCTCCCCCCCCAAGACCCCAACTCATCACATATAGGTGCTCACGGGCGTTCACAACACTCCTGAAAGCTGATGACTGCCCCACTCAAAAGGGGAGCCAGAAGACGTTGCTGGAGGGGGCTCTGTGTCCTGCCCTGGGCTCTGTGATCCGAGGGGCGGAGCAGATTCATCAGGAGCTGGTGACAGGCTGGGGAGACAGCCCCGCAGTTACAGCACTTGCTACACAAGCAAAAGAACCCGAGTTTGTGTCTCCAGATCCCGTATAAAAATGCTGGTGGCGTGGCAGGCAGCCTGTAATTCCCAGGCCCAGAGGTGGAGCCTGGGGCACCCAGGGCAGGCTGGGGAGCCAGTCTATCTCAGCAGGCTCCGGGTGTAATTAGAGGCTCAGCCAAAAGGGAACAAGGCGGAGGAGCAATCAAGGATGATTCCTGATTTCAGTTTCAGATCCCCCTCCACACGACACACACACACACACACACACACACACACACACACACACCATACACATATAAAAATAGAAACAAAATAATTTTTAAAAGATGCTGGTGACATTTGGCGATGCCTTCCCTGGAAGTTCGGAAAGAAGAGAAGGGGCTGTCCCTGTTGTGGGAGAGGAGGAGGGGGCTTCCTAAGCTGGACTGAGGTGGCAGACCCTGAAGACGGCTCTGCGTCCCCCAGGGATGGCTGGTGAGGACACCTCGAAGGGCGCCCTGTTACAGCGGGGCTCACGGCCATTGCTCTGTGCCGGCTTAAGCTCGAGCCTCAGGAGAGACCGACCGTGACCCAAGATGGAAGGAGGCTGTGCTCTGTAGGAGTGCAGGGACCTCCCAAGCAGGGCACTGTGGAGAGGGGTCTTGCTGTTCCCGCGCTGTCCGCGTCTCGAGCTCCTGTGGAACACATACGGGATGCTAGAGGTCAGTGTGCAGTCGTAGCCCTCAGGGACAGTAACTCGCCCACTGTACGCAGCACTGAGAGAAGCTGCCTGCGGGGAACCCAGGAGGCCTCCCTGGAGGAGCCGGCCAGACAGCCCGGAGCGGGTGGAGGGGTTCAACTCAAAGCTGCTGCAGGCGTGCAGGCCGGCCAGAGCGGGGCCCTGGAAGCCACCCTCAGACCATGAGTTAGAGTGTGTGGTGCAGGAGTCCTCCACTACGCAGCAGGGAGAAAGACTGGGCGTTAGACCAAAGAGCTGGGCTCTCACCTGCCCACTGGAAAAATCGCCTGACATCTCTGAACTAACTTGTGCCTCTGGCCGTCCGCATTAGGTAAAAATACTAGATATTCACATCTGAGTTCATGGGGGTCTTCAAGGTGTCACGGGGCGGGAGGGGGGCTTTGCTGGTGGAAGCAGAGCTCTTGAAGTGGAGAAGTGACCTGCTTAAGTGAAAGGACAAAAGGGTCTGGGCAGAGTCATGAGGGGGACCTGTAGAACCCAGGGACACAGGCAGCCTTGGGGAGCTGGCTGGGAGCCCAGCTTCCCCTGGCCCTGTGATTTTTATTTTTATTTTTCTGTCCCGTGAGACCTCTCAAACATTAAAAGATCCCATTCTTCCTGTTTAAGCTGCTAGATAAGCGCGGATTTGTTATAGCCGCAACAGGAAGCAATCGCACCTTAAAGGGTTGCCATAGAAACAGAATTCAAAGTCCTGTGGGTCACTCTCTCCTTCCTGACAAGCTCAGTACTCAGCAAGCCCCCCCCCCACGCTCTCCAAGTTTGTGCGGCCTCGTTTCCAGATATACACAGCCCATTTCATCCAACTCTTCAAAGTAATTGCCTATCAAAAAAGAACACCCCAGCTACCCCCCCCCATTCTTCTCTCTGAAATTTTGACAGTCTATTAGAATGGCTCTTGGATCTGACAGAATCCAGAAGGGAAGAGCTCATTCTTTTGATCTGCGGTTAATTTGGGCAAGTGACATCACTCAGAGCTCAGGACTATAACTGCCATCTTGCCAAACAGCTGGTTTTCCAAACTGATTTGCATGCTGCGGCCTTGCTGCCGGGATGAACAGCTGCAGTGAGCTTCATTGCAGCCACTGAGCACCCACGGCGGGGCGGAGTGGGCGGGGCCAGAGAGCAGGTGGTGGGCGGAGTCTGGGGAGCAGGTGGTGGGCGGGGCCAGAGAGCAGGTGGTGGGCGGGGCCAGAGAGCAGGTGGTGGGCGGAGCCTGGGGAGCAGGGAGTTCCGCAGTGGGAGGCAGGGCCTAAGTTTTTGAAGAACAGAGGCGGAATTCATAGCAAGTCGGTTTTAATTCATAGCCCCAGGACATTGTAACTGTCAGAGCAGAACTATATTGCTCTGTGGTTGATCTAAAGAAGAAACTTGAGGGGTTCAGCACCCCCACACTCCCCTGAACTCCCAGGAATCCTACAATTGCAGCATCAGTCTTTAGGATGCTTCAGGGATAATTTCTCGGTCACCAGTTAGGGTAGAAGGAGGAGCTTTATTATAACCCTGCTGGACTAGAGACCCGTCTCTAAAGCCCCCTAGCACCACGTTCCGCTTGTATTTTATTCTTGAGCTATGGCAGAACAGAGGTGGCGAAGTGGGACTTTCCAGAAGCAAATGCAATAGCAGCAGGAGGGTGGCCCCCCAGCCTTGTGGCTCCCCCTCACAGGCGCAGGCCGCGGGGGTGGGGTAGCTAGTGCCTTTGATTTGGGATGCCAGGCATTTTTCAACTTAAGCTTAGCAGTAGGTTACCAGTTTGTGTTTTTCTATGTCAGAGCCCGCTGCCTAGGTGCGAGACATCGCACCGGCATTGGCAGCCGGAAAAGGGAGTCTAGAGGACCTAAGGGGCGTGTGCAGGCTCTGTGGTCCCAGCCCTGCTGCTGGTCACCACATAGGTCACCCCTCTGATCCCCACTTTCTTTTCAGGGGAAGAAGGGATGGCGGCAGGTGTGGGTCTCAGCAGGTGCAGTGTGAGAGCTGCAGGGTGCTACACAGTGCTTGGCTCATAGACCTTGTGGGGCTCCAGTGTGACCCTAAAATTCCCGTACTGAAATGGAACCTCATTTGGAAACAAGGTTTTCAACGGGACTGAATATACCTGTGCTTATTTTTAAAGCAGGGGGTGGGGGAAGCCAGCGGGCAGGGAGCTGGCTCAGCTGGTAAAAGCCCTTGCCGTGCTTTGAATCCCCAGAACCCAGGTAAAAGCCAGATGCGCAGCATGTGTGCACGAGAGCTCTTGAACGCGGGCCCCGGAGGCCCGGGGGGTGACAGTAAGAATCCGTCAGGACTGCTCTACCTCCTGGACGGCTTTGCTCGGGGGTTTCCTCGGCTCCGCCTCCCAGGACCTCATTGCAGGACGCTGTCATTTCTGCCTGGCATTTTTGTGTGGAATATGGGGATCCAAACTCAGGTATTTTTGCTTGTGAGGCCAAAGCTTTAACATTGAACCATCTTCACAGCTCCAAGCGCTGAGTTTTTCACACTGATATATGTCTCAGTAACAGAGATGAGAGAGAGAGAGAGAGAGAGAGAGAGAGAGATCATGCCTATTGTTTTCTTTTCATCTGATGTCTGAACTTCAGAAGCTTAAGCTTGCGATCAGAGAGCTCTCACGAGTCACCTTTCCTTCTTTGAGCAGACAGCAGGTTGGGGGCGTGCTCTCTTGAAGCTTCTGCAGTGACCCCAAGAAAGGATGTCCCCAGGGGCGAGAGCTCATGTGAAGCTGCAGCTTGGCCGAGGCCCCTGTCTGATTTCACACTTTAGCTGAGCTATCTCCGGGGGCATTCTTATTGGCTGCACTTAAAGAGGGCAGAGTCTCTGAGTGACAGTCGGTGAGTCCCTCCTTTCCGTCTCACGCCTCTGCAGCGGACGTGTACACAGGTCTCACGCGTGTTCATTTTTTGAGCAGACCCTCGCAAGCAAGATTTCAGTTTCAGTGATTCTTCTATTTCAATTTAGAGAGTCCAGAACGGGCTATTTCTGCCTCGCTGGCCTCTGAACATGGCATTAAAATCCTGTCCCCTGCAGACAGCCAAGACTTCCCCAGCAGTCGCAGCTCCTTTTTGGAGAGCGTTGATGTTTATTTCTGAGTAATGACTGACGGCGAGGGCTAATGCTAGAGTTGAACCTCCTTGTCACACAGTCAGCCATGGTCTTTCCTCTCCAGAGCTGTCCACTGCCGCTAAAGTCTTGGCAATCACTCAGTTCTTCTCAGAGAGTTGGGAGTGGCTGGTGTGGAGATCAGAAACAGGGCGCCCTGGAGCTGGTCTAATCCGGGCCACATCTCTACCAGTGCCTGGCTTGTATGGATCCCCATTTGTCATTTCGTGAGTGCTCGAGCATGCCTCTGTGCGTGTGTGTGTCTCTGTCTGTCTGTCTGTCTGTCTGTCTGTTTCTCTGCCTGTCTCAGAGGGTGCTATGTGTCCCTGTGGAGGACCAAGGGTACCTTTGAGAATCATCCTGGATTGCTTCTACCTCCTTTTTGCTTCCCTCTGGAATTCCCAGTCCAGAAGTACAGGTCAAAGCCTGTTTCTACCTGGTATTTTTTACGTGGGACCTGAGATCAGAACTCAAGACCTTTTACTTTCAAGGACAGAATCTTAACCCCTGAGCTATCTTTCTAGCCCCTTAGGGGAAAGCTTTTTTACAAAATTAGGATAGGCACAGATTTGTTAGCTATGATACAAAAACATGAAACATTTTTAATTAATAAATTGGATCTCATCAGAATTTAAAATTGTGACTATTTAAAAGACATTGTTAAGCACATGAAAACAGCACAACTTGGCGAGGATGGTTGAATCCTGAATATGTAAAGAACTCCCAGAACTCGACAATAGGAGGCCAACTGCATGCCGGGAAAGGAGCGAAGTACTTGAACAGATGTGTATCAAAGCAGAGATCCAGAGGGCAAAAAGCACATAAAAAGCTGTTCGCTACCGGTAGCCATCACAGAAGCCAAAACGAAAGCCCCCAAGAGATGGCAGCATCACCACAAGGCTGGGCACCATTTAAACCCTGACAGCTCCACGTGCCATCAAGGATCGGAGTGGCAGGAGCATCCATGGGGTGCTGGGCGGAGCTTAAAGTGAAACAAAGAGCGCACGTCGGACAGTTCCCCATCATTGCCGTCACAGGTGTCTACCCAAGAGAAACCAAAGCCATGTCTACCTGGAGACACTTGCTGGTGTTCCTGATGGGCCAATCCTGGTAGCAGCCCAGCGTCATCAACAGGTGGGCGGAGAAACCTACCATGGTGCATCCACACAGGGGAATATTGCTCAGCGGGGAAGGAACTATTCATGGATAGAGCTTGCAAACATTATAAACTGTCTAAAATCTGGTGCTGGAAAGTGATCAGCGGTTCCCTGGGCTGACGGCTTGGACACAGCAAGTCCCGTTGTACAACTCAGTCACAGAGGCAGCGACAGGATGCAGATTTTCAAGAACGTATTAAACTGTACATTTAGAAGGAGACTTGATTGGATTTTTAAAAATACTTGATTTTTAAAATCTATCCAGAAAAATAAAATTCCCATCATTATTCCACCAGCAGTCCCAGTGTGATGTGACAGGACAGGGGCTGGGAGAAGATATGACCTTGTGGCTCAGGAGTCCCCAGAGGGGCTTCTCGAAGCATCCAACAGCCAGTCCCCAACTGACATCGGTAGCCTTCCAGAGCGTCCCTTCATTTGGCGTTAGTGTCTTCTCCTGAAGGCTTTAGGCGGAATAGAAATACCCGCTTCACTGTAATCCCTTTAGACAGGCTGTACTTTAATAGAGCTCAAGGAGGGAGGAGAGAGGAGGAGGAAGGGAGGAGAGAAGAGGGAGGAGGGAAGAGTCATGCGTGGCTGCTGTTTCCAGCCAGGGATAGGAGAGCTGTCATGTAAATTCTTTCTCTTCCCAAGCTGTTGGGGCGGGGGGGGGGGGCTTCCCAGATTGTTTTTAGAACCCAGTTTCACCTTTGCTTCACTTACTGGTTCATCAACAGCTGCAGAGAAACAAAAGAAAAAGCTGGGGGGCTGGAGAGGTGGCTCAGGGGTTAAGCCTCTGCCTTGCAGGTGGAAGGTCCTGAGTTCGGATCCTAGACCCCATGTATAGACGCCGGGCAGATGCAGGGGTGGAGGTGGTCCAGGGTGGTCCCGAATTCACCCGTGGTTCTACACACACACACACACACACACGCGTGCACACATGCACAATTGAGTAAATAATTTAAAAAAATTAAAAAAAGGAAAAGCTGGGTGACAGCCTTGGAGTATTGGGGTGGCTTGTGTTTGGGGCACATTTTCATGCTGAAACTGTGGGCGGCTTCACTTGAAGAAACTTCTTTCCTGTTGCATTCTGGGTAGTCCCACGCCAGCCCTCGCAGGGACTTTAATGTTTCCAAACCCTGAGAACAGTATCCAGGGTGGAATGTCTAGTTGCTGTCACCTCTCGGTGTAGCAGACCTTCACCTTGGGGTGAGGCCCAGCAGGTTTATCTCACTGTAACCACAGCCTGCAGGTTGCTACCTCGTCGGCTCGGAGATCGGCCCCTGGGTACATCAAGAGGGTCTCTCTGGATGAAGGCAGGACTTGGGGTCCACCTGTAGGGCATTTTCTTGACTGTGCTAATTGAAGTGGGAAGACCTTCCTGTTGCGAGACCCTAGTCCCCGGATTGAGGATTCGAAGCAACTCTTCCTCTTCCTCTCTCTCTCTATCCCACCCTCTTCCCTCAAACTCTGATTCCTCCTAACGGTCCCTGGCTGGGACATGAATGGACTCTACGCCCCAGTCATCTTCCACCTCATGCCCCCCCTGCATGGCAGCTGCCTTGCTTCGACCACCTTTCCATCAGCAAGGATCCACGGGAGCTCAGCGGGTATTGAACTTGGCCTGCACATGGCATAAAGTCACGACCAATGAGCTTGGCATACGAGGGGGCTTATTCTTGCTCATGATTCTCCATGGCAGTTCGTGGCCCAGCTTGGCAAGGGAATTCATGCCAATACCAGGAACCGAGGGAACCGGCCACACTGTATATATATCCATTTGGGTTTCTGAGAGGAGGGCAAACCCCACTTGTCAGACAGCAAGACTGCCAGTGTAGACTGAAGATGCCAAAGTACAAGCCAGTTCCCTCCCTCTTACCCATCTGTCTGGGCATGGTCCTTCCACCGTGTGCTGGGCTCCCCCAGTCAGTTAGACACTCCTGCAGGCTTGCTTAAAGTCTGGTCTTACCAATTGCTCTCAGATGTGTCCCCAAAATATCAGCCTTCAATAGTCAAGTTCACAACTCTATCTAAATAGCATGGGAAGCTTCCAGGTTCTGGGGAAACAAAAATGGCTCATTGGACCTTTAAGCAAAGCACGGGTTTGGGGAGCGGGGAGAAGGGAGACCAGCCAGTTGCTCAGTGCTCATCTGCACGCTCAGGAGTTGGGGTGCAGGGGAGACAGTTGCTGCCACAAAGTGGGAGCTTTGTCTATTTCTGGTTTAGGAAAATGTAATGTCCGCAAAGCAGAAAAGACTTTGTAAGTCATCCCAGCTTTGACTTTTGGCAGTTGCGTGCCTTGGACAGATTCCCAAAGTCTCTGCCTTGGTTTTTTTTTTTTTTCAAAGCCTGTCTAGCGAGGTCCATGGAAACTATTTTGCAAAGGGCGGCTTAGTTTCTCCTCTTGCTGCTGAGATAACGCGCCCTGACCAGAGGAACTGGAGGAAGGAAGGAGTTATTTTTAACTTGAAGCTCAGGGTGCTTCTGACGTAGCGGGGAAATCAAGGCAGCCGGTCACTTGGCAGCCACAGGCAGGAAGCAGAACGTCCGAACGCACCTGATACTGTGTGTGCATTGGGCAGCCTCTCATTTACCCTGCTTGGCACCTCGCTCCCCCACCCCCCCCCCACACAGTAGGGAATATGTTTGCTCTCTTATCAGGGAGACTTTGGCACTTAACGGTCCATGGCGAAGTCCACGTATCTGCAAAGCGGAAGAGCCAGGACACAACCCCAGCCGCCTGCCTCTGACCCTCGGCCGCTGTTGTAGTTTTCAGGTTCATTATCTTCACAAACACAGGAGCTGGCCGGAGGGGATCACCAGTCCCCAAGCTGCAGGGAGGACGGGGATTTTGTCCTCCTAGATCGCGCACCCTGGTGTGAAACGGACCCTCCCTACATGGCAGAATGGAGGACCAATGAGACGCAACCCTCGCCGGGTCTGCCTGTCCGTGCGTCTGTGCCCTACGATGTTCGTGCTGTAGAAGCTGAGGGATGGTCTTTATGCCAGCTTGACTCTACAGAGGGCAAGCTCTGGTGCCATGTCCTGGGCAGTGGAGCCCACCTGGGAAGAGAGTAGGGCGCTGGTGGCATGCAGTGGGTGTTCTAGATGGTTCCTCCCCCCCCCCCCCGTCTTTCTCAGAGATCGTTGCTGCTCCGACTGTGGTCATGGAGAGAGTAGCCGGCTGGTGGCCAGCTGCCACGGCGTCCAAACTGGCCTCGAACATGGCGCCACCCGCAGCAAGCAGGGCCCCCTTGTGCTGCTTGAGAATGACCGTGTTCTCTCTCCCCTTCTCAGGGAAGAACGACCGTGTGCCCCTCTCAGGGGAGAATAACCTGTGCCCTCCTCAGGGGAGAATAACCTGTGCCCTCCTCAGGGAGAATGACCGTGTGCCCCCTCAGGGGAGAATGACCGTGTTCTCTTCTCAGGGGAGAATAACCTGTGCCCTCCTCAGGGGAGAATAACCTGTGCCCTCCTCAGGGAGAATGACCGTGTGCCCCCTCAGGGGAGAATGACCGTGTTCTCTCCTCAGGGGAGAATGACCGTGTTCTCTCCTCAGGGGAGAATGACCGTGTGCCCTCCTCAGGGGAGAATGACCGTGTGCCCTCCTCAGGGGAGAATGACCTGTGCTCCCCTCAGGGAGAGAATGACCGTGTGCCCCGGGGAGAATGACCGTGTGCCCCTCAGGGGAGAATGACCGTGTGCCCCTCAGGGAGAATGACCGTGTGCCCCCAGGGAGAATGACCGTGTGCCCCTCTCAGGGGAGAATGACCGTGCCCCTCAGGGGAGAATGACCTGTGCCCCTCAGGGGAGAATGACCGTGTGCCCTCTCAGGGGAGAATGACCTGTGCCCCTCAGGGGAGAATGACCGTGTGCCCCTCAGGGAGAATGACCGTGTGCCCCCTCAGGGGAATGACCTGTGCCCCTCAGGGAGAATGACCGTGTGCCCTCCCCAGGGAGAATGACCTGTGCCCCTCAGGGAGAATGACCGTGTGCTCTCAGGGGAGAATGACCTGTGCTCCCTCAGGGGAGAATGACCGTGTGCCCTCTCAGGGAGAATGACCGTGTGCCCTCAGGGGAGAATGACCTGTGCCCCTCAGGGGAGAATGACCGTGTGCCCTCTCAGGGGAGAATGACCGTGTGCCCTCTCAGGGGAGAATGACCGTGTGTCCTCTCAGGGGAGAATGACCGTGTTCTCTCCTCAGGGGAGAATGACCGTGTGTCTTCTCAGGGGAGAATGACCTGTGCTCTCCCCTTCTCAGGGCCTGGTCATCGAGCGCCTGGGACGGAGGCCCCTCCTCATTGGCGGCTTCGGGCTGATGGCGCTCTTCTTTGGGACCCTCACGGTCACGCTGACACTGCAGGTGAGGAGGTGCTTGTCACACCCTGAGGGGGGCTTTGATGTGTGGGTTCACCCTCTCCACAGAGCTCCTGTTGCGCGATGGTCCTCCACGCGGGGCTTGTGGGTGGGCTGGTGATGGGTCTGGGGACTTGGGACCGGAGTCCTCACTGCCTCTCACGAACAGTGCAGCAGTGGGCAGTGTCACTCCCCTCCCTGGCCTCAGTTTACCTGTCAGTGGAACAGACGGATTACGTCTACCATGAAACTTTAGCAAGCTGCTGCCTGTCTGTCTCCTGGGACTCTCTCCATGAGGAGACAGTCATCCCCGTAGCCCGGGTTGCCGAGAGGATGAAAGACAAAATGTACCAAAAGCATTTGGAACAAGCCCTCAGTCACAGTGTGTCTGGGCGCAGGACAGTGACATCCACAGAGCTCAGCGCTCTCCTTTCGTGGAGGAGAAAAGTCTCCCACATGAACACAGCTGACCACACTAGCTTTAGGGTCCCAAGCCCCTGTCCTTCCTGTCCCTGGCTCTGCTCAGAATCGCCCACATTAACCAGACACCCGCTGGGCATCATCACACGCCAGAAGTTCAGCTATCAGTAAGTCTTGGTCTCTTTCAGGACTCAAACTCAAAATCAAAGATTGATCCTCTGTCAAATAGCCTGATGTTCCAAACCGTTCTTGAAAGTTCTAGAAAGAAGTGTTGTGTCATGGACAGTAACTGGGCCCTCCCTCTGGGACAGTGGCCTCCCCGGGGTGGTAACTTCTCATATCACACCTGAGTGCGAGTGACAGCCCTCAGCGCATGCCCTGAGTGAGGTCGCCCACGCCTCGCAGGGTGGTCGGAGTTCAATCACGGTGCTCTACGTAGGAGGAGTAATAACGCAGAGAGATGTCAAGTGTGCCAATAATACCCAAAAGATACCTCCTACAGCTTACTGCAAAGCAGTCAGTCAAAAGGAAGGCCGTATGCAGAGTCGTGCACGTATTTATCGCCTCCTGTATACCAGGGTCCGTGCCGCTCTGCAGGCCTGGTGTCTTGGCGTTCGCACATCTGTGGCTCAGTGAATGGAATGACTTAGGAGTGGTCAGGGAGATGAAGTGACCCACTGGATACCACGAGAGGCACCAAGGATTTTCTGGGTGGAATCCAGGCTCCCCAGACACGGAGCTGCCTCCTTACCCGCTTGCACACTGTTCTCCGCAGGACCACGCCCCCTGGGTCCCCTACCTCAGCATCGCGTGCATCCTGGCCATCATCGCCGCCTTCTGTAGCGGCCCAGGTAAGGCATCCCCCTGCCTCAAGGACCAGGCAGAAGCAAAGCCTGATGGGAGAAAGGCCATGCCGCTGCCTGCCCATCGGCCCTTGTGCACTGGACGCCTTTACTCTGCCCACCAAGGGCAGGTGCAGTGATAACCCAAAGACCAGGAGACCGGTTACAAGAACACGGTACCCGCGGATCTAGGCAGCGAGGCCCCAGGCCTCCGAAGCATCGCAGATAATCGAGGCATGTATGCGCCCCTCAAGAAGCTGAGGGTTGGCATGAAAGATGCAGCGGGCGACTTCTAAGGCACGAGTCATGGCGGGGCGCCCCACTCTGGGAACCTGGGAATGTTACCTTGTTCAGGGCTGCCGGCCGCCCTGGGAAGGCCACTCTGGGGGACTGGCAGGGCAGCGGCTGCCTGCTGCAGATTCAGCTCCTAGACCCCGCTTTGACGGTGTCTGCTCAGGGCAGAGCCTGGGATTCGATGGTAAGCCAGCCTTCCACTTTCGAGGGGGGTCACTGGGAAAGCCTGCTCCGTCCTCGTGCCTCAGTTTCTCCACCTATGAGATAGATTGCCGTGGGATCCATGCCATTCTTACTACTGAGAGGTGGGTGCTGGGTTTGAATCTTCACGGCTTGTTCTGAGCTTAACTCTTACACGTGCACTTCGTCACGCACAACAGATGTTTGCTAAAACTTGGGTGGACTCAGACTGCTTTGAGACTGACCTCCAAAGTTACCAATGACTCAGAGGGGAAAAGGGAAGACTACACAGAGAATTCTGGATAAGAGGTGGAAGTTTGTATTTTCGTTTACTTATTTTTTCTCTTTGCGTGTGTGCAATGTGTTTACGGTGTGTGCACACGAATAGGTATCCTCTGCTACTGCATGCGTGTGGAGGCCAGAGGACAGACTCAGGTGTTAAGCTTCATCTTGTTTGAGACGGGGTCTCCTTTTCGTTTTTCTGCTGTGCGATCTCTGCCTCCCATCTCCTCATAGGAATACTAGGATTACAGAAATTTGTATAAGCATGTCTGGCTTTATATGTGTTCTGGGGATTTGAACTTGGGCCCTTAGACTTTGTGGCAAGCACTTACCTCCCGAGTCTTCTGGTCAGCCTAGAATCTTCTCTTTTAATCTTCCCAGAATAGGGTTCATCTCAGTCACCACAAATCTGTCCTGCTTGTGTCTGGGTGGAAAGATGTCATTTTGCCATTAGCTGTCACATGTACTGGGCTGAAGGTGACTTGGACGCGTGTTGATTTTCATGATTTCCAGCCATTCCTGCTTCTCACATCTCACAAGTTGTTTTGTGGCCCTTGCTAAAACGAAGTAGAATTGGACCACCATTGTTGGCAACAACTCAGAAGCAAGGAGTACATGAAGAATTCTTATTAAGAGATGGAAGTTTGCATTGTCACTTATTTCTCTCTCTCTCTCTTTCTCTCTCTCTCTCTCTCTGTGTGTGTGTGTGTGTGTGTGTGTGTGTGTGTACAGTGTGTGTGAATCTTTGGTCTCTTAGATTTAGACACCTTCATGATAGCCCTTGGCTCGGGTCTAACAGCTTTAATGTGCTGCATAGACAGCAGGAGGGCCTCAGCGCCCCACCAGCATCTAGCAACAGCCTCCAGGAAAGTCCTGACACTTGCAGTCACAGATCAGCTATTAGGCCTCGCCCTCCACTCTCCCGACCCCCTGCGTTCACCCAGCAGCCAGGCCTCCCAGCTAGCAGTCACCGTGGCCTTAAAGGGAGCCAGTTTAGGATGCAACATAAACTCACACTGACAGGGTGGGGCCAGAGACCCAGTGCCTAGGGCCGGCGCAGACTGGATCCAGGATCCCGATAAGGTGGACAGGGAATCAGCAGAAAACACGGAGAACAGCTAGACACCCAGCTCAGGGCCGGGTGAATCTGAATTTTTATTGAAATTTTAGCAGAGTTTTTATAAGAAAATCTAGGATAAAGGGCAAAGAATGTGTCTCTAGGCCCATAGGGAAAACATCAAAGAAAAGCAGGACCAAATTCTTTACAGGATTATGTAAAATGTATTCATTCCAGTTAACAAAAGAAGGGCAGAGGTGACATTTACTTGTGTGGGACCAGATGTGATGTCTCAGGTAGCGTTAAAGCAGGTGTGACACTTTGTTGCTTAAAAGGGAAACAGGCAATGTATGCCTCCAAGCAAAGTTACCTGGTTTATGTATAAAGGACAAGTGTATAGGGAAGGAACTGTAACCTAGCCAGTCCTGAGGAAAAAAAGAGATCTAAGCACAGATAGGAGGTAAACTCAACTCCCAGAGGAAGGAATTTTTTACTTAATTTACGTAGGGAGGGGTATCTAGCAAGTGCCCATTTAGATGTTAATGTGTAATTTTCCAGAGAGCAGGCTTTAGGCCTGACAACCCCCACATAGATCATATTTATTTTAAATAATGCCATGTCCTTTTTCCAGAAAATGCTTCCTTGAAACAGTTTTCTCCCATATTATGACCTGGTCAGAATGGGACTAGGACGCGGCACCCCAGGACACCCCTGTCTGAGGGACGCACCAGTGGATCGTGAGTGTCTCCATCCATCTACACGGGCAGAGAGGAGCTAGTCCCGGGGGGCTGCCTGGGAGCCCGGGGCACGGAGGGATGAGTGGCTGAGACCCCACGTGCTAGGATCTGACCTCCTGGGAGAGCTCAGGAAGCAGGGGATGGATCTCCCACGAGACAGCCAGGCTGCTTCTCTGCTGAGCTGTCAGTCTAAGGAGACTTGACAGGAGTTGGAAGTAGAGGGAAAGAAAGAAAACAAGAAGAGTGTCCTGCTACACATATCATGTGTGTGCATCTGGAGGCGGGCGCACCCCGGGGCGGGCGCACACCCCCCCAACACAGGGAGTCTCCTGGGAGAGCCAGAGGCTACTCGAGGGAGCTCAGAGCCCACCAATCAGAGGCTGTGTCCCACAAGGGTTCCCCCACTTCAGCTGAAAACGCAGCCATGCGGCCCACGTCTGTCCTGTTGACTGTCAATGTGACGGTGGGGGCTTCCCAAGACCACCCTGCCGGAGGGTTGACAACTCCCAGAAGTGACTCACAGAACTCAACGTGCCCAGCTTAGTTAACTGGCTTTAACTAGTTAACCTAGTGGAAGAGGTGGGTGGGGCAAGGTGGAGCCCCGCCTTCTCCCAGAGTACACCCCTCTCAGACCTTCACCAAGCCCTGACAACCCCCCACCCCAGGCTTCCTTATGGAGCCGTGAATGATTCACGGCTGGCCAGTGGGGGTGGCACTGCGCCTCCAGCCTTCCCTGGAGGTCAGAGGTCAGAGGGTCCCACCCCCAGAGGACCAGAGCATCCCAGCCAAGCTCTGTGACGGGAGCCAGCAGGGGACAGACCATGCCCCAAGACTCTAAAGAAGCCCCTGGGAAAGGAGAGGGAGCCCATGTGAGTAGAAACCACACGCAGGCTGGGTAATGGGAGGCCACACCCACGGCATCTAGAGACCAGGAGAGAAAGGGGCCCTTCCCGTGCGGAGGAAGAAAGGAGCCCGCCCTGGCAGTAATCACCGCGGTCCAGGGAACGCCCAGGGAGGCCAGCGCAGAGACCCGTAGGTGCTGCCTGCCCAGAGTGCTGGGTTCATCCAGACACCGAGCGCGTGACACGTGACCCCTACTGGTGCCGTGTGCCGGCCAGGTGGGCTCCAACCTCCACGATGGTCAGGGTACAGTCTGGGCTCTGCCCACTGCGCGGCAGGCAGTGTCCTGAGCAGGGAGGGGGCGGGCACGTAGATAAATGCTGGGTTGATGGATCTGAGGTCAGTGAGCAGATGTTCATTAGGCAGGAATCCTCGTTTCTTTCTGTTTGGAATCACTGTCTCCTCCGTAAGGATACGAGGTTAGCATCAGTTTGTCAAGCGCCCTTCATGAGGCAGACCTGCAATTCCAAAACCACAGTGGGAGGGGCCGGAGAAGGAGGAGCATGACTTTGAGCCACCTTGGGTTAGTGAGACCCAGTCTCAAAAATAATTGATCAGTTAATTTAGCTTAAATTTAATGCTAACTAATTTTAACTCAAGCTAATTTTATTTAAGCTAATTAGTTCATAGCAACTGATAAGTGTATTGCTTATTTTTGTTTGAATTAAAAATAGATGCTCTATAATTGCACACTGAAAAATAAGATTATTTTTCCAGGTAGACTCCATGCCTGAGTTCTTTTTTTTTTTTAATTTTTTTAACTTTATTTATTTAGGGGGAAAGAGAGAGAGAGAAAGAGAGAGAACTGTGTGTTCTTGTGGAGGACCAAGGGTGATTTCGGGAATCATCCTGGATTGCTTCTACCTTTTTTGCTTTACTCTGGGATTTCCCAGGCTCCACTCACCAGGGCCAGAAGTGCAGGCCGCTGCCATTTTCCACCTGGTGTTTTTTTACAAGGGACTTAAGATCTGAACTCAGGACCTTGTGCTTGGGAGGCAGAGTCCTAAGCGCTGAGCCATCTTTCCAGCCCCATGCCTGAGTTCTTAAGATCTGTAACTGGCTGCCAAGGAGTAGACACTTCGAAGATTTACCATTTCCTGGAGATGGACACTGGCTAGGAGGACGGGGGTCGTCTAGGGAAGTCCGTGTCTGACACGGCAAGGATACTCTGTCACTTACACCAACCACAGCGACACAGCCACTGCACACCCGGGGGCAGAAGCCCCCTGCTGGCGTGTGCATGCTCACCCGTGTTCACACTACGCAGAACCAGTTCTGGAAGCTTTCTAGTATTTGGTCTGAATTCCAGGCTAAATCAGGCTTCTTCCCGGAGGTTTCTTCCCGGAAGTTTCTTCCCGGAGGTCTGATTCACCTCTGTCTGATAGTAAAGCGAGCGTGGTGGCCACTCTAGGAGGGAGCAGAGGCTGTTATACGTCCACAGGTGGATGGGCAGGCAGCGTGCCACCCATAGGGAAGATTCCAGAACATGACTGCTGAGCCTGCGGTGCTGCGCTACAAGGTCTGAGCTCCATTTAGGCGGTAACACTAATTTTCTTTAAAGGACTTGTTTCCTAATTCACGAACATCCCATTTGGGCTGGCGAGGCCTGCTTGAGGCCCGGCGAGGCCTGCTTGAGGCCCGGCGAGGCCTGCTTGAGGCCCGGCGAGGCCTGCTTGAGGCCCGGCGAGGCCTGGCAATCGCCAGCTGGAGGGGAGGAGGAACTTTGCGTGTAGGCCCGGTGTCAGAGACAATGTGTGGGTGACAACCAAGGACACAAGCGTAGCTACAGCGACGAGCCCAGAATGCGCAGCAGGTACCAGAACCGTGGGTGTGCCCAAGGAAGGCTGCGAGTGCGGATTTGACCTATTCCGGAGAAATGCTGCTTGTGCACCTTGGAGCTGGAAAGAGGCTCTGCATTTCCCAGCGTCTTTGAACCTCTGTGACTATGATAGAAGATGGACGTGGTGTTTACTTTGCTAGATTTCGGCCTTTTAATTTTGGATGGATATTTGCTTTCTATGTCATAATGCTCTGCGCAAGCACACATGCAAAAACATGTGCACACACAAGTGCATGTACACATACATGAATATACATGCTCACAAGCACATGTGAACACATGCACACATGAACGCATGCATGCACCCATATGAATACACATGTATGTGAGCACACACTTGCACACATATTAACACGAGAATTTAAAAAAGCACACGCAAACACGTCTGTGTATACACACAGTCTCTGCTCTCAGCTTACCTGAAGCGACAGTCACTGGACACTTGGCACACTCAAAATGAATAATTTGAGAAGTGATGAGTAGAGAGAAAATTGCCACGGTGGGGAAAGGATGCAGGGAAATGTCCCAGGGGTGCCTGTTTAGGCCGTTGATGTGTGACTCAGATTTATGAATATGAAGCCCTGTGTCAGTCAGCTGTGCAGGAAGCAAACCGATCTGCAGACAATGAATTCATCAGTAGCCAGGGCCAAGCTGGTCAGGAAACCAGTCGCAGAGCAAATAAGCTCCTGCAACGGCCACGTTGCTGCTGAGTTGTCACCAAGAACATGTGGAACTAAGTAGTTTGGGAGGTTCCTGGAGACTTGGCTGCTTTTTCACTTTCGGCTTTGGAAAGGAGAAACTTCCACCATCTAACATGGCAGATGGGGAGGGGGGTGTCCACAGTGTAGGTTCCACTTATCCAGGAGGACCAGGGGAGATTTCAAAATGTGCGTTAGTCCTGCACTGCCCACCTGTCGCCCCCACCGTCTGCAGAGAACTGCTCACTCGTGAGGAGGATTCGGGCTCCAGGGCCCTGCCTTGGTCACAGCACACACGGCGCTGTCAGAATCTGCCTGGCACGGAGCCACCTCCCTGCCCCTTAGCTCCCCCTCATCCTGCTAAAGCTTCTCACCGCTCCTTATCTTTCCCAACAGCCTCTCGCAGAGTTAATTAGCGAGCTTACTTGAGTATGAACACAGGACGTGTGGCTGATGATTTTCTGCCTAGTTCCCCCCAGAAACCTCTCCCTCGGATGAAATTCCAGCTACAGCTGTCAGACTGTCACAGTTGCAGTGGCTGAACTTGCATGCATGCAAGCCCATTGGTCTGTTGTGTAAACTTAAAGTACAGTCTCTCTGGGCAGCCTCAAGCTCCTGCCTCCACTTCCCAAGTGCTAAGATTATAGGGGTACGTCACCCGGCCTGATTTAGCCTGGAATTCAGACCAAATACTAGAAAGCTTCCAGAACTGGTTCTGGAGTCCTTGGAATCAGAGATAACTGTCTAGATTCTGGGACACACATTTATGCACATACCTTCACACACATACATTCACACACAAGATAAATAATTATTTTTTTCTTTTGTTTTTCAAGGAAATTATTTTATTTCTTTGACAGTTTTGTAGCTTCATACAATGAATTCTTGTCATTTATTCACATATTACTCTACCTCATTCCCTTTTCTCCCACTGAGAATAGTATTCTTTCAACAATTTTCCATCGTGTGCGTGCGCGCGCACATCCCACAGAGTTCAATGAGGGCTGCTTACATTAGCATCTGCCTGGTTACGTGCCAGAGGACGGGCAGTGCATCAGTGGCAATGCCCTGCCACAGGTGGGTCTCCCTCCCCTGCCATCATTAACCAGCAATATTCACTGAGGAAGGGGTGGAGCTCAGAGCTCTTCCTCTATCCTTGACGTCATGTGATGGACCCTGTCTTGTGCAGGTGAACATAGCTGCAGTGAGTTCATGGATGTAGTGACTCTATCATATCCAGAGGACACTGCTTGGACACCTGCTGGACCTTGCATTCTTTCTGTCCCTTCTTCCGCTATGTTCCCCGAGGCAAGGAGAGAGGAGGGAGATTTTGATATCCTATTTAGGATCAAGTACTTCATAGTCATTCATTCTCTTCATTTTAACCAGTTGTGATTCTCTATATTAACCACCATTCTTGGATAAAGGCTGAGATCTCAGCTAACCTAAGGATGTAAAGGCAAGCGTTTAGAAGGTTTGCCGCGTCCACTTAGCCAAACAACAATAGTGGGGTCTCCCCTACAGCCTGTGACTTTCCCATCCATAGGTTCTTGGCTAAAGCTAAATAAAGAATTCTGGAACACAAGATATCAAACTCGTGAATGTGTCTCACAGAAGAAGAAACACAACACAGGCAAAAAGACAACAAAACCCAACTTGATGAAATGATTGAAGAAACTTTCCCAACACTAGGAAAGAAGCAAACACACAGGCACAAGAGGCATTCAGAACCCCAATGGGGTGAAGATGGGGCTCAGAAGTGATGCTGCTATGTGCAAATATGATTCTTTGAATTCTGTCCTCGGAGACCACATGGTGGAAAGAGAAAACCGACTTCCCTGCGGCATGCTCTCTCTCTCTCTCTCTCTCTCTCTCTCTCTGTCTCTCTCTCTTTCTCTCTTCCTTAAACAATAACAAATATTTTTGCAAAAATAAAATAAGCGGGCTGGAGAGGTGGCTCAGGGGTTAAGCCTCCGCCTTGCAGGCAGAGGGTCCTGAGTTCGGATCCCAGATCCCACGTATAGACGCCAGGCAGAAGCGGGGGCGGCCTGCGCTTCTGGTCCTGGTGGACGGAGCCTGTGAATCCCGGGGCAGAAGAAGGTGGAGGCGTCCATGGTGTTTCGCGAGTTCGTCCGTGGTTCTACACATACACAGACACACACACACACACACAGACGCAGACACACACACGCGCGCACACATACACATGCACATGTGCACAGTTGAATAAATAATAATAATAAAAAAAAAATTAAAAAAAAAAAACTACTGCTTACACAGTAGCTTGATATACTTTAAAAAAAATAATAAAAAAAATAAAATAAGCATAAACTGACATGACCAGAAAAGAGCCTTTAGATTTGCATCTGAAAGTGCAGAACAAAGAAGGAATGCGGGGCGCTGCAGGACAGCAGGTCGGTGGCCCGAGGGGCTCGTGGAGTCAGGGAGGTGCTCACTGAGACTCTCAGAGGCATCCCCAGGCGCTCACAGATTCTCCGGGAGATACTTGCAGAGGTGCTTGCAGAAGCAGACTTATTAGAACAACAGCAGGTTTCTCAGCACTACCCCTGAAGGCCAGGGGAATGTGGGCTGATTATTCAAGTTCTAAAACGAATTGCAAACCAAGATTATTCCACCCAGCAACATGAGCCTTTAAAATCAAAGGACAAATGCAGACCCTTTGTGATAAGCACAGTAAAGGCAACTCGTGACCTGCAGCCCATCCTGCAGAGGGTGAACCAGGGAACACAGCCCACAGAGAGGAAGGGGGTCCACACAAGAGCCCAGGAGGAAGCTCACCGGAGGAAGGACAAATGCACCAGGCGTTATGCGCTATTGCTTGGCAGACCAGCAGCTTCTGAGCTGACAGCAGGAGAATGGTGGGAAGATGCAGACTGAATGAGTGGATTCAGAACGAGTTCCAACTATTCTCTGTCTGTGCCAAACCTCACTGGAAGCAACTGAAAGAAATGGAAAGAATAGGAAATGGTATTCTTAGCAAAAGACACAGCTAGAAAACCCTGGGATCTGATAAACACTTTCAACAAAATTGTAAAATACAAAGTCAACTTTTCTACACAACTTTTTCTGCACAAGAGCAATAACTACGCTGTGAACGAAATCAGGAAATCCTTTTAATGGGAGCATCAAAAAAAGACCTCCCCGCGGACAGAAAAACACTGAGGAGAGAACCCGGAGGCGCTAGGTGAAAAGAACGCCCACGCTTCAAAACAACGATATTGATGCTGTTTGAATGGCCGCATCAGTAACAGCGACCACAGCTTCAAGCAATCCTCATCAGAATTCCAACAGTGCTCCTCAGAACTCTGCAAGTCACCCTACCATTCAGGGAAGATGTCAATAACAGTGCAATCCCAAGCAATGAGCCAGGATGGAGGAGTCAACATCTGCCTTTGAGATGGTCTCGAACCATCTCAGTTATCAATGGGGAGAGTAGCAAGTCTCAGAAGAGCTTTAAATTAGTTTTCTTCACTACCAACAATTACTATCATCCCCATGATAATGATCATTATCATCACCATCATCATCACCATCACTACCACCACCATCGTCATCCTCACCACCGCCATCACCACCACAACCATCACCACCACCACCATCATCATCATCATCATCACCACCATCATCACCATCACTACCATCATCATCACCATCATCACCATCATCGCCATCACTTCCACCACCAACAGTGTTATCACAATAATAATGACCATCCTCTCCACCACTGTCACAATGACCACCATCACCTTGTCTTATCTACTTCGGCCACTATTTAAAATACGCATTGAAGCTTTTCTCCCTGTTTTAGAGGCTGGAAGCTCATGATCAAGGTGCTGGCTGCCTCATGTGTGGCAAAGATCAGCCTCCAGCTGGCAGGCAGCATCTTCCTGCCCTGCACACTCACGACAGGAGAAGGTGTGCCCCCTGGGCTTGCTGGTTTAGGCCTATTGATCCTGCTCATGAGGGTACCACCTTTATGGTGTACCCAGCTCCCACGTCCCCTCCTCTTGAGATCACTGTATTGGCATTAGGATTTCCATGTACAAATCTGGGGGCGGGGCAACCCCTGCACTACTGAGCATCAGCACTGTCAGCACTCAGCATCAGTACCACCGCTCCACCATCACCCTCATCCATTGTCCGCGTACCTGCCTGGAGCGGTCATCACAGTCCAGGTGCGCTGCTAAGTTCTTTACCCGCGTCATTTCTTTCTTTTCTTTTCTTTTTTGAGAATTAAGGTAGAGTTTATTAGTAAAGAGAAAGGTTGGAACTCACGGACTCCAGACGTGGAGTGCCATGAGGAGCTAGGGTGCCTCCATGAGAAGCAGAAATAATACAGAGCTCATGGCACTAGAGAGCCGTGAGGTGCTAGGGAGCCCATGAGAACTCACGGTGCCTAGGCATGGAATTCATGAGGAGCAAGGAACAAGAAACAGACTCATGGCACTGGAGTGCCATGAGGGGCTGGGAAGCCTCCAAGAGAAGCAGGCAGCTGGAAACGGACTCATGGCACTAGAGGGCCATGAGGGGCTAGATCACCAAAGATGGCTGCCAGAACCAGGTATATTTATACACCTAGACAAGCCCGGGAAACTGGCTTTTTCCCATTGGTTAATTCCCACAGGGGCCCAACCCAGTTGCTCTTGGGCCCATGTGGGCTAGAGATCAAGCTGTTAGATATGGAGAGCTCATCTCCATAATCACTTCATGGGGAAGTTGGCCATCTTATCTCTGGGAGGATTGGAGTCAATTCCTCAGCAGGGGTGTTCCTTCAGGGTGATTCCAGCAGTGGGGGATGACTTTCAGGAATTCCAAAGACCTTGAGAGACCCATCCCAGCATGACTGCTCTAATCCTGCCTCATTCCCCCCTAAACCTATTTGAGGACTCAGACTGCTCTGGGGATTAAGGGCAATGACCACTCTGGCTACTTCCTGCTGAGATGAGGCGATGGAATTAAGAGCAGTCTGATGTCCTCATCTATGAAATCCTGGGATGGTCTAGAGATCTTTTGTAGATGACTTTATTACTTCAAGGTCCATCTGAAAGAGACAAAACATGTTAAACTTTCAAGATTTACGCAAAGGTTATTAGACCATTGTAACTGGGAAGGTAGACTAGGCAGGGAAAAAGGGAGTTAGGAGTTGGGGAAATCTCTTTTTTGGAACCACCCTGCCTGTAATAATGGTTGTAGGTATTATTATTTTGAAGAGAGGATGAAGCTACTTACCTGAAGAATTAAGTTTGATCTGTAGTTGTAATTCCCCAGTTTGTTTGCATGTATATGTGGAGTTCTCCATGTTCTGGGTCCTTCGCAATCAGTGGCCACGGTGGTGCGAGTCCACTTCTCAACACTTTAATGAGTGTTGAGGTGCCTAGAAGGGCTGTGAGGGGTCCCTGCCAAATGGCCTCCCTAAAAGACTTAGACTGAGGCCTTTGTTTGATTAATACTTTTCCCCTGGTTGGAAGCAGAGGACCCCTTCTGATTGAGACTTAGCCGCTGTTTCCCTAAGGGCTTGTTGAAATGTAGCTAGATGTATAATATGATCTATTGCACAGTTAGTTTCTGAGTCAAAAATCAAATCATTTCTTAAAAAGGGGCGTCCATATAGCATCTCAAAGGTGAAAGCTTTAGAAAGCCTCTAGGTGTGTTTCTCATTCTGATGAGGGCAATAGGCAGTGCTTTGATCCATGTTAGGTGAGCCTCCTGAGTTATTTTCCTTAAGTGTCTTTTAAGGGTCTCATTGGCTTTTTCTACCTTTCCTGAGGATTGAGGCTAATGTCAGAGGGGCCATTCCAAATGAGAGGGGCTATAAGACTAAGCTCCCCTTCTATGGACAGTTTCCCTATGGCTACCTTTTTTGCAGCTTGGTCTGCTAGGGCGTTTCCCCGAGTTTTAGGTGTATCTGTCTTCTGATGGCCATGGCAGTGCATAACAGCCAATTCTTTAGGGGCTTTACAGCCTCTAAGAGTTGTAGGATATAGGAGCCGTACTTAATGGGGCTCCCAGAGGCAGTAAGCATGCCTTTTTCCTTCCAGATGTTAGCATGCGCCACGAGTATTAAATAGGCATACCTAGAATCTGTATATACATTAACTCATTTGTCCTTGCCAATGAGTAGGGCTCTAGTCAATGCTATCAGCTCGGCCAGTTGGGCGCTGGTGTCAGCAGGTGGGGCCTGTGCCTCAATGACTCCTAACACTGTGGAGACTGCATATCCTGTTTGAGTTTCTGGTTTTAGGGGGTATAGCTTCCGGGATAGAAAGTTTTGTGGGTCTCTGAGCATTATTATTATTTTTTTTTTTTTTTTTGGCGGAGCTCGTACTAAGACTTTTTTTTTCTGGAATAGCCTGATCAACCATAACATTGGTGATTTTATCCCATGGATGTGAGGGCATCAATAATAAGATAGTGTTAAATTGTTCCACTAAGTCCCTGCCTAAGATGTTTATGGGGCGCTCAGGCATATATAAAAAAGGAATGCCTAAAATTATTATTATTAAGCATGTAAGGAATCTCAGTTACTTTGTGAATGGTGAACCTGTCACTTCCCTGATCCTAAACATTCTGGTAAAATCAAAGATTGACAAAAACCTAGGAGGGAAGTTGAGCACTAAAATTTTATGCTCTCTCATCCATTAACATAGAAACAAAGAGGCTTCCCATTTGCATGTTAAACCCAAGGTTTTCATGGGATGCTCAACCTGGCATATTTTGTTGGATATCAGCAGCAAACTCCTTTTTCTCATCGGAGGGAGCTTCAGGCCGTTTTATTGGTCCCCACCAGAGGGCTTGACCCCTGGGCCCTGGGGTTCGGGGGGCAATCTTTCCTCCAGTGGAGATTTCCATACTTGGGACATAGACCACATGAAAGCTTCCTGTGCTTACAACCATCTCAAAGCGCCCAGTCTGGTCACATTTATAGCATCTTTCCATCTTTCCCCTGTCGGAAGGGGTCCTGGGTTGGTCTTATTGGGCGTGCCTGTTGGTATTCAATCTATCCCCTTAGGCAAATGTCAAGTTTGATTTCTTTGTTTTGTGGTTGTTTTAGAAACTAGAATGCAGGCATTATTGATGGAATTCAGAGTTTAAAACACACATCTACTGGCCAGTCTACCTTGAAAGTGGGCCATTCATTCCTGTAAAAGATGAGTTTCCTTTCTTCACATTAACTCCTAGGTTACTTGTCCTATTTTTAAAATCTTTAAAATGGTCAAAAAATAAGTTAAAGGGGGTCGTCTGCATCTGTGCATTTCATGGGGCCATGAGATAACACAGAACAAAAAGGACAAACAGAAACAAAGGATTTTACCTCCGAGACAGAAATGAAGTTTCCTGAGAGTGGACTACCTAATCGCAGCACGCCAACCTCTCCCTTGCAGATGAGGACCTGTCCTCCAGATGGGGGTCTACTTCCCCCTGACAGATGAGGACCCTGTCGTCCTCCAGATGGGAGTTTGGCTGACGTGGAAGCTAGATGTAATTCCTGTTCCACCTTAGTCTTGATGGCATTTCTATTGGGAGACAAGACTTTTCCTGATCTACTAGCTGGTACTTTTGGTATAGATCTCTAGTCTCTTAACTTTCTGTCATTTATTTGCCATTGTTTGTCTAGCTGGATGATATTATAACTTAAAGATCTTACTGGGGTCATCTCTTGTCAAAGATGTATACAGGTCATGTCTGAGAATATACTACAAATTGACTCTTTCAGGTTGGTAGGACTAAGCATTCGCATTTTCTAGATAGTCCCTGGACACAGGAAGGGGAAAGGAAACCCAGCGACTGACGGTGAAGTCAGTGCTGTGCGCAGCGTGGTCAGCAGAGACATCCACTGACGCTGCCCGTGGTGTGGTCGGGGAGGCCAGCACTCACCCCGACGCCACCTGGGGCGTGGTCAAGGGAGCCTGCACTCACCCTGACGCCACTAACACATGGTGTGACAGGGGGAGCCTGCGCTCGCCCGATGCCACCCGTGGCGTGGTCGGAGGGGCTAGAGCCCCATCCGACGCCACTAACACGTGGCGTGGTCACGGGAGGCCAGCGCTCACCCTGACGCCACCAACACGTGGCATGGTCAGAGGGGCTAGAGCCCCATCCGACGCCACTAAAGGGGAGAGTCCATGGTCCACACATGCCAAATGCTTCCTGCATTCCCTATGCTATTTAATCAGTAGTCATTGTCTCAGACACAAAGCATTTTCCTTACAGGGCAAACATTTCTAGGAATTTCCTTCCATTGGTTAACAAAAGTTAAACTCATATTGATCCCCACTGTACTATGTAGACCAAGAGCTAGAGTCACATTGATCCCCACCATACAGCGCAGACAAAGGTTGGGAATCCCTCCAAGAGAGATCATTCAAGTATCAGTCTAGCCACACTCTTTGCAGAGTCATGGGTGATAACTTAGCCATAGTGGGTTCAGCTGCTTCGTGACTTGTGATCGGATGCTAATCTGATCCCACCCTAGACCATATGTTATCACCATGGAACCGTGGAACTGGCCCATTCGAATCCCGTGGCTTTAAGAGATCTTAAGGATCTCACCTTGGGACTACAAACTCGAGCACAGAGGTGTGTAACAGGTTTCCCACCTCAGGCCGACATTCACTCACACATTCACACGGAGGTTAAAGACATTCCCTCCCCCATTTCAGAGTGCCCTTCTCTTCCCCTCCCCCGAGGAGCTTGCTCGGAGAAGTGAGCAGAGGACAGACCCGGATTTTCTTTACCTTAGCTGGATGGAATCTACTTTTCTTTCTCTTGGGTCCCTTCGTGGTCGCCAAATGTTGCAGGGAAAACGGTTTTGGCCGTCCCAATGTTGTAGGTTTCTTGTGTTCCGGAGTCGAAGATTGAAACCAGGACACGTGTAGAGAATTAAGGTAGAGTTTATTAGTAAAGAGAAAGGTTGGAACTCACGGACTCCAGACGTGGAGTGCCAAGAGGAGCCAGGGAGCGCATGAGAACTCACGGTGCCTAGGCATGGAATTCATGAGGAGCACTGGAGTGCCATGAGGGGCTAGGGAGCCTCCAAGAGAAGCAGGCAGCTGGAGACGGACTCATGGCACTAGAGGCCATGAGGGGCTAGATCGCCACGTCGTTTCTTTTCAACTCAGAGGTAGTGGCAACACACACTTCTTGGGCCTGGCTGCTCTGGGACCCCTGCAGGCGGGGTGGGTGGGCGTCTCCCTCCACTTGCTCAGTCAGTTTTGATGAGCAGACTCTCACAGGGCCCGAGACATTATCCCACGGACCTCGCTTGCACCTTTCTCCAGGGCAGGCAAGTATGCGATAATGTTGCTGCACTGGAAGATGGTTGAAGAGCCGGGGCAGGCAGGGCTGTACTCCCTGCCGTGGATTCTCCATTAGCCTGATAAGAAATCCCCGATGGGTTTGTCTCCCCACACAGGGCCAATGGCACCGGGTTTTATTTCCTTTTGAAAAACTTCCATTTTTTGAAGCAGGCCCTGGTCACCCCGGTGGGATCTCAACGTAATCGTCCCCGGCTTGTTACTGAGTGATGAATATTCCCAAGGCATTGAATGGCACAAGAAAGAGCAGCTGAAAGGTTGGGGGGCGGGGGTGGACCTGGCGGGAAGCTGTCCAGGTGAGGGCAGGCCTGGGAGCTGAGCAGGGTGTGGGTTAAGTGAGTTGCTTGCCATACCGGGGAGTCAAGGGTGGACCTAGCTTCAGATATGGCCGCAGGCTGTCATTGCTGGCCGCTTGGTGTCTGCAGACTGTGCTTTGGATTCAAGTCGCGCCTCTTTGCTAAGGACGGATATTTCTTCTGCGTGGCTCCGAGGGGCTGTCTGAGCGCATGTTGTCTGTGTGTACCCTTGCAGAAGTTCTTGAGGGCAGCACTGTTGTTGGGGTCCTTTGCCTCATGGGCAGGGGAACCACACTCAGACACAGTGTAAGGGGGACGGTATTAATAACTGCAGCCAGACGGCAGGTGTGCCGGGAGCCTGTCCCGGCCAAGACACCGCCAAGTTGGTAAGGCCGGGCAGAGCAGGAATGGGGCCCAGGTAGACCAGATGTCCCTGCTGTCTGTGTCAGGCAAGCATCTTACCTGGAATGATGTCTGCCATGCTGAACACCACGGCACGGCCTCCTGGGTAGTTATACGATGAATCACTACGCCAATGTACTTGGCAGAGTGGCGCCTCCCAATGGGAAGGAGGAGATATGAGCCGGGTCCACTGAGCCACGAGGCCTCAGACTAGTCACAAGGCTGCTCCTCAGCCTCACAGAGCAGCACATGGAGAAGAATGGCGCTGACCTCAGCAGCTCCCAGGCGAAGCGTCACTTGCGTCTGGATGTGTGTGCAGGAGGCTGGGTAGCCAGGGTGATGGGGAGGGTGATAACCATCTGAATTGTCCCAACCCATTGTCAGACATGTGGTCTCTCCCCATTCAGCGTGTGTCAGCAGGGAGATGCCCGGGCTGTGGAGGCCAACACCTCAGCCTGGGCTCTGACTCCTGCCCCGGCCTCAGCTTCCTCCTCCTGCAGAGTTGATGGGAACAAGCAGCAGCCCCAAGGGACATGACTCATGATGTGTGCACAAAGGATCCGCTGAATGGCGTGCAGTCAATACACTGTGTGTTCAGTTCTGATCTCCCAGGTCAATGATGTGTAACCTGATACTGTCGAGGCACCAATGCTAGGTGAAGGCAAATGTTCTGAGCACATCCGTGGTTGGCAAGCTTAAGTGATGAGTGGGTTGTTGAAAGCATTAACTGTATTTCCACTGAGCGTGGATCTGCTGGGCTGTGATCCCACTGTAAGTGAGGGTGTGTCAGCGCCTTGGCAGTGCCAGGCACCCTGGGCATCACAGGTGGTGTTGCAGTCCGCCTGCATAGTTGCTGATAAATGACCATCAAACGGCTTAAGGGAACAAGGAGTTTACTTTCTTATAAGAGTCCGGTTACAGTTCTCAGTCCAGCTTGACGGGAGAGCATGCACCAACACCAAGGCCAAGGGAACTGGCCACACCATCACTGCATAATGGCTGAGAGATGGACGATTCTCACTTGCCAGACCAGCATGTCTGGCCAAGTGAACAGAAGGATGCCAACTCTCTCAACCAGCTCTCTGTGATTTATCCAGGGCCTAATCCCACCCACCATGGGCTGGGTCTTCCCCATCAGCTAGACAATCTCCTTCAGGTTTGCTCTGGGCTCAACTCAATCATCAACTCTCTACACCTGTGCCCAGAGCTCAAACCCTCAACAATCAAGTTGGCACCTGTGCTTAACTATGACAGGTGGGTCATAGCCTGGGCCCCGGCTCTCCCTGGGGCTATGTTAGGGAACCGTTTATGTGTCCCAAAGCCCAGGGCTGGGACCGGGGCAGTTTCAAACTCACTTGCCCACCACATTCCTGGCCTGTGTTGGCCCGGTGTGTGCATGTGGAGACGGTGGGGGTGCTGGGATCTGCTAGCGGTTCATTCCTGTCCCATCCCCTTCGCAGGCGGGATCCCTTTCATCCTGACCGGAGAATTCTTCCAGCAGTCGCAGCACCCCGCGGCCTTCATCATCGCGGGCACGGTGAACTGGCTGTCCAACTTCGCCGTGGGGCTCCTCTTCCCCTTCATCCAGGTATGACTGACAGGAGGCCCTGGGCCCCCGCACTGCCTGGGGACCCTGCAACTCACGGGGTGCTGCAATCATATTTCTTTATGACCGTGAGACAGCACTCATCCACAGCTGCAGGGAGATTTCTTTGGCTTACGGTTCCAGAGTGGGTAGAGTCCAATATGGCAGCTCTCTCCGCAGAAGGAAGATGGAGGCAGAGGCAGGAGGTTGGTTCAGGTCACGGCCATTGGGAGACAGAGAGCAGGAGCCAGCTGGGAGGAAGCAAGGCTGGGCCCCCAAACCTCAAGGCCACTCCTGTCACACGCCTTCCTCCAGCAAGGCTCTGCCTCTTAAGGTGCCACCATCTTCCCAAACATTGACACCAGCTGAAAATTCCAACACGTGCATCTGAGGGGATGACTCGCATTCAAACCAAGACACAGGGCAAAGTGGGTCCCCCCCGCCTCTCCTCTTCTCTCTTTCACCACCTCCCTCCCCCTCTCCTCTCTCTCTCACCACCTCCCCCCCTTCTCTCTCTCTCACCACCTCCCCCCCCCACCATGCCCTTCCCTTTCTCTCCCACTCACACACATGTCATTGTCCTGTGGAAGGAAGAACTGAAGAATTTGCTTTGGCCAAAACTCTCCTTCGTCTTCCTATCCCTCCTCTTTCCTGCCCTTCCCGGGGAACCCGAGTGGTTCTGCAAACACTCGCTGCATGCCTGTTTCACACGAGGCATCTTGCTGTCTTGGTGAATGTTGGGCCAATCCAAGTGGGGTTTGCCAATCTGCTAAGGAACCTCCACTTGCTCCTGTAGACCTGGGGTTTCCAGTCTGAAGACTTATGAGAACTGTCTGGAGTGTAGGATACACCATGGTGCTTGGCCCCCTCCACCCCATCGCTGAGGCTGAGTCAGTGGAGAGTGGGTGGAATCCTCAGGGTTTTTCAAAACAGTACAAATGATTCTAGTACGTTGCTAAGGCTGAGAACCCACAGCCATCTGGGAAACTGGGAAGGGTGGAAGGTGGCGGGAACTCACAGTCAGCATATGTGTGTGCCAGGAGGGCTTGTCTACATAGCTGGGGGCTCAGTGGAATGGGAGACACTGAGTAGGTTGGTTGGGAGAGTCTGTGCTTGTGAGAGAAATGGTGGCAAACCCTGAGGCAGGTCAGGGAGAGATGGGCAGGTCGGGGAGAGATGGGCAGGTCAGGGAGAGATGGGGCAGGTCAGGGACAGATGGGCAGGTCAGGGAGAGATGGGGCAGGTCAGGGAGAGATGGGGCAGGTCAGGGAGAGATGGGCAGGTCGGGGAGAGATGGGGCAGGTCAGGGAGAGAAAGAGGGGTGTGAGGCAGCCCCTGGGTGGAAATCTCTCCTCTGGCTGGGCAGAGTAAAGCTGGCGTCAAGCATATCCACACACTCGGGCTCCCTCATTTCTGAAAATGCTACCGACCCTCGGCAGCCCTTTGTCCCAAGTGGAGCGCAGGCCCAGGGCACTGAGCTGCCGCACAGTTGAACAGAGACCCCATGCAGCATCAGGGACACGGGGGTCTTTTCAGAAGAGAGGGGCTCCACGAGGAGGGCATTGGGAGGTCAGAGCCGCTCCCTGCAAACACCCGATCTTTCCTCCTCCTCCTCGCCGCTTCCTTTCTTTCCATTGGCATTCGTAAGGAATTCAAGTGATTAATGACTCAGCTTTGCTGGAGACTAGGAAAGGATGAAAAATGAGAAGGATCTGCACTAATGACGCTGTCCCCCCTCCAAGTGCACCATCTTCTCACTTGGCACCTGTTTTTGCTTCTTCTGTGTGCATCTTTAGGGAGACGGGGTTCCCAAGAGGGTGGGTGACCCCAGTGCTGTCAGGAGACGGTGCAGGCTGCGGAGAAACCCTAGCGGAATAGTGCAGCCCCCTGACCCAGCTAGGGTTGCCTGCGTCCTTTTTGAGGGGCTGAACTCCTGGGCTGGACTAGGGGGCTGCCGCTGGTCGTGGCCACCACAGGCTTCCTGACCAGTAAAATGGGACACACTGAGCCCTGTCCTGAGCCTGGAGAAAGAAGGACACTGCCGAGCTGTGAGTTGGAGGCCTGGACCCTTGGGGTCTGTGCACATTCGCTTGGAGAAGGCCACTCTGGCTTCCGTCTCCCCTGCAGAGAAGCAGGAAGGAGCATCCAAGGGCCACAGCCAGGGATCACAGGGCCTCACGAGCTCGCTGCCTGTGCATGCGCGCGTGTATGTGTGCGTGTGTGTGTGAGTATGTGCGTGTGTGTGTGTGTGTGTGTGTGTGTGAGTGCGCGCGCGCGCACTCTGTGGTGTGGTGTGGTGGTATGTGTGTCTCTTTGTAAGAACGACACTGACTGAATTTAAAGCCCCTCTGATCTATTCCCATCTCCCCCCCTCACATCTGTAAGGGCATCTGCCGTCAGACGGTGCCACATCCACAGGTGCCAGGGCTTCAGGGTCCCTTTGGGGGCTACATCTGGACCCCAGCACCCGCCTTTGTGGAGTGAACAGTTGCTCCTAGGAAGTTGCCAAGGACTTCCCAGAAGCCCCGGGACAGGTGTCCATCACTCACCACAGCTGTCCATCACACGCTGCCACCACACCCTGGAGCTTCTTGCCTGCGCCCTAACTCCTGGCCTCGGCAATGCCCAAAGTGCTGGCCGTGGTGCACGGCGCATGCTGGGAAACCTTCATCTGTGCTGGCTGCTGCTCTTCTAGGCCGTAACCAGCAGGCACCGTGTCAGTAACCCAGACTCAGACGAAGGAATCCATTGCACAGACTTGGCAGCCGCACGGCCCAACCCAAAGCCTGGCAGTGCCCCTTGGCAGCACCATGCTGGGCAGAGCTGTCCCAACTTTTCCTGACTATGTTATCACATCTGTGAAGCCAGAGCAGCGCCCACCCTTTGCAGCTGCTCTCTCTGAAGACTCCGGCTTGCTACGAGGGTTATTAGTATCAAAGAGGTGTTTTCTGCCTTGCTGCCCAGGTCACGTGGGAGGAGGAGACCTAAGCAGGAGAGACAGGGAAACAGCAACGCCCCTCCATTCTCGGCCTCCTGGTTGCACATGCCACAGACAGCATAGGTCACCCCCACCCCAGAACGTGACCCCAACTCCTCCTTCCCCCTTCCCCACCCAGGCTGCTTTGCCTGTGGCCTTCCTAGGATCGGCTCCTCCTGACTTCTGCTCTGAGTCCTTACAGCCAGGCAGCCTCGCCTCTGTCTGCGGCTCTTCCCTCAGTCAGACATGAGCACTGCATGCTTAGGTTGGGAGGAAATTGCATGCAAATGTATGCCTGCTTGGTTCCTCAGGAGTTATAAAATTCTGTTTAAGCTGAGTAAAGTGTGGAAGGAAGGAAATGATTCTTTCCAGCTTGAAAAATTACTGGGTCATATCCCAGATGCTTTGGAAGGGAGGAAGGGGTAACGGTGCAGAGTGAGGACTGCGGGGCAGAAAAACAAATGGAATTGCTTTTCCTCCGGGGCATCCCAATGATGCCGGTGGGTGCAACCGGGAAAGGCAGCACTGCCCTGGAGGGCCCAGAGCCCACCCTGCTGTGGCAGAAGACAAAGGCTGCAGTGTCTCAGGGGACAGGCAGCTTGGGGCTGGGGGGGGGCGGGAGGCAGCCCCTGGCAGTTGGGAAGAAGGTTGGTTGCTGGCTGAACCCTAAGTAGCCAGAGCCCCTGTGCCACCTACCTCCTGAGTCAGAGCCTGTCCAGGGCTCCGGGGTGTGTCCGCAGGACCCTGGACAGCAGCTGCATCCATCAGAGACTGAGGAGGGCCAAGCGGACAGGCCACGGGGGAGAAGACGAGGGGCAAATCAGAAACCTCCACCCCAGGCTCATTTCTGAAGTGCGGTAGTTTACCTTCCCATTGCTAAACAAAACAGGACCCGGCAGCTTGGGGAGCAAGGGATTTACTCTTGCTGATGCCTTTCGGTTACATCCAACAACATGGCAGAAGGAGTCATAGCAACATCAGGACCAAGCGGACTGGCCACATCATGCACACCCATAAGAACTGCTGGCTGAGGACATTCCGTGTTGCTTGCCAGCATGCCTGTGTGCGTGTGCAAACATGCAGAGAACAGAACCAGCTTCCTGCCCACCTATCCAGGAATGGTCTCGCCCACCATGGGCGGGGTCTTCCCGCATCAGTCAAGCTCCCACAGGCTTGCCCAGGCCCTGCCTTAACTACTCAGCTTTCACAGGTGTGCCCAAAGGCTCTGTTATGTGGGCACCTGCAAGTAATGGAGAGGAGCCGTCTCGAGGAGGCGAGGCTGGCTGGGGCTGGTGGCTTCTGAGGCTCAGTCCAGCTGCAGTGCCAAGGCCTGTGTGGAGGTAGGACGTCATGGCAGAAAGATGCGAGGGAAGCCACGCTGCTTTTTACCCTTTCTCCACCTGCGTCCCCAAGTCTACAGGAGGCACCACCCACCCAGAGGAGGTCTCCCCCACGTGGTTCATCCTCTCTGCACACACCCAGAGGTTATATCTCACTAAATCTCCTAGGCGTCTCTCAGATTGAAAATCGAGATGAACACTCACAGAGGCCACAGAGTCCTCTTCAAAAAAATATTTACCACAACCCGGACTAGACTTAGAACGTAGAGAAGCCAGCCAAAGGGTGGCTCTGGGGTGTCAGAGCAAGGACTTGGTGGAAGGTTCGTGGGACTCTGGAGGGTGACTTCTGGGTATCCAGGTGGTGTGGGCTCTGTCCCCAGTCACCTCATCGGACTGCATAGAGTTAGACAGACGGACAGACAGACAGACAGACAGAAAGGGAGGCAATACTTCCAGATATAATAACACCAGAAACTTCTGGAAGTAGAGCCTACAACATAAGCTGTGTGGAGGGGTGTGTGTGTGTGTGTATGTACAAGAGACACTTGAATATGTGTATCTATGGAAGTCCAAAGGTGACTTTGGGGATCATCCTGGATTGCTGCGCCTCCTTATTGCTTTGTTCGGGGGTTTCCAGGCTCTGTCTTCCAGGGTCAGAAGTGCAGGCTGCCGCTGTATCTGCCTGTCATTTTTACGTGGGATCTGGGATCCAAACTCAGGTCCTTCTGTTTATGATGCAGAGCCTTAACCTCTGAGCCATCTTCCCAGCCCCAGACATGATGAGTGTTGAGACCGCAGAGTGACAGGTGACCCCAGGCTGCAGAGAGCTGGAAGCTAAAGAGCCGCCGCCGCCCACAAGCAGGAGAGCATGCTTTGATAGGTTGCATGTGCATAGCTCTCCCGGAGGATAGGCCTGAACCCAGGCTGGAGGTGAAGAGGTGTCCTAGGCATGGACACACATCTCCAACACATCTTCTGGCACGTGGCCACCAGGGTCCGCAAGTCGCTGTAGCTCAGCTGTCCATTGTGCTAGATGAATTGAATGGTTACTTTTAACATCACCCCAGAAAGCCATTACGTTATCATTTCATTGCCTCTGAAAGCACTGGCTCTTATGACCACATCTGGGGAAGGCCACGCCCTTCCCCAGCCACGCATCTGCAAAGGCCCTGGGGTCAGCGGGCGGAAGCTGAGCCTGCTTTTCTGGAATCTGCAGCTCATCTCTCCCTCACTCCAGGACTCGGCTTTACCCTCGCTCTGTGCCGATGCACGGAAGTGGGAAAAGCGGACAGTTTTGACTTTAATACCAAAGACCCTTCCCTAAAAGTAGCACTTTGCCAAAATTGCTTTACATTTTTAGCATAATTTGACGTTAGACCCTATTACTGTTATTGTAAGAAGAGATTTTCTTCTCTGAGTCAGAGAACCTGGAACATTCTCATGACTGCGTCTGATGACATAAAAGATACGTCTGCAGAAGCCAACAGTGCTTCCGCGTGAGAAAAAGGGGAGTGGAAAGGGCTGACTGCTCTTTGAGGGGAGAGTGGGGGTCGGAGACAGCAAAGAATCCCCCCAGCCAGGGTTCTGCGTCCCTCTGGCTCCCATGCGACCATTGGTTTCCATCGACTCGGTTCTTCCTGCTCATTTATTTTCTCTCCTTTCCGTTTGCGCGTGTATATGTGTGTAGCTGCATGCATCCATGTTTGCATGCACATGGGTACATGCATGTGCATGGAAGCCGGCGGTGATACGGGCTTCATACTCATTCACTCTTCCACCTTAATCTTTTGAAGCAAGGTCTCTATCAAACCCAGAGCTTCTAGGTAAGGTTGATGGAGTCAGCCAGCTTGCTTTTGGGATTCTCGGGCTGGGATTCCATGGGAACTGGGGACACACCCTTTTGCTTACACATCTGTAAAATGGTGCCCACACCACGTGGTTTTGGGCAAGCATGGCCATTGTCAATGCCCAGTGCAGGGAGCTATCGGCTCGCATGGCTCCTGTGGCCGCTGAGTCGCCCTCTCTTGCGGTAGCTCTCTGCTGCTGTGACGCATCTTAAGGGAAAAAGGGAGATTTATTTGACTCGTGGTTCCAGGATGGATATAGTCATCATAGCAGGAATCGCACAGCAGAAGGCGTGGCTGGAGGCAGAAGCCGGAGGCCAGCTCAGGTCCCCATGGCCGCGGAGGCAGAGTGAGCAAGAGCAAACTGACGAAGCAGGGCCGGGCTGCTCAACCTCACGCCACGCCTCTGAGACACGCCTTCCCCCAGCCAGGCCCCGGCTCCTGAGGGATTCAAACTGTGAGCCTGTGGGGGCCAATTCACATCAAACTATGACATCCTCTTTTCTCCGCCCGCCAGTTCAGGGGCCGAGGGGCGGCTCAGCTTTGGGGAAGAGCGGAGGGCCGTTTCCATCCAGCCTTGCCAAGTCCAGCCTTGCCACCGTCTAGCAGCGTGAGCCGGGCACGAAGCGCGGTCTCGTAACTGTCCTGGAAGGCATGAGGATGTTCTGGACTCTTCCGTCCTCCCTTTGGCTGTCGGACTGTTCCGATACAGGGCCCCAAGGGCTCTCACGCTGAGACACAGGAAAGGCTGAGGCCACAGTGCCAGCCGAAGAAGGACTTTGTCTCTGGGAAAGAGATTTCCCAGAGCTCCCCTTGTAGAAGAGACCAGAAACCAGGACAATGATAGGTCAGCGACTCAGGACCGTGCCTTGACCAGGACGGCTAAGCTATGCAGACCCTTTGCCTCTGTTTAAGCCTGAACTTTATATCGGGATCCTAAAGATAGACTTGGCTTGGGGGGAGACAATGCACCTCTTTTCCTTTTCCCAGTGTGGCCACATTGGATAATCTCCCTTCTCTGCTCTTCACACTTTCCTATTTAACTGGTCTGCGGAGGACAGACAGCTAAGCCAGGGGCGTAGCCAGAGGCCAGCCTGATCCAGGACCCCCTCGGGTGTGCCCCAAAGCCCGCCTCCTAGATGTCATGCTGATAATACTAAGCATCCCGCCAGGCCTTAAGCTTCAGCCCCTCCTGCCTCCTGCTGTGTTCAGGGTTCCAGGCATGCGCCGCCACGCCTGGTATTCGTGCTCTTGTGAACGATCCCAGGACCTTGTGCACGCCAGGCGAGCACTTTAGCAACTGAGCTGCAGCCCTGGCCTGCAGAGAGCCTTTTGTCCAGCGAATCTTTACCGCAAGCTAGGTGCTACGCAGGCGCCACAGAGCCCTTACGTGACTGTAAAGCCAAGGTTAGATCAGGACGCACAAAGCAGTAGCTAATGATGCCCAGCATCTCTTCTCCGTCTTTTTATTTTTAAGCAAGGCCGTGTCAGAGTAGCAATTAGTGAGTAGATCTTTCACATCTTGAGGAAAAACACTCCCGGAGTCTGAAGTAATGTGCTGTATCTTTCTTATGAGTTGGCATATTTCTCTTAATGTGGCCGTTCTTTCTTATGAGTAGTATATTTTGGAGCTGCAGTATTCGTGGCGGGGCTGAGGTAAACACTAAGTGTAGACCTAAGTGAATATTCAGCAAGAATCACATTTTGCTTTTTTTAATACTTTATTTACTTGAGTGAGAGAAGAGAAACAGGCGGGGAGAGAGAGTGGAGAGAGGCGTGCGAGCCGTGGCACATCTGTGGAGGTCAGAAGATGGGGTCTTTCCTTCCGCTTCTGCACTCCAGGGACCACCCTCGGGTTGAGACATCTTGCCGGCCCTTTTACTCTTCATGCCGATCAGTTTGCAAAGCAAGAGGGGGCGCAGGATCTCATGGACCCCAAGGTGGCTCTGAACGCCCCGCATAGCCACGGGTGAGCTGTCCATCTAGCTCCTGAGTGCTGGGATCGGAGTTGTGGGGTGCTAGGCAAGCCCTCGACCAATGGAGCTGGGACCCCCGGCCCCTGCTGATCAGTTGCTGGATATCTGATTGATAAAAAGATCGAAGCCATGAGGACCAGTCCCCGCCCGTCCCGTCCCCAGAAGCTGATTAGTGGGCGCTTCCTTTGAGATGCTTCACATAGCCTAGCCAGCACCGCTGCCTGGAGGTTTATGCAGGGACAGCCACCCTTGCTGGGAGGTGGAGGGGAATCTACCGGGGGCGCTGAGCAGCTGCTTCTCTGATTGCCCTTTGCTATTTTTATCTCGACGCTCCCACAGAAAAGCCTGGATTCCTACTGCTTCCTCGTCTTTGCCGCCATATGCATCGCGGGCGCCACCTACTTCTACTTTGTCCTGCCGGAGACCAAGAACAGAACCCACGCGGAAATCAGCCAGGCGTTCGCCAAAAGGAACAAGGCTCAGCCCCCAGAGGAGAAGGTTGACATGACCCACGTGGAGGGCAAGGCCAACGGGCAGGCCGACCCAGATCTCCCCTCCGCGCTGGACGACCGCAGCCCCAGCAGAATCGTCTAGACGCACGGCCTCGCCTCAGCCGCAGGGACCAGAAGCACCGCCCGGCAGAAGCCACGAGCTGTGATGGAGCAGGAAGAAGCCTGGTGAATGTCTTCCGCGTCGCCCCTCCCGCACACCTCTGGATGCCGGCGGTTTGGACAGACCTGCTGTTTGTCCCCAAGATTTGGCGTCTGCCTTCCTCCTGACTGAAGCCGTAGTTCTGCAATGAGCCTGGAGAAATGTGAGGGGGAAGCCTTCTCGAGGGCCACCTGGCTCGCTGGCTGGGATCCACAGACAGGTTCTGACCAGATGTGCTGGGTACAAACAGCCCTCGCCTGCCCCCAGCCTGCAGATGTGGGGACCTGGAATTCCATCCTGCACAGATGTTTTCTGGGTTCCATGGAAGATTCTTCGAACCCCAGCATGCACGTGTTGCCCCCCTTTAGCTCTCCTGCATAGACCCCAGGCTCAGGCGACCCCCACACTGCAGCCCATCTTCCCTAGGCTGCGTTCCCAGGGCGCAAGGCGGCCAGGCGTGAGGTCACTTTGGTTCACAGACAGATAAAGAAGGCACGCAGAATATCAATGTGTTAAACATGCAGGAAAGCAGATAGAATTTCTGGTAACTGAGCCAAGGTCGCCCCCTCGCTTGGCTGTAGCACAGCATCGAGGAAGACTCTGCAACTAAACTAGGGCAGGAGCACAGTGCTCGATTGATGATGTCTGCCTTGAGTGCAGAAATGAGAACACGGGCTGCTGGGCCACGTGCTTGCTCAGTGGCGAGGAGAATCATCCTCAGAGGCCACGAGTCACTGCAAGCTGCCCAATGCCCTGTCTCGACCACTGCTGTTAAGAGAGTGCAGGGGTCTGTGTCGAGGAGGGTGTGGAGTGGGTGTCCAATGACTCGTGACCTGCCCTTGTGGCTTCCGCTTGGGCTGGTTCCCCGCCTGTGCCTCCAAAGCAAAGTGCAGACCACAAGTTTCACATGAAAATCACTTGATTTAAGGTGCCTTAGAAGGGAGGGATCAGACACAGATGGTTGGGGACCAGGCAATACCACTGCCACCACCCCCCCCCAGTTTCTCCTGACCATCCGAGGTATAGGTAGCTTCAGCCGGAACATAAATTGTGATTTTCCCTCCTTGATGAATACCCTGCATCCAAGCCCCCCTCGAGTGGATTGCCAAATCAGAGCATTACTCCATCTGTCATAGTTAGCACTTGACATAGGTGTCAACTTGAGAGTTGAGGGTTTGAGCTCTGGACACATTTGTAGAGGATCAGTGGTTGAGTTAAGCCCAGAGCAAACCTGCAGGAGATTGTCTAGCTGATGGGGAAGGCCCAGCCCATGGTGGGTGGGACTAGGCCCTGGAATAAAATACAAAGAGCTGATTCAGAGAAGAGTTGGCATTCAGAGAGTGTACACTTGACCAGACATGCTGGTCTGGCAAGTAAGGATCGTCCCTCTCTCAGACATTACATAGTGATGGTGTGGCCAGTTCCCTCGGCCCTGGTGTTGGTGTGAGCTCTCCCATCAAGCTGGACTAAAAACTGTAACCGAACAATCATAAGAGAAAATAAACCTCTTGTTCCCTTAAGCCGTTTGATGGTGATTTATCAGCAACCGTGTAGGCTACACCGTCCAGCATCCATCGGACTGGGCAATTTGAACGGCGTTTGTCAGTGAGAGAAGGCGACATGAGTAGACAAATGTGTGGCACGAAAGGAGTCAAGTAAACTGTGAAGTGAAAACCTTACAGTTTGGACGTTTACTTTCCTCTGGAGACCAAAGTATTCGGTGTGTGAATATTTATTAGGTTCTGACCATGAGTCACCGCTGGACACTGAGGTCTGGCAGTGAGCCCGGGGGGGAGGGGGGTGCTGGCCGCCCCAACTGCACTCGCGTGTCTGCCAGAGATGGGAACTCAAGCTCTGATGGTGAGGCGCCATCGTTACGGTGACAGTGGCGTAGAAATACGCAGCAGGGCCCGTGGAGTTAAGTGAGGACCAAGAAAACCTCCCCCGAGAACAGACAGAGGAAGGGGCAGCATGACGGAGAGGCCACAACCCGGAACTGTGCTCACGTGTCGTTGTATTTGAAGAGACACTAAAGGGGTTTTTGGAAAATGAAACTCATAATGAAACGCTTGTCTCGCCCACTCCACTCTAACACAATCGTCTCAATCTGTCCCTCTCCTGCCCTATTACTTATCTGCTCGCAATCACAGAATCAAAACACAATCACCATCCTCCTTTATCTCCTGCGCGTCATCTCCACCCCAAAGCCTGCCGCTCACACTGAGGACCTGCCGCGGAGAATTCCTCCCAAGGAAGTAACAGGAGCAGGAAGAGAGACAGATGCTTCTGTGAGCCTCGTCCAGACTCCAGCATCCCTCATCCTCACACAGACCCCAAGTCTCCCCTATCAGCCTTCCTCACACAGACCCCAAGTCTCCCCTATCAGCCTTCCTCACACAGACCCCAAGTCTCCCCATCAGCCTTCCTCACACAGACCCCAAGTCTCCCCTATCAGCCTTCCTCACACAGACCCCAAGTCTCCCCATCAGCCTTCCTCACACAGACCCCAAGTCTCCCCTATCAGCCTTCCTCACACAGACCCAAGTCTCCCCTATCAGCCTTCCTTTCTAATTCCTGCCCAGGCACTAGAGGCAGAGCCCTCGTCTCTCTGCCCCACCGTCCCCGACCCCCTTGGAAGCTCGCACCCTCCTCACAGACTCACTGAAAAATAGAACCTCTTTCAGCTTTGGGCTCTGGCTAAGAGGTGGTAAGACACAGCTCGCTCGCTCGCTCTCTCTCTCTCCCTCTCTCTCCCTCTCTCTCTGATTGCAACTAAAATCCCTGGACAGAATCACAATGCAAATATATGTGGACTCAGAAAATAAATAGCAGCAGGTTGAAGAGGAAGACAAGGAGCAGGACAGCTGATGTCCTGGGAACCTCTGCGTGCTTCGTCACATCCCTCCTTACACTCCCACTCAGGTGAAAACCGTGAGCCAGAAAGATGTCCCTCCTTCATTATGCAAGAAGTAGAAAGCGTAAAGAAAAAGAAGTGGCTGCTGACTAGACCAAGAAGGGCCTTAATCTTAGGATTTCTGGCATCCAGAACAGTAAGATAATAAATGACTCCTTTGTGTCACCTAGACTGCACCTCTGTCTGATTTTTATTTCTGACTTTCGGGGGACTTTCACACTTGTGGAAACCCATAAAAATAAGAGAAAATCATTCAGGTTTCCTTTTTTCTTTTTTTCCATTTTTATGGAAGTGTAATTCACAAAAATAACATTCATTTACTTAATAACATTTAAGTATGTGACTTAATGATATAAGCATACATTGTAGAAATTTCACAGCCCAACAGACAATCATCCCTTTCCCTGATGTGTTTGCCATTTTCTGTCTCTTTAGGTGTGATGAGTAACAGTTAGTTGTAAATGACAACCTGACAATTGAAGAATGAGCTTTGGGGCACATCTGTGAAGAGCTAGTCGTTGAGGCAAGCTCTGGTAAGCCTGCAAGACATAATATCACTGGTGCAGGAAGGCGCAGCCCATGGAGGGTGGGACCATTTCTCAGGCAAGTGGTAAGAGGGGGGGATCGGGTCCTGTGTTTTAACATGCAGGCGTGCTGACAAGCTCGTACATCCCTCTCTCTGCTCTTTCTGAGTACATCATATTGGTGTGAACGTTCCTGCCCATGCAAAGAATCAAAGCTGGAATAAAATCTGTGTTCCCCTAAGTCGTTTGGGTCACGTATTTATTATCAGTCACAGAAGAGAAATTGGAACAGGTGCGAACCATGAAAATCTCTCCCCTTAGCAAGTTTCGAGTAGCAACACAGTATTGTTAATTACAGTCAAGGACTGCACATCAGAGTTCTAGAAAGTACTTGTCTGCATAGCTGGAGTTGTGGTGTATGTGTGTGTGTGTGTGTGTGTGCATGCACGTGTGGACGTGTGTGTGCATGTGTGAGTGAGTGCATAAGGGGAGCCACATATACATACATATAGACGTGTAAGTGAAGGCCAGAGGTCAACCTTGAGTCCCCACCTTGTTCTTGAAGATGGGCTCCCTCCGTGACCTTGAGCTCACTGAGGGCCGATGCTGGATGGCCAGCGAGTGCGAGGGGTCTGCTTGGCTCTGCCCGCAGGAGGCATTTTACTGACAGCTGCCCCCCACCTCTGGCCTCGCACCCACCCACCCCAATCACAATGGTCACCATTCTCCTGACTGCTAAGCCACTGAGTTTGTGGATAATCACAACAGTGTTGGATGCTGGAGGAGACAAACTGGACAACTGTCCCCATGGGAGGTAATGAATAAGCAGAGCCCGAGCTTCTGTGGCATAGGAGACGTCTCTTCTCTCCACTCATCCTTCCTTGTCTCACTAGACTTGTCATCATACATGATGTCCACTGTTGCAGTCACCTGCATGGTTGCTGATAAATGACCATCAGACGGCTCAAGGGAACAAGGGGTTTATTTTCTCTTATGATTACTGGTTACAGTTCTCAGTCCAGCTTGACGGAAGAGCATGCACCAACACCAGGGCCGAGGGAACTGACCACATCATCTCTATGTAATGGCTGAGAGAGGGATGATCCTTACTTGCCAGACCAGCATGTCTGGCCAAGTGTGCAAAAGGATGCCGACTCTCTCAACCAGCTCTCTGTGATTTATTCCAGGGCCTAATCCTATGCACCAAAGGCTGGGCCTTCCCCATCAGCTAGACAATCTCTGCAGGTTTGCTCTGGGCCTAACTCAACTACTAATTCTCCACAAATGTGCCCAGAGCTCAAACCCTCAACTGTCAAGTTGACACTTGTGCCTGACTATGGGACACCCACAGCGTCCCAATCCGGGAGATGCCATACCTCCCTGGCTTCTCCTCAGAGGCATTTTGAAGAATGTTTCTCTCCCTCTTTGGAATCCTGAGAGTGCTGACTTTGCACCACCTTTAGTTGCTAGCATAGTAGGAAGCAGAGGAATTCACCCTGTTGGAGGAACTACGAAAGACCAAAGTTGTAATGGCAGTAGGACAGCCAGCATCTTAGACACTAAGTTGGAGCCACGTCCTCTGACATAGGACAGTGTTGTGAGGATCCAAGGTCTGACGGGCACATAGCCGAGCTGCCACGTGCTTTCCACTGTGACAGTTTCTCGTTTACCTTCTATCCTCTGCTCTCGCTTGAGGTCCTCTTACCCGTGACTGAACCTAAACTTGATTGATACACATTGAAACAGAAAGTGCCCAGGCAAGTGAGAACCCGTGAAACAGCCCAGTTCTTCAGACACTGCAGACCCACGTGCAGTGAGGGTGCTGGCAGACGCGTGCACGGTACCCAGCTGCCTGTGTGTGCCGGCAGACGCGTGCACGGTACCCAGCTGCCTGCGGGTGCTTGCAGACGCGTGCATGGTACCCAGCTGCCTGTGTGTGCCGGCAGACGCGTGCACGGTACCCAGCTGCCTGCGGGTGCTTGCAGACTCATACACGGTACCCAGCTGCCTGCAGGTGCTGGCAGACGCGTGCACGGTACCCAGCTGCCTGCAGGTGCTTGCAGACTCATACACGGTACCCAGCTGCCTGCAGTTGCTGGCAGACGCGTGCATGGTACCCAGCTGCCTGTGTGTGCTGGCAGATGCGTGCACAGTACCCAGCTGCCTGCAGGTGCTTGCAGATGCGTGCACAGTACCCAGCTGCCTGCAGGTGCTTGCAGACTCATACACGGTACCCAGCTGCCTGCGGGTGCTGGCAGACGCGTGCACGGTACCCAGCTGCCTGCGGGTGCTGGCAGACGCGTGCACGGTACCCAGCTGCCTGCGGGTGCTGGCAGACGCGTGCAGGGTACCCAGCTGCCTGCGGGTGCTGGCAGACATATGCAGGGTACCCACCTGCTTTCAGGTGCTGGCAGACGCGTGCACAGTACCCAGCTGCCTGCGGGTGCTTGCAGACGCGTGCACGGTACCCAGCTGCCTGCGGGTGCTGGCAGACGCGTGCACGGTACCCAGCCGCCTCTGTGTGCCGCCAGACACACCTCCATATCCAGCCTTCTTTGCACAGCTGCTGGGCGTCACCTGGCGCTGTCCCTGGTTCTGACTTGCCTCCTCTCATGGGGAGGCTCATTTCTCTTCACATCTGGGAAAATACCTCACGCTGGTGGCCTACGATGCTGGGAGTGACCTGTGATGTAAATATCATCAGGTTCGTTGTCTGTGCTGCAAAGTCTGTTCTGTCACTGCTGCGAGAACTCCCTTACTGCGTAACGATGACCGGTCTGTTTCCCCACTTGTGCGGATCACATTTGTGCGTCAGTCCTTCCCCCCATGGCCATGGGGGAGCCCCTGTGGGGGTGATAGCAACAGCAGCCTTGGCAATACCACGCCTTCTGGTGTCCCTGCCTTGGCACATCCATGGTGACAGTGTCCGTTCCCTCAGCTGTAGGAGTCTGAGCAGAGATGACTCACACTGACAAGCACAATGAATTGCTCTAGCCCCATAGACTGTGAGGAATTCAAGAGAGATAAGAACACACAGGGAAAACCAGAGGGACTGGAGCTGGATGAGTGAAGGTAAATGCCCCTATTAAGGGGGTGTCCTGGGGCTGGAGAGGTGGCTCAGGGGTTAAGCCTCTGCCTTGCAGGCGGAAGGTCCTGAGTTCAGATCCTAAGCGGGGGCGGCCTGCATTTCTGGTCCTGGTAGGGCGGAGCCTATGAATCTCAGGGCAGAGTAAACAAGGAGGAGGTAGAGGCGTCCATGGTGGTTCCCGAATTCGCCCGTGGTTCTACACATACACACACACACACACATACACACACGCACAATTGAATAATAAAAAAAAATTAAAAAAAGGGGGTGTCCTGAAGAGGGTCAACTTGGTATGCCACAGAGGCCTGAACCCCCACAAGAGTAGACAAGCCAGAGACAACTCTGGGGTCTATAGAAGTAATCAGATAGGAGGGTGGGAGGGAGTGGGATGGATTGATGAAGGAAAAGGAGGGGAATGGGAAGAAGGGGGGAAACAGGGATTAGTATTCAACAAGCTTGTAAAACTAAAAAATAAATTAAAAAAATAAAAAATAAATAAATTTGCTCTAGAACCTTCCCCCTTAGAAGGTCAGTGCCCTCTAAGCACGTCAATCTCATTTCCTTGAGATAAAAGGCCACCTAAAGGTACCTAAGTGCTTTGACTGTCACAGCTGAACACAGATCCAAAGGGCCCTCGAGATAAATCAGCTGTGTAAGAGCGCCCAGGGGCAGGAGCAGAAAAACCCCTTCACAGAAGGGGAGGAGTGATGAATCAACATTGTTTCAAACACTAACTTCTGTAACGGTTTCTTAAGCAGTAATAAATAGCAGGGCCCATTCTGCTGTTATTTTTCTTTGCTTTTGAGACACACACCATGTAGCTCAGGCTAGCCTCCTACCCGCTCTGCAGCTGAGGCTTGAGCTTCTGATCTTCCTGCCTCCCGAGTGCTGGACCCGCAGGCTTGTCCACCAGGCCCGGTTTCTGCAGGGCCGAGGATCACCCTGGGACTTTTTTCATGCTAGACAAGTGTCACAGTGACCGGATTTTACCGACAGATTCATAACCAAATGGCCTAAGGGAGCAAGGGGTTTTATTTTGGCTTATGAGTCCTGGTTACAGTCCGGCTTGGCAGGAGGGCCGATACTAACACCAAGGGCCGAGAAAACTGTTGAATACTAAGAGAGAGGACGGCAAGTCCGGCCAAGTGCACCAGAGGATGCCCGCTTCCTCAACCAGTCCCCCCCATCTTATTCACCTGCCAGGGACTCGCCCCACCCAGCGCGGGCTGGGCCCCCCTCGTCAATCAGATAAACTTCTGCAGGCTTGCTTGGGCTTAACTAGCAGTCTTTACCAGTGTGCCCAGAACTCTGAGCCGTCGACTGTCATGTTGACACCTGTATCTAACTAGGACACCAACTGAGCAAACGTGTCCAGAGCCAGTTAGACCCAGTTCTGTGTCTCTTGTTACTCTGAGGTCTCTGGTGTTGCTTGGAACCAAAGCCCCCACACGAAAGCACAACTGAAGCTCTCTGGATTAGTGCCTGCTGTCTCGTCTCAGAAATTTTTATTAAGCACCTACTCTGTGCTGTGCTAAGTAATGGGTGCGAAATAGTGACCCAAATCCCTTCCATCGTGCAGTTTCCAACAACCTCTGAGAGCCAGCATTACCTGCTGGTGTGCCTTGAGGGGTGTCCTTCTCTTTTCCACTTTGGTAACATATCCACTCCCCATGACTGGGTCAAGGCACCCCTGCCTTTGGGGTCTTGGGAATCCATGGTAAGTTCTCTCCTCAGGCTGCCGTGCTCCCCTTTGTTGAGGGATAGTGGGTTCGGAAAATGGGGTGATTGTGATTTCTGCTCACTTGCTCTCGCCCCTGCTGGCCTCTGAGATCTCTAATCACATCAAATTGTTCTCAGGGCTCCACATTCCCTCCACCTGGTTACCAAGCATCGGCTGCAGCTGAATGATGCAGAGAGGCTGTGATGAAGCCTGAGGATTGCGGGGGGAGGGGGAGAGAGACTAAGTTAAGCACTTCCGGGTGAGTTGCTTGTGAGGTGAGGACCAGGAGACCATCAGATGGAGGAGGAGATAAGAGACCAAAGGGCCGAGGAAGGACACAGAAAGCAGAATATTCACAGAAGAGCAAACCGTCGTCATGGCCAAGCGGCCGAGAGGACAGGTGGGAAGTGGGGCTGGGCGTGGCTCAGTCTACTCTGAAAGCCACGCTGGGCAGGGTCGCCTCCTAAACACCTGCGACCAAGTCTGTCTGCAGCCTCCACCAGCAGCTGAACCCAGGTCTAGGAGAGAACGTCGCATTCCTACCACCGCCTCTTAATTGAGGAGGGGATGTGCATCCCCAGACTGCCGCAGCCCCCAGAGGCTCCAAGTTCAGGACACGCTTCCAATGCACCCCTTGGGCCCCACCACCCACACTTTTCACTGAAGACCCGAGCTCTTTTTCTTTCTTTTGCTTTTATCACTTCCAAGCTCCAGTTCTGAGCTCACGCAGACAGCAGTCTCCAAATGCTTTGGGTTCGTGGGAGGAAATTTACTCGACTTAATGCATAAATTTGTCAGGAGAAGTGAATCTGAAAAGATAATTACATCCACATGTCCGTGTAAATTACAGCAAATGGCTAAGGCTTCGAGCCACTGCCGCATCCCCGTCACTCAAGGTGATCTCTGCTCCCCAGGGTTCATGACTGGGTGGGGGAGGGAGAGGAAGTCTCCCCTGGGTGTGGACCCTGGTGGTGCTGCCCCCACCCCACCCCAAGTGTGACATCTCTCCTCCCTGCTGCATGCCAGGCTGCTGCCGACCGCTTGGGACGATGGCTAGCGTCCCGCCTGCCTGAGCCTGGCGCACTCGGCAGCTGGCGAAGGACTGAGCGAGAAGGGAGACAAGCTCAGCCCAGCAGGTGCTACCTGGCCCGGTCGTGTCCCCGGAAAGCCGCTTGGAATCCAGGCGCATCCTGTTCAGAGGCGCTGACCCGCCTGAGCAAAGCTGCCATGTTGACGGCTTTCAGTGAAGAGATGAGGAGGCCGGAGTCCAGGTGACTGAGAGCCAAGCTCTCTACGGGTGACCCCATCTCCCCTGCTTCTCCCCCACAGCACTCACCTTCCCTGGGAGAGGGATCTCTACATGGTCGCTCCTTGAAAATCAGAGGATGGCAGATTTCACAGCGCCCTGACCCTGCCCAGCCCTGACCATGCCTGGACCTGACCATGCCCAGCACTGACTATGCCCAGCCCTGACCCTGCCCAGCCCTGGCCACGCCCAGCCCTGGCCACGCCCAGCTCTGATTACACCCAGCCCTAACTACGCCCAGCGCTATGCCCAGCCCTGACCACATCCAGCCCTGACCCTGCCCAGCCCTGACTCTGCCCAGCCCTAACCACGCCCGTCCCTGACCACGCCCAGCCCTGACCACATCCAGCCCTGACCCTGCCCAGCCCTGACTCTGCCCAGCCCTAACCACGCCCAGCCCTGGCCACGCCCAGCTCTGATTACACCCAGCCCTAACTACGCCCAGCGCTATGCCCAGCCCTGACCACATCCAGCCCTGACCCTGCCCAGCCCTGACTCTGCCCAGCCCTAACCACGCCTGTCCCTGACCACGCCCAGCCCTGACCACATCCAGCCCTGACCCTGCCCAGCCCTGACTCTGCCCAGCCCTAACCACGCCCAGCCCTGGCCACGCCCAGCTCTGATTACACCCAGCCCTAACTACGCCCAGCGCTATGCCCAGCCCTGACCACATCCAGCCCTGACTCTGCCCAGCCCTAACCACGCCCAGCCCTGGCCACGCCCAGCTCTGATTACACCCAGCCCTAACTACGCCCAGCGCTATGCCCAGCCCTGACCACATCCAGCCCTGACCCTGCCCAGCCCTGACCCTGCCCAGCCCTGACTCTGCCCAGCCTTAACCACGCCCGTCCCTGACCACGCCCAGCCCTGACCACATCCAGCCCTGACCCTGCCCAGCCCTGGCCACGCCCGGCCCTGGCCACGCCCAGCCCTGAGTCAAAACCATTTTGCAGTGCAATGCTGAGGACCAAGCTGCCCAGGGTCAAGTGCAGGCTCCGTCAGGGCCTTACTGTGGGACGTCAGTCAGGTTACTGTGACTCAGCGCCCATCTGAAAAGTGGATGATTGTAGTAAGAGCACAGAGCAGTCCCGCAAGGGCGGTGGAAACTCCCTTGTTAAACGCACTGGCACACGGAACCCAAGTTCAGTCTCAGGGTGAGGCCCCTGCGCTCAAAGCTGAAGACGTGAGTTCAACCCTCGGAAGCCCATGTGGTGGGAGAGAACTGACTTCCTCTGACCGCCATAGAATCTTACACGTAGGTGTGTGCCTTGAGCCCCTCACCTACCCCACCTGCTTCTCAATTCTCTCTCCCGCCTTCTCTTCTTCCCTTCCTCTCCTCTCTAAAACAAGTAAAGTGTTGAAAAGGGAAAGAGCGCGTGATCGGAGGGAAGGTGCAGACAGATGGGGGGTCTACAAGGGGGGCCTATGAGGAGGGTCCCAGGCCGCCTCACCTATAGGGGGGCCCCAGGCCGCCTCACCTATGAGGGGGGCCACAGGCCGCCCCGCCTACAAGGGGGGCTCCGGCCAGTGAAAGACTGTCTCAAAAAGAAAAAAGGGATCATGCCTGAGAAATGACGCCTGAGGCTATCCTCTGAACACCACATGTGAGTGCTTGTACACACACACACACGACACACACTACACACACACAACACATAACACACACATAACACACACACATAACACACACAACACACACCACACACACACAACACATAACACACACAACACACACATAACACACATATAACACACACAACACACACATAACACACACAACACACACATAACACACACAACACACAATACACACACACAGAACACACACACAACACACACACAACACACATAACACACAACACACAACACACATAACACACAACACACATACATAACACACAACACACATACATAACACACACATGACACACACACAACACACACATAACACACACAACACACAACACACACATAACACACACACACAACACACACATAACACACACACAACACACAACACACATAACACACACACAACACACATATAACACACACACCACACATAACACACACATAACACACACACAAGACACACACACAACACACACATAACACACACACAAGACACACACACAACACACACATAACACACACCACACATAACACACACATAACACACACACGACACACACACAACACACACATAACACACACACAACACAACACACACACACATAACACACAACACACACACATAACACACACCACACACACACATAACACACACACAACACACACATAACACACACAACACACACACAACACACACATAACACACACACAACACACACACAACACACACACAACACAACACACACACCACACACACACCACACACACATACACACTACACACACCACACACACACCACACACACACAACACACGACACACACAACACACAACACACACATAACACACACAACACACACATAACACACACAACACACACAACACACGCACAACACACACACATAACACACACACAACACATAACACACACACAACACACATAACACACACAACACACATAACACACACATAACACACACGACACACACACAACACACACACAACACAACACACACACACAACACAACACACACACACAACACACAACACACACATAACACACACAACACAACACACACAACACACACATAACACACACACCACACATAACACACACAACACACACACATAACACACACCACACACACACAACACACACACATATATCACATACACTTACACACAACACACACACATATACACCACACACATACACACCCACACAGCCTGGGGCTGGGGTTGGTTGACTACAAACCCCTCTGGGGCAGGCTCGACTTCCTCAGCCAGGTGGGCTTTATTTACCTGAAGAGCCGTGGCAGGCGCCTGGGAGCACTAACGTCTCCATGCTGGGAGCACTGCGATGCGGGCCGCTTGCCACTGCAGCAGGACCTAACCCAGCCCCACTGAATGAAAGCGAGGTGGGTCCATTACGCCGCTTTGTTTCTAAATATAACACCGCTCGCTCACCCGCTGTACACGAGGAGGCCTTTGGCTCAAGCTTTGTTCGCTGATCACCCTTCTAGCTGTTTCTACAAGGTCCAGCTGTCACACCTTTCAAAGGATTTGCATTGTTAAGCCAGTGTCCTGATGGCATAGGCCACTCGTCAGAGGTTTCGACAGACAGTCCAAACGCATCCGACCTACATCTATCCAACTCCACAGCAGCATTTTTAATAATTCAAATGTATGGACCTTTCCTTCTTCCTTTTATGTGTGTCTATGTGTATATATGTGTGTGCCTGTGTGTATATGTCTGTGTGTGTATCTGTGTGTCTCTTTCTGTGTGTATCTGTCTGTGTGTCTATGTGTACGTCTCTGTGTGTGTGTGTGTGTCTGGGTGGCTATGTGTGCTTCTGTGTGTGTCTATGTCTGTGTGTCTCTTTGTGTGTTTGTGTGTGTGTGTCTGTCTGTCTGTCTGTGTACATGTACTTGCAGAAGACGAGGAAGAAGAGGGAAAAGAAGGGGAGAAAGATAGGAAAGGAGGGGGGCAAAGAAAGAGGAAGGGAGGAGGAGGGACAGAGGATGAGGAGGAGAGGGGAGAAGGAGAGGGAGAGTCAGGAGGAAGAGGAGGAGAGGAGGAGGAAGAGGAGCTAAGATTTTCAAATTGCCCCGCAAAGCGCTGGTTCTTGATCTTTTGTTGGAAGAGAAATAGATAGATATGCCCTTTAGATAATTTGCTCTAAATTTTATTAAAACACAAACCCACAGCATATCTTGGTGGCTGTTAGATGCGTAGGAGCGACACATCCCCTGGCTGGTGGGAGGCATCTGAAAAGCACGTTGCTTTTTCACAAATCCAGCCATTCTCTACTGATACTGATACCGGGTATCAGCCGGGATCTGAGCCCTTAAGATGCTCTGGTCAAGGGCTTTCTATGGGGCACGCAGACCACGGAGGCGCAGTCTCTTAGCAAGGAATAAATAGCACATGCGATAGATGTCGCTGTGGGGGCTCAGAGAGTGACTGAGTTCTCCTTGGTCTAGCGGGAGGGCAGCTCTCTTAGTGTGAGATTCCAGGCTGGGATCGCAGTGCATGTTTGCTGTTTTCTGGGCTCAGGGAGGCTTTGGAGAGCAACACAGATTCAGACTAAGACTTTGTGGGGGTGTAAGTAGAAACTACCTAAAAGCATTGATCATCGTTGCGGATGCATGGACAGCCAGTGAATCACAATGAAGTCACTGGACCACACGGTCTCAAGCCCAGCCTGCCCTGGGCACCATCATCTTCACCGTCGCGGTGACAGCCTTCAGCCCATATAATAGTCCCAGCAATCCATACTTGATCCCTAAACTGTAAACAGTGGTTAGTCCCACTTTATAGATGAGACAGATAACTGAGACGTCCCATCCACAGACATCCTCGGAGGCGAGCCTCAACTACACAGTTCCTCACCCGTGTGCCCCGAGGTTTACCCGTCCCAGGTGTCAAGTTGATAATCAACACAAGCTGTCACACCAGACAAATGTCATCTCTTGTGAGCTCCCACACCTATTCAGGAAATGGGGTCCTGTAACCCCTGCAGCCTGTGTCCACAGAGGATGGCTAGTGATGTGGTCAGGGTCCTACATTAAGGGTTCTGCGACCAGCACACATGGGGAACCTGTGACACGTATCTGCGCCAGTCAATTTATAAAGAAAAAATATGTGTAGCGCTGAGTTTCAGAGGCTTGGTGCCTGGCCCGTTGGCTAGTGCTGCACTAGCCAGATGGAAGGGTAGAGCTGTTATGGTTCAGGTCTGAAATGTCCTCCAACAGATTGTGGCACTCTTCGGGTGGGCTGTGCAGCATTTAGGGGGCAGACCCTGGACGGCAGAAGCAGCTTGTAGGGCAGGCCTCTGAAGGGTGTAGCCCCGCTCTGGTTCCAGACCAGCAGAAGGGCTTCCTGGTCAGCCGTGATGCGAACAGCACAGCCCCAAGGCCACCACCATGGCGGAGCTGCTGTCGCTGCCCTGCTTTCCTGGCCTGCATCGAGTCCTTCCTCCCTCTGCTGGATGTCTGTCACAGCAATGGAAAAGTCACTACGGCGAGGCGGCGGAACAAAGCCTTTCTCCTCACGGCCAGAGAGCGAAGGAGAGAAAGAAGACCAGGATCCCGCAAGCCCTTCAAGGACACCTCTCGTGGCTTAAGGATTCTGCTGATTAGAGGTTCCACCACCCCTAAGAACCAATCTTTATGGCATGGCCCCAGTTGAAGCCCCGTATCGGGCAAGCAGAGAGAGCTCCCCTTTTTGAAGGAATTCTCTAGGACAATTCCTCAGGTGCCATTTAGGGTATAAGAGAGGAGTTTAATCCACCAGTGGCCTGGAGCCAAGATCACTTTCCAAGGATTCCAGCCCCGAGTTCAACTTGTTCTTTCATTTTACAGCAAAGCCAGGCAGGTGGAGCCAGCGAAGTGGGACCTTCCAGAAGCAGAAGCAACGGCTGCTAAGTGTCAGCGAGCTGGCTGACCGCACGGGACCCGCCATCTCGGTTCTGATCTAACAGCATCACAAATCCCGGCCTGGCCCAGGGGCCGGTCGGTGTCCCAGGCACTTGGTCACTTTTCATCCTAACTCACGCTTAGCAGCAACTTAACAGTTTACATTTTTCCACTTCACCCTGACTGCCCATCATTCATGATAGAAGAAGATACAAGTGAATACTGAGACCCCACACACACAAAAGAGCATTCTGCCCCTCCTTCCACATTAGCGTCAGAGCATCAACCGTCTCTTGAACACTCAAAAATGGTACCAGATTCAGGCTGCAAAGACCCAGCCTCACGCCTCCTGCACAGCTGCTACCTGCAAAGGTCTCAGCTTTGAAACGCCGAAGCGCTCATTCCCAACTGTTTTCCAGTGAGTATGGGGGGGCACATGTGTGTCTGTGTAGAGAGAGCACTACGTGTGTACCTGTGGAGGCCCAAGGGGACTTCAGGAAGCCCTGTGGCTTTCTCTGCCTCCTTAGTGCTTTGTTCTGGTGTTTCCTGGTTCTACCCCCAAGGGCTGGAACTTCCATTTTTGCCTGGTGTTTTTACCTGGGACCTGGGATCTAAACTGAGGTCTTTCTGCTTGCAAGGCAAAGGCCTAACCCATGAGCCATCTCTCCAGCCTTAAGCTCTGTTTTTTGATTTTGGGTTTTTTTTTTAAGTATTTGGAGGAAACTTTCTCCCGGGCCCTTTAATCTGGGGATCCCTATCCCTAATCAAGCACACATGTCCCTTGTTCATCATTGGAACGGCCATTGAAAAGCTGTAGCTCCTAAGTCAATGAGCCAGTTCTTTCTCTTCAGGCCAACAATAGCAGAACCCTCTGCCTTTAATACACTTCATCCCTAACCCAACCCTACCCCACTCGTTACGTCTAATCACAGCCGCCAGCGGCATTAAATAAAACCGATAGATTGGCATTCGCAAGGGCAGGGAAAAAACAGCGTTCTTTATATAGGGATCCTTGCTCTGGCTTGGTTATAAATAACCCCTGCAGACCGTCAGCCCTGTCGCGCAAGCCCTGCTGTAGGGAGCTGGGGCGCTCAGCTGCCTGGGCGCTGGGGTGCCAGGGTGCTGGGCACTGGATGCGGGGGTGTTGGGGTGTTAGGTGCTGGAATGCTGGGGTGCTGGGGTATAGGGCTGCTAGGGGTGGTGAAGTGCTGGGGTGCGGGAGTGCTGGAATGCTGGGTGCTAGGTACTGAAGTGTTGAGCTGCTGGGGTGCTAAGCTGCTGGGATGTTAAGGTCGGGGTGCTGGGTGTCGACATGGTGGGGTGCTGGTGGTAGGTGCTGGGATGTTGCGATGTTAGGGTGCAGAGGTGCTGGGTACTGGGATGCTGAGGTATTGAGGTACAGGGGTACAGGGGTGCTGAGATGTTGGGGTACAGGGTGCTGAGATGTTAGCATGCATGAGTGTCAAGGTGCTTGAGTGCTGGGTGCTGGGTGCAGGGTGCTGGGTGCTGGCAGCCACACGACGCTCACACTGAGTGGGAAGGTGCTGATCTGAGGCACCAGCCTGGACACTTGGCAGGAGCTGAGTGATTGTGACAATAGTGCGAGCTGCTCCTGTGCTGTGACAGACGTGGCTGCTCCTGTGCTGTGACAGACGTGGCTGCTCCTGTGCTGTGACAGACGTGGCTGCTCCTGTGCTGTGACAGACGCGGCTGCTCCTGTGCTGTGACAGACATGGCTCCCGTGATGTGACAGACGTGGCCGCTCCCGTGCTGTGACAGATGTGGCCGCTCCTGTGCTGTGACAGACGTGGCTCCCGTGATGTGACAGACGTGGCCGCTCCCGTGCTGTGACAGATGTAGCCGCTCCCGTGCTGTGACAGACGTGGCCGCTCCTGTGCTGTGACAGACGTGGTTCCCGTGCTGTGACAGACGTGGCCGCTCCTGTGCTGTGACAGACGTGGTTCCCGTGCTGTGACAGACGTGGCCGCTCCTGTGCTGTGACAGACGTGGTTCCCGTGATGTGACAGACGTGGCCGCTCCCGTGCTGTGACAGACGTAGCCGCTCCCGTGCTGTGACAGACGTGGCCGCTCCTGTGCTGTGACAGACGTGGTTCCCGTGATGTGACAGACGTGGCCGCTCCTGTGCTGTGACAGACGTGGTTCCCGTGCTGTGACAGACGTGGCCGCTCCTGTGCTGTGACAGACGTGGTTCCCGTGATGTGACAGACGTGGCCGCTCCCGTGCTGTGACAGACATGGCTCCCATGAGGTGACAGATGTGGCTCCCATGAGGTGACAGATGTGGCTGCTACTGTGATGTGACAGACATGGCTCCCGTGATGTGACAGATGTGACTCCCATGATGTGACAGACGTGGCTCCCATGATGTGACAGACGTGGCTCCTGTGAGGTGACAGACGTGGCTCCCGTGAGGTGACAGATGTGGCTCCCGTGAGGTGACAGATGTGGCTGCTCCTGTGCTGTGACAGACATGGCTCCCGTGATGTGACAGACGTGGCTCCCACAAGGTGACAGATGTGGCTCCCGCGAGGTGACAGACGTGGCTCCCGTGATGTGACAGACGTGGCTCCCGTGAGGTGACAGATGTGGCATTCCCACCGTGCTTCCGCGGTGCCCCCAGGCATGAGCTGTTTCCCTCCGGGACTCGGGTGCCCGGCTGCTACAGACCCGTCCTGCAGAATCTCTGAGACGCCCGGGAGGGGGTGCAGTCCGGAGCCTCAGCTGGCCCAGCGGCCTGTCCCCTCATCCACACTGTCTCGTCCCCTCCTTGGGGCCAGGGACCACGGAGAGGACACGCGGAGACAGTGAGACTCCTGGAGAAACCTCCCGCCCCAGGCGGGCGATGGGGACCCAGGAGCTCACGCTGGGAGTCACGCGTCGCCACGCCGGGCCTGGGCCTGGCACTGAGAGCATGCTGAGGAATGCCCTTCTCTTCTGTGTGCCGCAGAAGAAAGCGAGCTGCCGCCACGCGTCCAGCCCTCTGCTCCTGACTTGGAGGGGGTGTGGCGCGTTCCACACCTGCTGCCACAAGCGCATCCTGGAGCTGCGCCTCCCTAAGACTCCCCTGAGCTGCTCGGGTTGGGGGTTTCACTACAGCAATGAATGATGAAGCAAAACATGCACCTCGGGCTGGGGAGACGGCTCGGGGATTAAAACTTTTGCCTCCCAAGAGAAAAGACTTGAGTTAAAAGACTTGAGTTTGGATCTGTGGAAAGTGCCAGGCAGAAAGGGCAGCGGCCTGCACTTCCCGCTCTGAAGGCGGAGCCTGGAAAACCCCAGCGCAAAGCAGTAAGGAGGCAGAGCCATCCAAGATGGTTCCTGAGGTCACCCTTGGGCCTCCATAGGCGCACACACACTCGAGGGCGCTCTTGTACACACACCTGCATACGCGTGTGCACACGCGTGTACACACACACACACACTGTCCTTGTAGTCCAGCCACATTGAGCCCATCACTCTCTCTGAAACCCCCGGGACCCAGGTAACCAGCCAGAGGCACAGGAAGTCAGCGTTTCAGAGCAGAGGAAAGACATCTGATTCAGGCCGCGAGACAAGAAATGGACAGCAGGATAAAACTGGGACCCACAACCCAGTTCCCCAGTGAAGTACCCCAGGCGATGGAGATGAGGGAGGAGGAGAAGAGGCCGAGGGAAAGAAGGAGATGAAGTAGAAAGAAGCAGAGGCAGACGGTACTCATGGGTGGAGAGTACTGCTGTCCACTGGGTAATTCCCACAAGGAAAGGCTCAGCACATGGGACAATTAATGCGTGCTAAGAATCACTTTCTACAACCCATGTGGCAGGAATAGTTTCAAACATTGAAAAAAGGAGCAAGGGCTGGATAGATGGCTCAATGGTTAAGATTCTACCTCAAAAGCAAAAGGTCCTGAGTTCAAATGCCAGGTCTCACACAAAACTGCCAAGCAGAAATGGTGGCCCTACACTTCTGGCTCTAGTGGGTGGGGCCTGAGAAATCCCGGAGCAAAGCAAAAAGCAGGTAGAAGTCACTTTTGGTCTTCCACAGGGATATCCAGTGCCCTCTGATACACACGCACATACACGCACACTAAGTAAAGTCAAACAAAGAACAAGCATAGATTTGCTCAGGCTAGCAAGGGGCAGGTAAAACTCCATCCCCCAACATGTTTCTCCTCCTGCTAACCACTATATGACCGTCTTCCTGCATTAAGAGAATGCTTAGTCATGACATGAAGGGGTTCACAAACAAAGACTCCTGAGCCGTCAGCTCAAGACCATGTCTGGCTTGAGACAAGCAGACTGACTAATCTTCATTGTCAATTTGATTGGATTTTCAATCACACACACCCCTGCACGCGCTTGCCAGAGAGGAAAGGCCCCCTGAACTCCTGGGCTGGAGCCCCAGGCAGTGTGAAAGGAAACGAGAGAAAAGCTAGCGCATCTCCAGCACCCCATGTCTCCCCCCCTGTGATGGTGTGATGGGGGCCACACCTTCCCCACAGTGATGGACTATACCCTCTGAAACCGCGAGCCAGGATAAAATCCTCCTCCCCGCAGCTGTCCCTACACCGCGTTTCCCCCAAGCAATGAGAACTGCAACGGGGCATCCCACTGCCCACGACCGCGAGACCCTGCTCAGCGGCTGCGCTTCCGTCTCTCTGCAGCCTGGAGCCTCAACAAGGACCTGATCCTCTTTCACGGCCGCCGTGTGATCCTGCTGCTTGCCAGCTCCGGAGACCAGGGACCAATGATCGCATCGCGTTCAACCCGCTGGTGACACAGGGAAGGATGGAGCTGGCAGTAGAGTCGGCTGCTTCAGATCCGTAGACCAGTTCCGCGTATCTGCTAATGACGCATGTGTTTCTCGTGGAGCCGCCAAAAGATGAATCTGACTCACTAGGCGGCATGTTTTCTACTTCTCTGATGACTCTTGCTGCCTGCCTTCTTCCAGTTGCCCCCTGTAAGTCTTCCTTCCGGGCCCTTGTCGCTAAGTCCTGCATCCCACCAGATTTCACCGGATTATTTTGCGTGATCGTGGGCCGGGGGCTCTCTCTTTCTTGGAGCCTAGATGGATACGCAACTGGAAATTTTCATCCCTCTGTCCCCAAATCAGTTAGTTGCCCATTGTTGGTCAGGACTGGCGAGGTCCCAGGGTTTCCTCTGAGGTCACAGCTGAGGGTTACGCAGGCTTAGCGTCACCTCCGTGTGGCCCGATGATCGCAATGGTGTCGCTAGAGACTGGCATTTCACATCCTTCCCACTCTGGCTCTAACACGTCCGCTCCTCTCTGCAGGGGTCCCCGGGCCGTTAGGGGCAGTGTGGACGCCATGCTGATGTCTGAGCCCTCAACCCTCCTTCAGCAGCCTCTTGTACGACGTGGACCTGGGCATGCGCCTCAGTCACCGCAATGAGACGCTTGTCTACTGAAGGCTCACTGAGGCGTCCTGGCTGCCTCGGTGTCAATCTGTTTCGTGCTGAATATTACCGACACGAATCAGCAGCAAGGATACATCTGGCAAGGACACGATGAAGTGGGACTTGCTCGTGCTACCGTCCACGGAACACAGTAGCAACAGGGACTTATGGAATTAGAAAGACCACTTCCAAATACCATCTCCATTGTGAAGTTCTCAAAGGAAAGAGGGATCTGACAAAAATAAATGTAGTGAGATAAAGAAAAAGAAAAGTCACCCAGACATGGCCTTGCTGAAACAGACAGAAGCTGATCAGCCCATTTAGTCAACTCTGCACATTTTAGTCTAGAAATTCTTGCCAAGGGAACATGCATCCATGTTGATACCCTAAGATAAATGTTTGCTCCCAGGGTTAAAGCAGGGGTGGGACTGTCTGTCTGCTCATCCTGACGGGTCCCTCTTCCAGTCCTTCGCTGCCACGTTAATTAGGATTTCCTGGCCGCGTCTTTAGTCTCATTAATAAATGGATTTAGAAAGCGCTCAAGTACCCTTTTATGAGAGCTTGGAAGAAAAATCACAGGACAAGATCTTGACAGGAGACCTGAGCCTCCAGGCTGGGGGTGGGGGGGTCCCCCACAGCCATCAGGAGACCAGAGGAGCTAGAAGCAGGTTTAGACTTAGGAAACAAAAAGCACAGTAAAGAGACGCAGAAAGAGGAAAGAGGGATTGTGCCTAACCGTCTTGAGGTAGAAGCTGTGCCCAAAGCGTCCCTGAGAAAGAGCTGACAGACGGGGCTTCTACACAGAAGGACTCGTTAAGGGGCTGCGTATTCCTCCCATCTCTTTAGTCTGCCTTCAGGTGGCCGGCTTGCCTGGGGCTGGAGCCCCCCAACACCCCCGTCCCAGGACAGATGCATCTGGATTAACTGCAGAGAGGAGGAGCCCGTGGTAGGGGTGTTGGAGAACACGCTAGCGTCCCCAGGGAGACCCAGGTGGGCCGCCCCTCAAGTCTGCTGGTCCCTAGCGCCTTCTCACCTTCTTTTCAAGGATGGCTCCGGAGCCGCTTTAGCTACGGAAGCCTTGCCTACTGCTGCTTGGAGCCGCCAACCCGCCCTCCTTGAGCTCTGCGCTGTGTGTTTCTGTGACCCCAAGGAGGCTCAGCCTTGTCAGGTGACCGCTGTTAGAGCTGCTACACCTCGGCCCCACGTGGACCCTACCCGACGGGGACCCTACCCGACGTGGACCCTACCCGACGTGGACCCTACCCGACGGGGACCCTACCCGACGTGGACCCTACCCGACGGGGACCCTACCCGATGGGGACCCTACCCGACGTACCAGACGAGGACCCTACACGGGAAACATTAGAGAAGTTTGTTTCGTGCGGCCCCTTTGATTTACAGGGCCCTGATACGTCACCTCATAAGGACTCTGCTCACAGCGCTCCTGGGCCCTGAAGTCCTTCAGGATGGAGACAGTGAGACCCCGCCCCACATCCCCTCCTCCTCCTCCTGCAGAGAAAGGGGACTCCACGTTATAGGGCCAGAACTGAGCAGCCCAGAGCATCCTCACGTAGTCTGCCAAGGCTCGGCCTTCTGTTTGCATGAAAAACCATTTTCCCAAGGGTCCTTCAGCTGGTCACACACCAAAAACACTTCCTAGCTGCTAGGAGGAATCCTTGACATATCGCTAAACGCAAGAGAATTCAGATGAGATGGAGCGAGACACCAGGGGACAGAGGCTGAGCGGCTGCCAGGTGAGGGGGTGCTGGCTTAGGGACAGAGGCGAAGCAAGGGGGGACAGGGGGCGGCAGGATGCACAGCTGGTGAGGAAGCCAGAGCAGATTCACACACGAGACCCTACAAACAGGGTGTCCTTAATATTGACAAAGGCATTAGGACACACACACACACACACACACACACGCACACGCACACGCACACACACACACACACACACACACACACAGGTTTCATAAGGGCTATAACAGGGCTGAGACACCCCAAGATCTTTGGGCTCTGAACCTGTAACATTCTCACTCTCAGCCTTGGGGAGTGTGGACATGGGTGTGGCTTCAGGTCCTGCGTCTCTGGTGCCGCTGCCCCCAAACCCCCATCTCTGCTTGGGGGCTGCTGCTGGCCCAGGTGCACTTTGACCTCCAGTGTCCCCACCAGCACCCGCCCTCAGGCTTCTCTGTTTGCCCTCTGGCTTCCCGGAAGCTGCTGAGGGTCTGTGAGATGCGGGTCCCCGGGGACCCCAGAAGCAAAGACCGTGGTGCTCAGCCATCCTTAATTCTGGGTCCCTGATACACGAAACCACGGGAGGGGCTTCTGTTTCATCTTTGGTTGGTAACTTGAAGTTCTTCCTACGAGAGGGAGTGTCAAGTCACATTCCAGCTGTGTGACCTCTCTGAGCCTCTGTGCCCTGGGCTGTGTAACGGGCAGGAACAGACGTGCCAGGGCTCCACAGAGGCTGCGAGAGATGCCTCCGTGCCAGGCCGAGCTTGGCATCTAGGATGGGGCAAACCCCGTACACGGGTGTTTTACCTCTGGATATGACCGACGATGTGTTACAAGCCCGAGCCAGATTATCTTGGGCCCACCGTCACCCCTAATCTCCATTTATTGCCCTGCTCCGTATGGGACCTGACATTCCGGTGATTTGTTCGTTCTTTGAAACAAACAAGCAAGATCCCCTGGTTCCCACAAACCAGGAGGCTAAGAACGTTGTTGATAAGTTAAGCCCGGGCATAGCAAGCTCAGCGTCACCCTTTCCCTGCCCCCCTGGGGTCCGTAGTTCGTGCCTCCTCGAGAGACCCCTCCATTGGAAGATTTTCAGTCCTCGGGAGTGGAGCTGCCTTCTTTACCTTCTTCTCAGTCTTGTCTCTCCTGGGTTAAGACCCATCATCAGTAAGAAGCCAAATGATAGATTCCCTTTCCGCCAACCCTCCCCCCACGTTGACAGCAAAAGCTGTTTGCTGACCATCGCCCCCCCAGCCAGTGCTTGCAAAGTCCGCTCTTGGTCACGCCCCTCGTGGGCCCCAGGACTTGATGACTCGCCCCTCCGTCCTTCACTCCCTCCATAGCCCAGGGATAAAAACTCCACTTCACCTTCAGCCGCTGCTGCTTCTCCCTTAGAGCATCAGCCCACGTGGCCACGTAATCGATAAACTTTTTCATCCCTTATCCGTGGCGTGGCGTGGTCCTGCTCGGGCTTTTTATCCTACGTAAGCACTGTCGTTCTCCCCTGGAGACAGATAGTCAGACCATCACTGAACATGACCCCAGGCCCTTTGCTTCCCCGTCTGAAATGTCTTGCTTGAAAGATCTGAACAGCATACCAGTGGGGGAGGCGGGAGGGCGGGGCAGACATCAGGTTCCGGGCTTCACTGCACAGCTGCCCCCTCCTCTCTCCCAGCCCCCCCAGGAGGAACTCCCAGCCGCAGAGGCTTGGCACACTGAGTTTTAGTTTGGGTCTGTGCTTACTTAGCCACATCGCTCTCAGCCGGGGCAAGGGCAGGCCACCATGGGGGGGGTATGGGAAAACAGAGCAAGGCGCTCGGGAGATGAGGCGGGGTCCCAGCGTAGCCCCCAAGGACATTCCACACCTTTCATGAGCGCAAAGGCCGCTTTTAAGAGCCAAATAGAGCTGTGAAGACGGTTCCGTCGGTACAGCGCGTACTGAGGGCCGTGACGACACCCGGGTTGCTGCATTGGTGGCGCCCTCATGACGCAGCACTGGGGGGTGGAGCGGGCAGATCTCACCGCCCGGCCAGCCCAGCCCCTCGGTGAGCCCAGTGAGAGACCTCTACACACCTGCATACATACGTGTGCACACACATACATAAAAGCCAAGTACTCTTTTCACGTGTGGCTATGGTGTGCCTGCGTGTGTATATGTGCGTGCTCACAAGCATGCGGATGCATGTGTACACGTGTGCAGACGTTCAAGGTTGAGATCAGGAACCGCCCTTGACAGCTGTCCTACCTTGTTCTTCACGGCTGGCTCGTTCGGCAAGCCCAGAGCTTGCGGCGAGGAGCAGTCTGTCCAGCCGCCCTCCTCTGGGGATCCCTCGTCCCCAGCTTCCAGGATGATTACACCGGGACCCCAGGTCTACCTGGAGTCACGTGGGATCTGGGGATCCGGACTCCTGTTCTCTTGTTTGCAAGGCAATTGGTTTAACCACTGACCTTCGCTTGTTTTTTCTGTAACTTTTAGTTTATAATTTTTCTAAAAACTAAAATATATTAGAAATTACATTATAAATATTTATTAATGCTTTGGATGCATTGGATTGAATATACCATTATCAAGCTGACAAAAAAAAATGATCAAGATGACTCAGCGGGTAAAGGCGTTTGCCACAAAAGTCTGACTATGTGAGTTTGATCCCTAGAACCAGCTCCACAAAGTGGCCCGTCCCCTGAGCTCTACATGGTGCTGTAGCATGCACACGCCGCCCGTGCATCAATAATCAGTGAAAACACTCGAGAGCGACTAACTGACCAGTGGCCCTTACAAAGGTGAACAGTGTAAAAGACCCAGAAACAGAGATCATTACGGCTTAAAGGGACCAACAAGAGGGCCAGAGATGGCTCAGTGGGTAAGGAGCCTGCTCCCAAGCCTGGAGACCTGAGTTCAATTCCTGGAAGCCCACATGGCTCATGTGTACTCCTCTCTCCTCTCAATAAATAAAATATTTTTTAAAAAATTTAAAAGGGAGAATAAAGAGATAGGATGGCTTACAGAAAGCATGCCATCTCCGATGGTGCATGAACGGGGAGGGGGAGTGATGATGCTTGAGGAATCTTGGGCAAGTTGTATGTGCCAATTCCTTACACTATTTTGCAATTTTTCCATAAGTCTAAAATTTTATCAAAATAAATTCTTTTGAGATGGATATGGAAGCAAAAGCAAGATCATGAACTTGAGACCAGCCTGAGTCATGTACTCAAAAGAAAAACAAGCGGGGCTGGAGAGGTGGCTCAGGGGTAAAGCCTCTGCCTTGCAGGCAGAAGGTCCTGAGTTCGGATCCTAGACCCCTCCTATAAGCTGGGCGGAAGCGGGGGCAGCCTGCATTTCCGGTCCTGGTAGGGCGGAACCTGTGAATCTCGGGACAGAGTAAACAAGGAGGAGGAGGAGGAGGTGGTCCATGGTGGCTTCCCAATTCACCCGTGGTTCTACACACACACATACATACACACACGTGCACACACAATTGAATAAATAAAAAAAATTTAAAAAAGAAAAGAAAAGGAAAGGAAAAGACGAGCTCTCTAGGGAAGCCCCTTACGTAAGGCCCCCTTGCCACAGATCGCTGCCACTCCTCCCCTTTGCCGTGGTCTGAATCCCTCCTGGCCGCATGCACAGCCCTAGGGACCCCGGTCGCTCGAGGGTTCAGCACCCACCTGTCTCCCCACCTTCTCACACCTCCTCTGGGCCTGGAGTTGCCAGTCGAGAAATCTAACGACCATGAAGCTGGAGAGACCGCCGCAGACCTCAAGGACAGCAAGGTGTCCCCGGTGCCACTTCCCGCTGCCACTGCTGTCCCCGTGGGTGAGCAGGAGGCTGTAGGACCAGCTGTGCAAGCAGTGAGCTCTTGTCTCCATGGCGCACCGAGCCTGGGAGGGGTGCGTTTGCGCATGCGCACGCGTGACGTCACGCGGCAGAGCTGGAGGTCGCTTCCCTGGGCACCTGTCCTGTGCCAGATGCTGTTCCTTTCTTTTTATATGTGGGGAGGGAGAGGGAGAGAGAGGGAGAGAGAGAGAGAGATCCAGTGTGTGGGCTTCCAGGGATGGGACCAAGGTCTCCAGGCTTGTGAGCAGGCGCCTTCCCCGCGGGGCTGTCTCGGGGGTCCCCCAGATGCTGTTCTGGAGGGGCACGAGAGAGCCCGTCTCCGCTCTCGTGCCCCTCGGCTTCCAGGACCCACCAGTTGTTCTCCAGCTGGGGACATCGAGTCCTCGGAAGACCTTCCGCAGTTGAGGGTTCTCTGAAGGTTTAAGGAGTGAGGCAAACATGGCCCTGAGTCCTCGGCACCCCGCAGGGTGGCTGTGCCCGCCGCCGTGGCGGACGAGCTGAAGATAGATGGTCGCCCAAATCCAGAAGACTGCTTCAACCGTGGGGCTGGCACTGTGTGGGGCACGGTGTGGGGCACTGTGTGGGGCACTGTGTGGGGCACTGTGTGTGGGGCACTGTGTGTGGGGCACTGTGTGGGGTGGCACTGTGTGGGGGACACTGTGGGGGGTGGCACTGTGTGGGGTGGCACTGTGTGGGCACTGTGTGGGGTGGCACTGTGTGTGAGGCACTGTGTGGGGTGGCACTGTGTGTGAGGCACTGTGTGGGGTGGCACTGGTGGGGGGCACTGTGTGTGGGGCACTGTGTGGGTGGCACTTGTGGGGGACACTGTGTGGGGTGGCACTGTGGGCACTGTGTGGGGTGGCACTGTGTGGGGTGGCACTGTGTGGGGGCACTGTGTGGGGTGGCACTGTGTGGGGTGGCACTGTGGGGGGCACTGTGTGGGGGGCACTGTGTGGGGCACTGTGGGGGGCACTGTGTGGGGCACTGTGTGGGGCACTGTGTGGGGGGCACTGTGGGGGGCACTGTGGGGGGCACTGTGTGGGGCACTGTGTGGGGCACTGTGTGGGGGGCACTGTGTGGGGGGGCACTGTGTGGGGCACTGTGGGGGGCACTGTGTGGAGTGGCACTGTGTGGGGTGGCACTGTGTGGGGTGGTACTGTGTGTGGGGCACTGTGTGTGGGGCACTGTGTGTGGGGCACTGTGTGGGGTGGCACTGTGTGGGGGGGCACTGTGTGGGGTGGCACTGTGTGGGGCACTGTGTGGGGGGCACTGTGTGGGGTGGCACTGTGGGGGGCACTGTGTGGGGGGCACTGTGGGGTGGCACTGTGTGGGGCACTGTGTGGGGGGCACTGTGTGTGGGACACTGTGTGTGGGACACTGTGTGGGGGGCACTGTGTGTGGGGCACTGTGTGGGGTGGCACTGTGTGGGGTGGACAACTGTGTGGGGTGGCACTGTTGTGGGGCACTGTTGTGGTGCACTGTGTGGGGGGGCACTGTGGGAGGCACTGTGTGGGGGGCAACTGTGTGGGGGGCACTGTGTTGGGGCACTGTGTTGGGGACACTGTGTGGGGTGGACACTGTGTGTGGGTGTGGCACTTGTGTGGGGCAACTGTGTGGGGTGCACTGTGTTGGGACACGTGTTGGGGGCACTGTGTGGGGGGACACTGTGTGGGGTGGACACTGTGTGAGGCACTTGTGTGGGGTGTGCAGCTGTGTGTGGGACACTGTGTGTGGGCACTGTGTGGTTGTGACCTGATTGGGTGGCACTGTGTGGGGGTCACTGTGTGGGGTGGCACTGTGTGGGGTGGCACTGTGTGTGGGACACTGTGTGTGGGACACTGTGTGTGGGACACTGTGTGTGGGGCACTGTGTGGGGGTGGCACTGTGTGGGGGGCACTGTGTGTGGGGCACTGTGTGGGGGGGCACTGTGTGGGGGGCACTGTGTGGGGTGGCACTGTGTGGGGTGGCACTGTGTGGGGGTGGCACTGTGTGGGGTGGCACTGTGTGGGGGCACTGTGTGGGGTGGCACTGTGTGGGGGACACTGTGTGGGGTAGCACTGTGTGGGGCACTGTGTGGGGTGGCACTGTGTGGGGCACTGTGTGGGGTGGCACTGTGTGGGGTGGCACTGTGTGGGGTGGCACTGTGTGGGGCACTGTGTGGGGTGGCACTGTGTGAGGCACTGTGTGGGGTGGCACTGTGTGGGACACTGTGTGGGGCACTGTGTGGGGTGGCACTGTGTGAGGTGGCACTGTGTGGGGTGGCACTGTGTGGGGTGGCACTGTGTGGCCCAGGCAGCTGTGTGGCCCAGGCAGCTGTGTGGCCCAGGTCTGAGATCTGGAATTCACCTTGTGCAGGTCACGGGGTCGGAGGTGGGGGCAGGGAGGGGTGCAGTGGGTGGCTCCCTGATAGACGCGTGGTGTCAGCAGCATCTGTAGACACTTCCCATGACGGCAGGAGTACCCTCAATAAAGACATTTTAAAAAATGGTTCCATAGGACTGTGATTTCTGGTGACAGACGGAGACAGCACCGTAATTCCCGGCTTCAAGGCCTGTGGTTGCTCGGGACGTGTGGGAAGCATGCATGATACCTGCTTTGTGAGCGTTACCTACGCGGAATGCTGCTGACACACTTCTCTGCCTGTGTTTGTTCTGCAAGGCACATGCTAAACCTTAAATTTCTTTAAAAACTTCAAAAACAAGTCTTCAAATGTCTCCAGGGGTAAAGGGAGGGGGTCCCCAAATGGGAGCCAGTGGCCCAAGTGTAACGCTGGTTCCACAGGGCTTCTTGTCGCCTGACTCTGAACAAGCAGTGACACTCCAGCTGCCTCGTCTGTAGGGTGGGGAAAGGCAGTGGTAAGGTTGACATGGGGGCCACAGGAGAGCCCAGGGGAGCCAGCGCCTTCCCTGTGAAACGCCACCCACGGGCCCCTCTCCTCGAGAATGGGCGAGCACACACACGTGCATGCATGTTTCCCACAGACACAAGCACACACGTGCACATATATACACATCACGCGCACGTATGTGCATGTCTCCCACACATACACAAACACACACGTGTACATAGATATACACATGCAAACAGACACATGTACCCACATGCACAGGTCTCTCTCTCTCTCTCTCTCTCACGAGCACACACACACACACACACACACACACACATACACCATGGCCAGGTTGGCTGAGCTCACGCTTACTTCTGTTGCATGAGCATGGATTGATTGGTCACTTTGCCTTCATTTCCTCATCTGTAAAATTGGCCTAACAGAAGTCCCCAACTCTGAGATGGATGAGTCACGTGAGCTAATGGAGGTGGGGACCCGGGGGTCCTACGATGCGATGATCATGGCTCTGGCTGCCAGTGACACAAACCCAGCACACTCCTGCTCTTCCGCACCCTCCTAGCCACGCCACCGGGCCGCGCAGCGCCCACTTCCAGGCAGCCACCTGTCAACCCCACCGACTGACCGAGATTCCTCTGACCGTTACCGTGCTTCGCCAACCCACACTTCCCCGGCATTTCTTCATGGCTCTTCTCTGAGGATCCTAAATAGCATCATAGCTTCTCCTCGCTGAGCACGGTGGTCCCGGGCATCTCAGCCATTTGACCACCACTTCATGGTCAGCCTAGTCCGGGGACACCGAGGGTCTCCAAGGGCAAAGTGGAGGGGTTTGTCTGTCCCCACTAACACACAAGTTCCAAGACAGCAGATGATTTGACTAAAGGATGTATTTCCAGCAAACAAGACAGTGCCACGTGTGTAAGACATGGAAACATTTAGATGCATGGAAACATTACAGAAGGAACCCCAAAGCCCTCCCGTAACCCACAGACTCCCTCAAACTTGGACATCTGTGCTTCCCTCGCCCCAGATTTGCTTATCCCAACCAGTCCTTTGCAAGGTGTAATGGTTTGTGTCAACCGTGAAGCTGACTTCTAAGAGGCAAGTCCCCAGTGCCACCTCAAAAGTACTCTCTAGATTAAAGTTGTCTGGCAGGGCTCGTCTCCACTCGCCTAACTGAGATGGGAAGACCCGCCCCACTGTGGGCAGGACCATACCCGGCAGAGAGACAGCAAGCTGCACGACACCACGTCCTTCCCTTCTGCTGAGCATGTAACCGTGATGAACCCTCAGCCCTGCGGCAACAGCCTGCAGCCGAGCATCGCAAGCTGCGCCGCGCCCCTCGCCCTAAGCTGCCTGGGTCAGGGATTGCATTGCAGCCACTTGAGCTCATGAATGAACCGCTGCCTTTGAAAGACGTCCAAATAAATCACACATTTCTCAAACCGTTCCCCGGGAAACAGAAACCTCCCGAGACCACCAGCACTAGAATTCTATCCAGCAAGGGTTCTCAAGGCCAAAGACACGGAAAAAACTGCAGAATTCTCCCCCGACTCTGAACTCATAATGCTCAGGAAACGTCCTACGGAATCCTTGAGAACAGGCAGTGAGAAAGTCCTTCAGTTCACAAATGCAGACAGACAGTGTAGCTTCGTGGCCCTGACCTTGCCCGAGGGTGTGCTTGGCTGTGGATCTGCAAATGCGACAGAGTCATACATGGACACTCATGTATGGAAAAAGATCTGCTTTCACCCCTCTGTTCCCAGAAGTCATTATTCATTCAACAAATATTTATTAAGCACTATTTGTCGGGCACCGTATGTTTTATATGGAACAAGACATGGCCGTCGGAAGACTCCCAGAGCAATTTCCCTTCAGGAGACCAAGACTGATAAAACTACTCTTAATGGAGCCCCTTTGGAGGAGACCTTAGAAGAAAGTACATATTTGCATTTCGTTTGCTTCCCTTACATCTTCTGCTCTAGAATAAAATGCACTTCCCCACACTCAGTACCAAGAGGAAAAGCAAGACTCAGGATAGAAGGGCTCCCTTGTTGAGTCACTCACTCAGATGTCAGCTCTGACTCTGAATTTCAGGTAAAATGCATTCCCCCTTTTCACTATTACCTGCAGATTTAAAAAAAAAATGCCTGCTTAAAGTACAGACTCCTTTTTAAACTAACGTGGATTCACATTTCCAAGCCCCTGAAGAACACAGTTCAAAGCCACATACGCTACAACCTAGTGCAGATTCAAGATGGAGAAAGATGGAACTGTTCTAGGTGATGTTTGCAAGGAGCTAAGCATCTGTCTGGCAATCTAGGCAACGATCTCCTGCTATTCTAAGTGCTATTAAGAGTGTCGGGCTTGAGAATTCCGTATACAAAATATGGCACTAAAACCAGCTTTCAATACACCCTGAAGAGGTGCTTGGCTAGGGAAAAGAAATCAAAGCCCCTTGTCCTGTGTATTCTTTCATCCAAAACTGTGTGCATACATGAAAGCAAGCATGTCCTTAGATATCATGCCGCTCTTTAAACTGCAGTGTTGGTTGCTCTGGAAGTCGTTGTGACACCCTACGAGGTAAAGTGAATGTGATCCCCCCCCAGCACACTGTCCTAGGGACTTAGTAGACACAAGATAAGTCAGGAAAAAAAAATTCCCTTCAGGAACGACTGTCCCCCCTGCACTGACGGCAGAAAGTGCCAGAGGACAGGGCCACAGACAGAAGTCTCTAGAAAGCAGCACCATCTTCACCCAGACCCCGTGCTGTCTTTTGTAAAGCAACCCAACACAAATAAAACACAGAACAAGCCTTTGCTTGAAAGAAGCAGCCAGACCTCATGGAGGGGCCGGCTGAAGGCGTCCTGTCCTCAGCACCCGGCTGGTCCCTCTCCGGAATATCTGAGTAACCCTTTCAGATAAGAATGAGTTTCTATCAGCTCAGCTACTACATAGATACAGATATGCATTTGCACATCAGGAATGTGTGCATTCGTGTGTGTGTGCATGCGTGTCATCTGAAGTAGCTCAACAGAGCCCTTTTGGAGTGAGAGGTGTGATTTTGCCTAAGGAAATCTCTCCCTCACAGTCCAGCTCCCAGACAGAATCCATAGTCGGGTCACCATCCGGGGATGTGGGAGCGAGCTGAGACGCCTGATCCAAAGCCCCCTCCTCCTCGTCTGCACAGCTGCCCCCCTCTCCGTCCCCCACGGCGTTGGGGATCCCGTGCACGTAGGCCGTGGCCACCTCCTTGTGGAAGACCACGTCTTGGTGGTAGGAGATGAGCTCGTTGCTGATGTTTACTGTCTCCACCGGGGTGCGGGAGCAGAGGCGGCTGCACCCCAGCAGCTGGGCGAACACCATCCGGAAGTCAGCATTGAAAGCATAGACGACGGGATTGAGCGAGGAGTTGGCCCAACCGAACCAGACGAACACGTCGAAGGTGGTCTCGCTGACGCAGGGGAAGCCCACCCTCCGGCCCTGGGCGTCCCCGCCGCTGTTGCAGAACGGAATCATGCAGTTCAGGACAAAGAAGGGCAGCCAGCAGCACACGAACACCCCCATGATCATCGACAGGGTCTTGAAGACCTTGGTCTCGGTCTTGATGGACACCTGCAGGTTTGCATCCCGCTCGCAGGCCCCGCCACTCCGGCAGCCCTGCGCATGCCCCGCCGCCCTCTCCAAAGAGGCGATGCGGCGGATCTGCATCTGCGCGATGCGGTAAATGCGCGTGTAGGTCACGATCATGACGGCCACCGGGATGTAGAAGCTGATGAGCGACGACGAGATGGCGTAGGTGCGGCTCAGGCTGGAGTCACAGTTCTCCGCCCTCCCCTGGGCCTGCCCGCCTTCCTCCCAGGGCATCGTCACGTTGGCCAGATTGGACGGTTGGCCCGCCCCGCTCCAGGAGCCAGCCTTGTCCCGGTGCCAGTTGAGCTGGACCGGGATGAAGGAGATGAGGATGGACAAGGTCCAGACCAAGCCCACCATGACCAGGGCCACGCGCAGGGTCATCTTGCGCTGGTAACGGAAGGGCCTCGAGATGGCCCAGTAGCGGTCCACGCTGATAATGCACAAATTCAGGATGGAGGCTGTGGAGCACATGATGTCGAAGGCCACCCAGACGTCACAGAACGGTCCAAAGGGCCAGTGCCCGGCCACCTCGGCCACAGCCTTCCAGGGCATGACCAGCAGCGCCACGAAGAGGTCAGACACCGCCAGGGACACGATGAAGATGCTGGTCATCTTGGCGCGCAGGCGGCGGCTGTGCACGACGGCCGCGCACACCAGCACGTTGCCGAGCAGAGTCCAGACGATCAGGAGAGTCAGGAGGCCGGCGGTGACCACCTGCGCGGGGCCGGGCGACGCCGCCCCCGCCGAGCCTTCCGGGGTGTCCCCGGGCGCCTGATGCCGCTGCTGCCCCAGCCGTGCCCGGTACGCGGTGCCGTTGCGCCCGGAGGGTAGCATGGCGGGTCGGATGGTGGGGATGGGCTGCGTGCGGTTCCAACTTCAGTCCCGCGCCCCCCGAGTGGCCCCATCGGGCACCCCAGGGGGTGCGCCCAGCCCCTCAACCCACAGATCCCCGGCTTCCAGGGGCGCTCACCGTGCGCTGCGAGGGACCCTGGAGAGGTGGCTGCCTCCCAGCGTCTCCAGCCCGGGGATGAGGCGGGAAGCGGTGGGTGTCCAGAGCAACCCCGGTGGCGTCTGGTGCCAGCCCTACGCGGGACGGTGGCAGCGGGCGGCTGGTTCTACCGGAGAAACGCGTAACTGTCGGCCGCCGAGGGGGTTGGGGAGCCGCGAGCACCCAATGAGCGCTGGTCGCGCGCTGTCGCAGCCGCGTCCTTCCCTGCTGAGAGCCCTGCGCCCCCCCCCCCCCCGCCGCGCTCCTGTGGCTGGCGCGCGCTCCCACCTGTGCCTGGGTGGCCTGACCCTCCTCGCTTTCCGGTCCCGCCAGACTCCCAGCCGCGACACAGGTCAGAAAGGAACCCCAAGCACCCGCCCTCGCCCCAGCCTGAAATCGCTTCCTGAGGTGCCTGACATGGCCCAGCCTGCGTGGTCTCAAACCCTGGCCGCGTTTGCAAAGCTGAGAGGCGAGGATGAGGAGGGCAGCCTTAGGTGCCAACCTTACTCCTGGCTACAGGACCTCAGACTCCCTGCTCAACGTCAGGGTCCCAATTTCTTGGTCTGCATTGTCAGGTCGTTTTCTGCTTCCCTTGGGTACTTTAGGGTTCAATGAAGCCGTTCAGGAGATGTGAACTGACATCCTCCTCCTCCTCCATCTCTTCCTCCCGCTGCCTAAGATCCTGAGACCTCCTCCCTGAGACCATAGAAGACCCCTTCCCATCACTGAGTTGACAGCCTCCTCCCTTCAGTACCCTTTCACATGGGGGGGCTGCATGTTTTACAAAGTGCAAAGAGTGGTACAGATAGGCTGTCAGAAAATCAAACTGAAAAAAAAAGGATGGAGAGGAGGGAGAAAGCAGCGTTCCAATGTCCCCAGCACACCCCCCATGCACCTCCCCTAATACACCTCCCCAGCACAGCTTTCCCAATACACCTCCCCCAGCACACCCTCCTAGCACACCTTCCTCTAATACACCTACCCAGCACCCTCAGCACAGCTTCCCCAATACACTTCCCCCAGCACCCCCCCAGCACACCTTCCCCTAATACATCTACCCAGCACCCCCAGCACACCTCCACCTAATACACCTCCCCAGCACAGCTTCCCCAATACACCTCCCCTAATACACCTCCCCCAGCACACCCTCCTAGCACACCTTCCCCTAATACATCTACTCAGCACCCCCCAGCACACCTACACCTAATACACCTCCCCAGCACCCCCAAGCGCACCTTCCCCTAATACACCCCCCAGCACCCCCCAGCACACCTTCAGATGCCCAGGGTCCAAGTGAGGCAGGCGAGCTCAACTCAGGCAAGGGAAGGGGTGTGTCCCCCAGCTCAGCTGCTCCACAGCTGCCTCTCGGGCCTGACGCACTTCCTAAGGCACAGGTCTACCTGTGCCCCAGACCTGCCCTGCAGGAGCCCGAACTTCTCAGCCTTCAGCACACCTGCCCCTATAGCCCCTCCTAGGACTGCTCCCGCTGGAGATGGCTGGACCACCTTTCCAGATACCAGAGCTGCAACGAGGACAGTCGCCTCCCTCCTGCCTGTCTTCTCGGCCATGACTCCCCTGTCTAGGAGAGGGTCTTCTCTAACCTGTGTTATGGGGACACCAGCCGAGCCTCCCCTTGGGCTCTGGTCCTCTGCCCGCCCTCCGCTCTGTCACAGACAGGCCATGTGCTCTTTCTGCAGCGTCCCTGGGAAGCCCCGGCGGCTCCCTGCAAGCGGAGACCCTTGACCAACCACCAGGGCCCCTGTCTGCTTCCCCTTCCTGCCCACGGCTCTGCCCTCCCGCTGCTCCTCAGCCTGCACTCAGTGTGGCCACAGCCCCACCAAAGGGACCAGTCACTACCGCGCCCTGCTCGCCCCGTCAATCATCCCCGCAGATCGCCGCTCGTGATGCAGAGGAGCACTGGATTTGCACGGCAGGCATTGAAGTCCTGCTGTGTGCTGTGCTCCTGGATCAGCAGGGCGGCTCAGGCTGGCGCTCTACTGCAGGTCCTGCTCGCTTGCTGAGAAACACACAAGTGTGCATGGTCTGTGTGCACTTGCTGTGTTTATATGTTAATGTTATATTAACGTTAAGCATGTACTCTGTGTGTGTATGTTGGAATGTGGGCATGTGTGTATGTGTGCACAAGAGGGTACTTGACTGCCTGTGCCTGTGGTGACTCAAGGGTGACATTAGGAATCATCCTGGATTGCTTCACCCCCTTAGTGCTTTTCTCTGGGGTTTCCCAGACTACACATTCCAGGATGGGAATTACCGGCCACTCGCATTTTTACATAGAATCTGGGGGATCCGAACTCAGATCAAGCATTAACCCCTGAGCCATCTCCCCAGGCCTAAGCACGTTATTCTTAACGGGAGGAGGGGTGCAGGACTACATGTTACTGAAAGGGGGTGCAGGCATCTATAAAGCTGACAAAGGGTTCCATTTTAATAATGAGCGTAAAATTGCCATTCAGGTTCTGACGTGAACTTCCAGACCCTGCTCTAAGCCTCGGGTCTCCAAGGAGACTCCTATACACCTCTTTTCCTCCTGAGACTTGTATTCTAACAAGAGATAAATGATAAGCAACTTCAGAGTGAGGGTGTAGTTCGGTGGTACAGCCCAGGCACCAACAACTAATAATCATCGTAAGTCATCTCAGAATAAGATCTGGCTGGAGAGATGGCTCAGAGGTTAAGAAAGTCCTGAGTTCAGGTCCCAGGTCCTATGTAAAAACACCAGGTGGAAACAGCAGCAGACTGCACTTCCAGCCCTGGTGGGCAGAGCCTGGGAAATCCCAGAGCAAAAAGGAGGTAGAAACAATCCAGGAAGATTCCCAAAGTCACCCTTGATCATCCACAGGGACACACAGCTCTCTCTCTCTCTCTCTCTCTCTCTCTCTCTCTCTCTCTCTCTCTCACACACACACACACACACACATTTAAAAAAAAGAAAATTAAAGAAAAGATCGTTTCATATAGTGCCAGGGGAGAGGAAGCAGTAGTGAAAGAAGCTTCCAGAAGGATGAGCTGCTTAGGAACAAGTGGCCACCTCTCAGCATTCAGAAAGATGAAAAAGAGTTAGTCAAGCAGATCGCTGTAGAAGATAAAGACCAGTGGGTGCAAAGGCCCTGGGGCAGAGCGATGGATCGTGCCTGAGAAAGAGTATGCTCATCAGCAAGGCTTCTACCCAGCAGCCCAGAAAGGCAGGAGTGTGTGACGAGGCAGAGGCGAGTCCTCTCGCCATGGAGCGGACCCCGCACACATCCTAAATTCCAAGCAGCTGGAGTCGAAACCCCCTCACCTGGACCAACAGAGCCGCCATGGTCTCCAAGCCCTGATACCAAGAGACCAGAGGCTTCGGCCGTGTAGCGTGGTGGGCAGCACAGCAGGTCCCTTTCCTCACGGACCCTCCCAGGGTGGGAGGTGGCCCGAGCAAGGGCAGCGTGCTTGCTTTAAGCTGGAGTCCATCGCTGTTTCTACGTGCAACAGACGTGCTGGATTACACTCGTGGCCTCAGCTCTGGGGAGCCGGAGACGGTGGATCCCTGCAGCTCACTGGCCAAACAGCCTAATCCGCCTGTCTGTGAGAGACCCTGTGGCGGCTGGAATGGGAGCTGAGAATTGTCTCCACCCCCTGCCCCCCCCCGCCCCCAATAGGCACCTGTCGACTTGCATCACAAGCTGCTTAGAGCACAGAGATCCTCGGGAGACTTCTGACGCTCCCTCCTTGGTCACCTGCACCCCAGAGGAGCTGAACCTGGAGGCAGAGCATCTCTGCTTCCTGCTGCAGCAGGGTTCTCAGTCTGTTTGGAAGCAGGGCTGCAGGTGGAGGGGCCCAAGTGGTAGCTCTCTCCTAGTCTCCACAGCCCCCTCTTACCCTGGATCTGGTGGCCCGGGGAAGCAAGATAACGCAGAGGACATGGTGCAGAGTGACCGCTGGGGCCAGGTCCTGAGGGCTGGGGCTGGGGCCAGGGAGGGGCTTGCCTCTCTAGACTGTCTTCCCTGGCTTGCAGTAGGAGAGGACGAAATTCAGACAGAACAGAGGCAGCAGAGACAGAGATATTGTGGGTAGAGAGGGAGGAAAGGAATGAGGAAGAGGAGGAGGAAGAAGAAGAAAGAAAGGAGCAAGGGAGGAAGAAAAGAATGAGAAAGATAAAGGAAAAGCGAAGGAAAGACGATGGAGAAAGAAAGGCAGGAGAAGGGGAGAAAGATTGAAAGAGACGAGGAAGAGTTCAGTCATGACCTTGCCTTTGCTAACAGATGTTTTTAGGGTCCCAGATGCCACCTGCAGCCCCAAAACTCACCTAGACAAGGAGCAAGGAGCGCTCTGGGAAGCAAGAGAGCGAGGGGGTCGACTCTCCGTGGTCTGGCAGGGCAGTGCTGACAGGAGGGGTCTCTGGAGCTGGGGGGGGGGCAAGTGGACTTTGCTAGAACTCAGGCAGAGATGTTCCTGACAGAGGGAGCAGCACGTGCAAAGGCTCAGCGGCACGAAGCTTCACGCAAGAAGTTTCTAGAATTCTCACAGCTCCGTGTGTCTCATCGGCTCCCCTTCTGCAGAGAGACCGCCCGTTCAAAGGTCAGAGCCCACATTCTGGGACCCCCCCAGGCATAGCATGGGGTGACTGCTGGGGAGAATGAGGAGTTGCGGGCTGGGGATGCCGTTCAGCTCTGTGGGGCTTGTCTGCCATGCGGGGAGCTGGGGGCTTCACGCGTCCCCAGCACCCCGTGAACCATGAGGTGGTACACACCTGCATCCCACCCAGACTCAGGAGGTGAAGGCAGGAGGACCATGAGTTCAAGGCTTACCTGAGCTACAGACATGAGACCCCGCCCATCGCTATTCCCACCCCCCCCCAAAAAAAGAAAGCAAAAAGAAAAGAATGGTGTTCTCATCTACAGCAGACCCTCCTCACCGACTCCCCTATGCTTTCAAGAGTCGCGGAGTGAAAATGAGCTGAAGACCAGAGCCTCCCCAAAGTCCCCCTCTCTTCACACTCAGGAGCTGAGAGGCTAATGAGCCCCCGTGCTAACCCCATCAACAGTCCTGCACCAGGGGAAGTCTTGGGATGAGCCCCTGCCAGCCCAGCTGACCCCCACACACACTAAGAGGATTTCCCCCAACACTGGAGCGTGAAGACAGCACCCTAATCTAACCCTCTCCCGTGTGGATGCCCTGATCCTTAGGGACACCTCGCAGGTGGCCTTCGCTGCCCTGGCCGTGGGTGGCTGGCCAACGGGAAGGACCACAGCTTTGTGGCTGCTGGCACCAAACACTTGATGCCGTTTGGCACCCAAAGAGAGGCTCAATCCTGAGCACCTGACCCCCCGACGGGTCTGCCTAGACGCCCCAGGATCTGGACTGAAAGTCCGGGTAGTCGCGCAGTCTGAGGCTCTGAGCAGGGACAATGGGACAGACTGGGTTCCCGCTGTCCCTAAAGCAGGATGCTTATGATGGGGTGCCCTGGAGGGGGAGGGCCAAAGCACATCTTGCTGGGCTGAAACTGGGAGAGTGCAGGGCTCCAGAGACCGCACACATTCCTGTCACTCGCCCACAGCAGAAGGGCCAAATGATCTCTGACACCTTTCACCTGTGCATGACGGGAAAGTATGTTTTGGGGTGGGGATATACTCATCAGAGAAGACGGGCCCTCCACTGCCCCTCCCCCACCCTCGGGCACTCGTGCCGTGTGGACTTGTGACACGGCCCTCCCCATTCTGTCGCACTGTGTGGCTTTATCCTGTTAAAGAACACACGAGATTGGGGCCCTGGCAAGATAGCTCAGTGGGCGAGACGCTTGCTTGCAAACCTTGTGACTCGAGTTCAATCCCTGGCAGCCCAGGTGGTAGAAGGAAAGCTGTCCTGTGAACTCTGCCAGTGCACCATGCATGAAAGTCTCTCTCTCTCTCTCTCTCTCTCTCTCTCTCTCTCTCTCTCTCTCTCTCTCTCTCTCTCTGTACACAACTGTTCTTAGCATGTAGAACCTTCTTACTCTCACACCCAGTGCTGTGTCCACTTCCCCAGCACAGGCGCTCAGCTGAGACCGGTAGCTGCTGCTTCAGAGAGAGCATCTCTTCGTCCAGCAGCTGGTAGAGGTAATCCCTGAGCCCCTCTCCTAGGCTGGAGGAGAGCAGATCCCAGTCCCTGAGCTTCCCCCAAGGCGAGTCCAGCAGTCTCGTCCCCCGCCCCCCCACACTCACACCCAGCCAAGTCCTCTCACAAGAGGGCTCCAACCTTCCCGACTGCGGGTCTTTCTTGCAGCCTGGCTGAGAGCGCCCTCTAGTGCTGTGACGCGCACAGGGCTAGACCAGTGCACCAGGCCTGCAAAGCCACGGAAGAAGCCCCTGGCCGCGCTGGTGCGCAAGGAGGAAGCGGGAGACGCCTGCATTTGCATTTCCAAGGCGGGCAGCCCTGTCCGAGAGCGCAAGTGGTGGAGTTTGGAAAGGGACGGGGAGAGGCTAAGGTGAAGTGTCGCTAGCAAGGAGTCGGCTGGGATGGCTGATCAGGAGGACCCCACGAAAGGAGGGACCCCTGCTATTGGATCTGTGCACTGAGAACACCAGTGCCCCTGCTGGACACGCGCCAGCACTGCAAGGCTCCCATCCCCAGCTGTTTTTATAAGCCTACCGGGCGAAAAGAGAAATCAGCTGGCTGTCCCCTGCACTTGCGCCACACCTCGGGTATTCTTACGGAAGTGTCCTTCCTTTTACAATGATATGACTAATAAACACGAAAGCCCAGTGGAGTTTTAAAACGGCCAAGTGTCCACATGCCGCATATGCCTAGTGCTCTGCTCCGGGTGTAACGCTGCCTGCCAGGACCTTCACGGATACAGGTGAGGGCAGATTCTGAATGCACGTTGACCACCCAAGTGTTCTGTCCAGGACAGAATGAGACCCTCCGTGGTATTGGTACGCCCAGGCCACCAAGGCCAAAGCCAAGGATTTCTGAGTGGCAAATCCATGTCATGTGATCACGACCCCTGACCCACACTGAGCCACCTCACCTCGGGGATCTATGGTGGGGACCCCTGGCTCGGACACCCTCAGTCTCACCCGGAAGGGACAAGGATTGGAAATCAGCCTTCTGTGGAAATTCTGACTCCTTCCCTTTGCTGACTTTCCTTTTGTCTTTCTCCTACGTGTTTTTATTATGAAACCTCTCACGCATATCAACATGACCAGGGATGACACAATGGATCTCTGTGTGTGTATCTCTTTGCTGAAGAGGTACAGACTGTGCTTCACCCTTGGTCTCCAGCCAAGCCCGCCCCTGCCCGCGACGCTGAGCTTGGCATTTCCTCGCCCTGTGTCTGCAGCTTCCTCCAGACGCCTGTCTCCGGCCATTGCCATGCCAACAGCTCCCAAACACCATGTCCATGGTACTTCACCTTTCATTCAACATCATTTGCAGGTCTGGTCCATTCCTCTTCACTGCTGTGAAATATTCCCCTGGGGAGGCTATGCTCCTGACCGAATATCGTCCCAAGTTCCCCGTGGGCAGACTGCTGCGGGGCTCTTCCGACCGTCCGCTCTGTCAGCAGCCCGTGTGGGTTCCTTCTCTCTCTCATTGCTGAGGTTTTGGTGCAATGTGTCCAAAGGGTTCGTGCGTTCAGAGCTTGACGCTCTGTGCGGGATGGCTAGTGGTGGTGGAACCTTTATTTATTTATTTATTTTATTTCCACTCATACAAACTTAACAGGTACACTGGTCCCCTCCCTCCCTCCAACCTCCCACCACCCTGTGCCCCCCTCCCCTCCCGCCTTCCTCCCCATTCCCCAGTGCCTCCCCCTCCCATCTCCAGAGCATCCTTTAATGTGCATGGGTGGCAGAACCTTTAGAAGGAGCTGAGTGGGAAGTGGGTAGGTCACGGGAAGGGGGCGCCCTTGGGATTAAAGTAGCTCTTGAAGGCCGCTGAATCTGTCCTTGTCAAGGTGGTCACCAGAGGTCGGCCCTGTCTTTACTTGGGCTTTCCATCTCATTCTAATCCCCCCCCATCTCTCACTAACACACATACATGCACACTCATACACACACTCATATACACACTGATGCTCACACACACACATACACTTACACACAAATACACTTCATTTTCACTCACACATGCACTCATACACACGCATGATCTCTCTCTCTCTCTCTCACACACACATACACATACACTCACACACAAATACACTTCATTTTCACTCACACATGCACTCATACACATGCATGATCTCTCTCTCTCTCTCTCTATCACACACACACCACACACACACACACACACACACACATCCTGACACATGCAGTTCACCAGAACCTTCATAAAACTGGAGTTGGCTCATACTGTTTGGATTTTCAGCTTCCAACACTGTGAGCTTAGTAAACCTATTTTCTTACTAAATATCCAGACTCTGGCATTTCATCATAGTAACAGAAAGTGGACTGATACATCTGGGCAAACCTTGCTGCTCAAGGCAATTCCCTCGTTCATTCCTCGCTGCCCTGATCGGCACCTCTCTTACTGCAGCTCCGAGAGTAACACTGGGCATTGTCCAGTCTGGCTCCTCTCCCGTGAGTGGTCTCGAGTGGGCTGCAGTGCCATCCCTGAGACTTCCGGTCCTGCTGTGTGGGCGAGGCGATGCTCATGCCTGGGCGACCCCTCAGGATCTGGGCACCAGGAGGCTGAGCTGACTCTCCCCAACCCTGCGAGGTCATGTGTCCCGCAACACTACCACAGCCAGTCAGCTGTCGCCAGGGTTACCGCGGCTCGCGTCTTCTCCCTGGCAGCCCCTAAGCCCAGAGGCCCAGGCTCTAGGGCAGAGAGCGGCTTAGAACGGGGCGAAGTTTGTGCGGACCACGGCATGAATGCATTCTCGTGCCCGTGAAGATGCTCAGCACACGCTGCTCAGAAGAGCAGCAGCAAAGGAAGCCCCGCCATGCCTCGCCAAGAGGCGGCAGCCTCGCCATGCCTCGCCAAGAGGCGGCAGCCCCGCCATGCCTCGCCAAGAGGCGGCAGCCCCACCATGCCTCGCCAAGAGGCGGCAGCCCCACCATGCCTCGCCAAGAGGCGGCAGCCAGGTGAACTCCCAGGGCGAGTCCCGTGTGGGTGAAAGGCACACGGCAGAGTTCAGAAAACAGCGGCAAGTCCAGGCAATCGGTGCATGTGAAAATGGTCCGTGTGTGTGTGTGTGTGTGTGTGTGTGTGTGTGTGTAGCAACTTCATGTGGTCAGTGCATGTGAAGACAGTCCCATTATGTGTGTGTATGTGCGTGTGTATGTGCGTGTGTATGTGCGTGTAAGAGAGAGGAGGAAGGAAGAGAAAGGGAGAAGAGAGAGTGTGTGTACGCAAGTGTATGAGACTGTATGAGAAGGTGTGTGAATGTGAAAGTATGTGGATGATACTGTGAGTGCAGGCAAAAATGCGTATGTGCAAGGGCGTGTATAACAATACATGCGTGTGAGTGTAGTGTAGGTGGGTGAGGTGAGTGTGCAAGCATGTGGGTGTGAGAGTGTATGTGTGTGAACATGTGTGTGAGTGTGGGGGAGTGTGAGAGTGCAAGTTTATGATGTGTATTCATGTGCATGCATGGTGCTTAATAGTGCATGCATGTGTGTGTGCTTATTACTGTGTGCATGCAAGTACATGCAAGTGTACGTGTGTGTGTGTGTGTGTGTGTGTGCAGTTTCTCAACCCTACTGCCATCATTTGGGGTCAGATGGTTCCCAGAAACCTGTGATGATGATGCTTAGCAGCACCCCGGTTTCTACCACTAGGTGACAGCTGCGTCCCTAGCGAGAGCACCCCAAACCATGCAGACATCATCAAATGTCTCCTGGGGGTCAAGACTCCAGGCTGATAATCGATACTCTAGGTGAAAGGTATCTTTCTTTTGTTTATAGAACATATTTTTGTGTTTTTAAGTGTTTTTTCCCCCTGAAATGAATGTGAAATATTTTCTGTCATTTAAAAAAAAAGTGATGTGGGCTGGTAAGATGGCTCAGGGGTAAAGTCTTTGCCTCACAAACAAAAGGATGAGTTTGGATCCCAGATCCCACGTAAAAGTGCTGGGGGGAAATGGTGGTGGCCTGTGCCTTCAACCCTGGAAGGTGGAGCCTGAGAAATCCCAGAGCAAAGAAATAAAGACACAGAGCAATTCAGGATGATTTCCAAAGTTATCCTTGGGTCTCCACCAGCACACACACACACACACACACAAATGATTCTCCCATTTCTTGTGCTGTCCAAAAAGTACTCAGATGAAACTATGCCCACTTTATTATGTGCAGTAAGTAGCTAATTTTATTGCGATTTCAAAATAGTTATGGAAAACAAAGATGTCCCTGAATGCCAGTCTTCTTTAAGAGACTTAAAATGCCACTAACCTGAGCTTTCAGCGTGGCGCCCACTCTAACCGTCCAGCCAACCTGAGCTTTGTGCATGGCGTCCACTCTAACCTGACTTTGTGCACAGCGTCCACCCTAACCGTCCAGCGGCCCTCACTGCCCACAGGAACTACCTCCAGGGACCCCTTATGCAACAGGCCTCATATTTGTATACAGCGGGCATCATATCTGCATATAGCCACACATGCCCTTCTGTCTGCCTCACTTCATCTGTCGATTACTTTGGTGCCAATTCCATGTAAATGCTGTGTCAAAGATGCCGTTAGACTGTCGTTTAGGGGATATTCATGAGAAACCCTGCACAATTCAGCTTAGATGCAGTTTTTTTGTATGTGAGTGCTATGCACGTGGGCATGTGTTCATGTTCGTGTGTGTGAACACACATGTATGGCAATGCCATGCACGTATGCAATGTGGAGGCAGAGACCCGACTCAATCACTGTCTACATTACGTTTCTCGGGTGGAACCAGGAGTTCGCCAGTCAGCTAGTGCAGCTGGTCCACTTGCCCTTGGGACGACCATGTCCATGAGTGCTGGGTGGCAGGAGGTCCTGATGCCTGTCCCGTTCTGATATGGGTCTAGGGATCCGAACTCCAGCCCCCACATTTGCATGGCAAGTCCCTTTATCCACCAAGCCACTTCCCGAGCTACTGATGTAATTCTTAAAAACATTGTCTTTTCAATGTTGATGGAGTCTGCAGCCACAAGAGCCTGTGGCTAGGAAAAGCCAACCTCCTGTCTTAAAGAGCAATTCTAAATATGAAAAATGTTTACAAATAAGCTTGATTTCTGCAAAAAGTTACAAGCACTCTAAAATCAACAATAGGAAAGTTAATCAAGATACATTTGTTTGATAAACTATCAAATAACATCACAAGGATGTTTATGTAGGGGAAAGTGGAAAAAAATACAAAATTGGAAAAGTTAGATTATCATAATAAAAAAAAAATCCTACCCATCATCACAGCCCAGAGACACAGCACGATGTCAAAAGGGAGTGTTAGCAATGCATCATGGGTAATCCTTCCCTGACTCTTCTGAATCTCCATCCTTCCTACGCTAAGCTGGCACACAGGCATAGCAAAAAAGAGAAAGATAAAATTTATTATTTAAAATACTTTAAAATGATCACAAATAAAAATGTGCCCAAATTCCAAATAAAGCTACATGTTTATATTCATCTAGACAAGTTGTTTCATCCAGTTGATCAAAAGTAATTCTGTTCGAAAATAAAAACCTACTCAGAAACTAAACTATGGACTCAAATGCGTTTGTAAGTACATTCATCAGCTCTGAGAAGGCCAAGGCGTCGCGCCCTGCAGCTGGTCGGGAGAGGGTGATATGTGAGCACGTAAATGACAAACAGGAAATAGTGGTGTTGAAAACCTGGATCATTTCCCCCAGTCCGGGCTCACGCACATTCTTCCAGCATGGAAGGTCTCGGCTAGGAGGACGTGCGACCATTTGGATGTGATTGGAGCCAACTGGCCGAGGAAAGATTTCCAAAGCCTCGCTCATATGATCTGTTTGCACTCACCCAGGGCGACGGCCAGTGCGGCGCCCCCGGTAAGCACAATGGGGTGACAAAAGACATCCTTCCGGAGTCGGCCAGGCGGTATTTGCGCAGCCCTGCCCTTCCCAGGTGGCTCCCGGCTCTCCTTCCCCGCGCGTGGGGACCCAGGCTAGATCTTACAATAGACCTCAAAGAGAGAGGCGGCCGCGTGCATCCGGTAGAATATAGAGAAGGGCATGGCCAGATTGACCACGATGATCCAGGGTTCAAAGCCAAAGACGATTTCCTCCAGCCCGTTGTCATACTCGGGGCGGCAGCCAAAGGCGGGAGGGATCCAAAGCTGCAAGAGAAGACGCAGCCTCCTGTTAGCGGTTCTGCGGGGGACACACGTCCCCAGAGGGTCACGTGTTCGAGGCCTGGTCCCAGCTGAGGGGCTGCCGGGAGACTGTGTCATGAAGGGCCAGCTATCAGGAGGCCAACCCGGGATGGCTTTACTGTTGGGAAGTGGGGTCTCTGGGGTCACTTTGAAGGGCATGTTGTCCTGGACCTGTCCCCTCGGGCTCTCTGCCTGGCCCGAGGGCAGCAGCTTCCTCCCTGTCTACTGTCTGTCCACTGTCCACTGTGATATCCTGCCCTGTCGCAGACCTAAAACGAGGGCTTCCGCCGAGTCCCTCCTCTCTGTGCCGCAGCGAGGAGAGCTAACCGACACCCCGTCTGCCACAGTGAGCAGCTTCCGAGACACCCAGGACCCCTCAAACCCCAGGGACAGCAAGCCAGACTCCCGGAGCTAGAGTCACACGGGTCCAGTGACCGGGAGGCTGCACAGCCTTCTTCATCTCCACGGAAACCAACAAACCCACCCGCCTGCCCTCAGCCTTCTACCTCGGGGCTCAGCCCCAAATGAGCACTCTTCAACATCCTTTCTCTCCATCCCTCCATCCCTCGCCCAGCCTTGGCCTCCTCGTCTGGAAGATGGGCACCGAGGCTCTCTCAGCCTCATGAGACTGAAAGGAGGAATAAGTGGGCGTGACGTAAAGCAATGACTTCTGGTTCTTGTCACAAGAACGTGCGCTGGCCCCGCTGCCTTCTCTGTCTCGGCTCCCTACCCCCCACCTTTCCCACCTATCTTCTTTGAGGTTGCCATGACCCCTTGTGTGGTCCCGGACCCCTTCTCGCCCATTTTATGGCGGGCAGCCTCTGACATGACCCAGGGCTCCCCGCATCTGGAACCAAGCCCTCCTGCGCCCTGTGACCCTGTGAGGTCACTGCCAACAAAAGCCACAGGAAGTCATGTCCGGGACACGGAGACAGAGGGACGTGTCACCCAGCCCCAGCCTCTCTTGCGAGAGAGGACAGGTCCCCAGGCTGAGCTGCCGAGCAGGGGCCGCACAGCAAGGGGCAGCGGGAGGCCCCAGGACACCTTCTCTTCCGGTCAACAGCCCACACGGGGCCAAATCCAGATCTCCAAAGTGGAGTCTTGAACCCTGGGCAGTACTGACTGGCCACTTGCAGCAAGGTCAGGTCTGAGCAGACACTCAGCTGCTCTGCACCAGGGTTCAGCACCTTGAGAAGCCACAGTATGACAGACAAGTGCTTAGGGCTTTAAGTTGCTGCATTTGGGGGATGTTTCTTACACAGCAGTAGCTGACTGATACACTTCACACACTACTCTTCCTTGTGCATCCCACTGTCCTATTTGGCTTCTGCAGCTTTGAGGGGGTCTCATCTACCTTGTCAGCCCTTCTTCTCACCAACAGTCCTCTCCATTGGCTCCTTCTTTCTTCAGCCCCTTCATGGGTCCCCCTACCCTTGTCCATGTATTTGACTGGTGGGCTTGTCCAGTCACAGGCCTCTGATGTCCAGCTAGACCACCTGCTGGCCCCTCTCTAGAACTCCAGTATATATTTTCCATACATTTATTGGGAGTCCAGAACACACCTGGCATGGTCAGACACAGATGTAACTTTAACTTGATGTCCGAGGGTGAGTTCTGGGCACATTTGTAGAGAATCGGTACTGGAATTAAACCCAAGTGAGCCGGCAGGAGATTATCTAACAGACGAGGAAACCAGCCCTTAGTGGGCAGGACTAGTCTGGGGATGGGTAAAGAAGATGGGGGTAACTGGCTGAGTAAGTCGGCATCCCTCGGCCAAGACGTGCTGTCTGGCAAGCAGGGACTGTCCCTCTCTCAGCAGTCCTGATACGGAGATACGGAGAGGGTGTGGTCAGTTCCCCTAGTCCTGGTGTCTGCGCGGATTCTCCTGCCAAACTGGATCAAGAACTGTAACCAGATAGTTGTAAGCCAGAATTGAAAGCCTTTGTTCCCTTGAGCGCTTGTCATGGCCACAACACACACACCACACACACACACACACCACACACACACCACAAACACCACACACACCACACACACACACACACCAACCCACACACACACACACACACACTACACATACTACACACACACCACACACACACACCACACATACACACACCACACACACACCACACACACACCACACATACACACACCACACACACTACACACACACACCACACACACCACACACACACACACCACACACACACCACACACACCACACACACACCACACACACACCACACACACCACACACACACCACACACACCACACACACCACACACACACCACACACACGCCACACACACGCCACACACACGCCACACACCACACACACACCACACACACACATCACACACATACACACCACACGCACGCCACACGCACACGCCACGCACACGCCACGCACACGCCACGCACACACCACACAACACCACACACACACCACACACACACCACACACACACACACACCACACACACCACACACACACACCACACACACCACACACACGCCGCACACACCACACACACGCCGCACACACCACACACACACCACACACACACATACACACCACACACACACCACACACACACGCCACACACACGCCACACACACACGCCACACACACATCACACACACATCACACACACACATACCACACACACCACACATACCACACACACACGCCACACACACACACCACACACACATGCCACACACACACACACCACACATACCACACACACACGCCACACACCACACACACACACCACACACACCACACATACTACACACACACCACACACCACACACACATCACACCACATACACACGCCACACACACATCACACCACATACACACCACACACACACATACACACCACACATCACACACACCACACATCACACACACCACACACACATACACACCACACACACACACACACACCACACACACACATACACCACACATCACACACACACATACACACACATACACCACACATCACACGCACACACCCACACATCACACGTACACACACACACCACACACACACATACACCACACATCTCACACACACACACACACACACCACACACATACACCACACATCACACACACACACACACCACACACACATACACCACACTCTCACACACACACACACACACACACACACACACACACACACACACCCTAGCAGCAACCTCCTCCGCAGGGTCTCTCTCCAAACCCCACGTGTCATCCACGCTGACCCTCTTTCTCACAGCACCCACCCACCGCCTCCTCCAGCAACACATCCCACGAGACCCCCGTCAGGGCTCCCGCCCCCACAATCCTTTCCTCTCACTGGACCGCGCAGCGGCCTCCCGCTGGCTCCCTGCTCTCCCCCCGGCCCCCTCACTGGGTTCTCTAGCCAGCTGGCGTGAGGAGCACCCTATTGTATCGCAGCCCCCTTCTCCCCCACCCGGCCTGGGTGGGAAGGGACGAGGAGGACCGATGGGTAGATTCAAAGTGGCCCTGCTTACCGCGATGTTGCAGAGGAAGAGGAAGGCCGTGATGTTCCTGAGGACCCGCCTCTTGGCATCGCCCTGGCAGAAGCGGGGGTGGCAGCAGGCCGCACCGTCCCAGCCGGCCGCCTGCTCCCCCTTGCCACAGGCCTGCTGTAGACACAGGTTCCCGTTGACCTCGGGCGGCCCGTCCCCGGCCACCGGTGGACTCCCGAGGCCAGCGGCCTCACCGCTGCAGACGGTGACCACGCGCAGCGTGCAGACGTCCTCGGGGACCCCGTCGGGCTCGCGGTGGACCGACTCGATGATGAAGAGGTTCTGGACGTATTTCTCCACCACCACCAGGATGGAGTAGGGCAGGTTGTACCAGGTGTACGGGGGCCGCGTCTCCGCACAGGCGATGGCCAGGACTGAGCCCCAAGAGAGGAGCCAGGAGCCCGAGGCCGTGGCCACCAGGAGGTCAGCGTCCAGCTTGCGCGCTGGGTTTTTGGACTCGTCCAGCGACTTCTCGTCCACCCTGTAGATCCAGCTCCCCGCCAGCCCGGCGGCGCCCATGAGCACCAGCAGGGTGATGGCGTACAGGTAGAACATGGTGAGGGCCGACTCGCTCTTGGACTTGGAGCGCCCGATGTGGATGAGGTAGACCACGACCACCGCGATGGTGGCGGCCAGCGCCATCAGGCCCAGCGCCGAGCCCACCAGGACCCCTTCGAATCTGCACGGCCTCTTGGGGTGCCGCGGGCCGTCCACCCTGCGCCCGATGTTCTTCCACAGCACGTAGAGCATGGTGGACGCCAGGATCTGGTACTCGATGTTGAAGGGGTACAGGTAGTAGACCCCATAGGAGATGGCCGAGCACAGGGCCGGCGGCGTGCAGTTACACTGCGGCGTGTGGTCATCCAGAACTAGGGCGACAGGCAGAGAGCGCAGGTGACCGCGAGCCCAGCCAGCACCCAGAGCCCAGCTCCCGCGGGTGTTAGCGTGGCCCTCCGCACCGGACGGAGCGTTTACACGAGGTGCAGGACACTGTGGCTGAATCGAGAGCCAGGGAAAAAGGATGAAGTCAGCACACGAAGCCACGTGTCAGAGAAAGATCTGTCTCCCAAGAGCGCGCTCCAGGTCGCCAAGGACGCGGGCGCGCTCGCTGATCTGACGGCTGGCTGGTTACTGGCTGGCACTTGCTCTCTCCGGCTCCTGAGCCACAGCCCGTGGAGCTCATCCTTCCACTGTCTCTCAGCCCCTGAGCACGCACTGTCCGTCACATCTGTCTGAGAACACGTGGGCTGAGATCAGGGCTAGGGCTGCGGGCGGGGGAGTATTGGCTCGGGCTCAGCTCTCCTCTCTGTCCAACAGAAAGTTTCTAGCGAGGTGGACGGCCGTGATTAACATCGCGGCTAAACCGAGAGCCAGATCTCTCCCACCCAGCGTGGGGATGAGATCGCCGTCCTCTGCCATTGCTAGAATGCTGTTCCGCCATCACGAATGGTATTGTGGAGATTTACTAACTGGGCAAAGGTGGCCCCTGGGTACCACCGGACCCCAGATATGGGTTGCTAAGGAGGGCAGGCACTGTGAATGCATGTGCATAAGGTGGAGGTGTGCAGGTGACGGGCAGGTGACGGGCAGGTGACGGGCAGACAGGAAGGATGGGGAAGCACCGGCCCATCTGAATGCCCGCCATGGCTCTTCTGAAGAAACAGCAGCCAATTTACATTTTATTCTAGACTTTGCTTCCCCGTGTCATCTGAATGACCTCTGTGAATGTGACTTGTGTGCAAATGTGTGCACACACGTGCATGTGTGCATGTGTGCGTGTGTGCATGTGTGCGTTTGTGTGCGCGTGTGCGTGTGCGTGTGTGTGCACATGTGTGTGATTTTTTTGAATTATGCGTCTCAGTGTTCTGAGGAAATGCCCTTCTGATTGGCAGACACTTTCTCCCCAGTGCCAGGCAGTGCCAACAGCAGGATGCTGCACAGCCGGTCGCTGTGAGGCCCCGGCACAGGGCAGGGAGCGCCCTGTCCCAAGGAGGACCGTGTGCACAAAGGGGCTGCGGACCCAAGGCCTTAAGACCACACTGGCCACTGGCCACAATCCCAGCTGCCCTGCACCAAGAGACTCATAAAAATGTCAAGCAAAATGTCAAGAAAAGCCACATGGGGGAGGGCAGGTAGGACACATCCATGAAATCCCAGGACTCAGGGACTGAGGCAGAAGGATCGCCATGAGTCTCGGTCCAGCCTGAGCTACAAAGCAAGACCCTGTCTCAAAGAGAAGTAATAAATAAAATAAAACACTAGGTTAGAGCCTCGAGCACTGCAACGAGGGCGCTTGACTGTGGCGTGTGAGGCGGCGCAAGTGAACACACTGGGTTTAGTCTGCCCACAGTGCGCGCTCACATTTCAGTGCGTATCACACAATGTATATATCATATGCACACATACAGTAGACATATGATAAATACATATCACGTTTTTCAAAAATAAAATGCAGACTTTTTAAAAAGGCATGTTTTACTAATCTAGGAAAGTAATCACGTGGCAATGGTAGCATAAAAAACTTAAGGGGGGGAGGGGCTGGGAACCTGGCCGGGAGGCAGAGCATTTGCCTAACATGTCCAAAGCTGGAGACACAGCTGGAAGCAGGAAGGAGCCTGTGTCCAGCATAAACAAGGCTGGGGACACAGCTTGGGGTAGAGGTTGCACCCAGCACTCGGGGATGCTGCTGGGGTGAGTGGGGATTTGCCTAGCATGCACAACGACCTGAGTTCAATCCCCGGGCTGGGCTGAGCGATCACGGTACACAGCTGCACATACTGCTCGTAACAGGACAGAATCATGACCTTGCAGCCCAGCACTGGGTAGAGTGGAACAGAGTCCAACAGGAGAGAAACTGAAGAGGTGACAGACAGCGTGGGATGTTTATGTTCATTACTATGTGGGGTTATGTGTGAGTGGGGTTACGTGTGACCTGGGCATGGGACCCCCCCCTCAGGGTGAATGTGTTTGGATTGCAACATAAAGTCTCTCTCTTATTATGGGTCGAAGCCGAAAAGATTTGATAAACGGAAAATAAAATCAATATAAATAAGTATGCAAACAGTGTGCTACAAAGAAACCTAACTCAATGTTAACTGTTAACAGTGTCTCCAGGTGTGTGCTGTAGAGTTTTTCTTTCAGTAGCATTAGCATGTTGCATGTACACGGAGCACAGACCAGGGAAAGTTTCACATGGCTGCTTTGGCAGGTGATATGATTTCTACAGTTTTTTTTTTTAACGTGTGTGTGTGAGTGCACGTGCACACTGTGTCTGTGAAGGACCAAGAGTAACTTCGAGACTCATCCTGAATTGCTTCTACCTCCTTTTTGCTTTTTCTGGGATTTTCCAGGCTCCATCCACCAAGGCCAGAAGTGCAGGCCACTGCCATTTCTGCCTGATGTTTTCATGAGGGATCCAGGATCCAAATTCAGGTCCTTCTGCTTGCAAGCCAGAGGCTTAACCCCTGAGCCATCTCTCCGCTCAATTTCTACAGTTTGCAAGGAACTCGCCAGCACTGCTAACTAACACAGCACCACCCAGGGGAGGTGGAAGGAACGGCTCCTGCTCTCACCAGAGCTGGCCGACCCCCCTTGAACACTAATCGTTCATCTTCTGGAAGAGGGTCGCCGGTCCTCATTCACCGCTCGCTGGCCGTGCCACCTGGACACGTACCTTGACCTCTCTGTGGCTGGAGGGCTCTGCTCATGTAGCGGTCAGTACTGCCCACCTCGGAGGCATGGGGAGAGCCCCAATGAGCCTTGTGAGGTGCCTAGAACTCTGGCGGGGAGCCAGCGTGTGCCTGTTGGGACACCCCTGGAACACCAAGGAGCGAAGGGGGCCCACAAGCGAAGTCCTTCCCAAGAGGACTGCACGGGCCAAGAGGGGACAGGCTCAGAGTCCCTCGGGACCAGCCAGCAGCTCACGCAGGTTAGAGCCGGAAAGAGTCTTCATGTGGAATCATCTCGTTCTAACATGGAGGACAGGCGGGGCCCGCAGAGGTGGGACAGCTTCCCCGGTCAGGGCACTGGACTGTGAGGACGAGCGTCACTCCTGAGCCGACCCCTCCCACCTTCTCCTCAGGCCTGAAGTTCTCAGACAGGTGCGGTGGACGGCGCGTGGCCAGGAGCTGAGGGGACAGGTAAGGATCCACCCCCCAGAGGCTCTGGCACGGGAGGGAGAGAGAGCAAACATGAACCAGCAATGAGCCAGACACGGTCGGGCAGGAGCCTTCAGATCAGCGAGTGGACCCAGAGTGCTTGGGAGCCCGAGCGTGCTCTTGGAGGAGAGAACTTTCCAGAAACTCTGCCACGAAGGCTTCATGGAAATGCCGTCAGAGACAACCACCTCTGTTCTGTGGTGAGAAACCAAGGCTCTGAGCTGTCCGGCATCCAGAGGACAAGCTGGACCTCTGAACCAAGCCAGGGATGAAGCCTGTAGCCACGCCCAGGCCTCTGCTCAGGGAGGTGGGACGGGCCTGGGGACGGGGCAAGTGGGATGGCACAGAGGGGGAGGGGGTGGCTGTCGGCTGAGGCGCTCCTCCCACCCAAGCTCTGGTCCTGGGGTCCCGGGTGGTCCCGCAGCGGGCCCCTCACCTATGGTGATGTTGCCAAAGCCCAGCGTCATGAGCCGCTCCTTGTGCTCGTTGAGCTGGTGCTTAGACTCGTTCAGGACGCTGTTGGCCCAGAGCAGCAGGTTCGTGAACACCGAGTGGATCACCCCGAACCTGGGAAGCACAAGCACCCACTGGAGAGGGGCTCGGGGAGCACAGAGCCCCATGGGTGAGGAGGCGACGTCATACACAGGGCAACCCGCATGAGCACACACGCACGCACACAGGGTGACACGCATGTACACGCATGAGCATGCAAGCAGCATATGTGCTCATGTCCCATAGACACACTCGAGTGCACGTGGTGATACATGCAGACATGTACACGCATGAACACGAACAGAGACACACAAGCTCGTGTCCCAGGTACACACACGTGAGCACGCAGCCCAAACACCCCCCTTAGCAGGGACTGTGCTGCCCGCAGCCCTGGGAGGGTCCCTGGCTGGGAGCCCCAGCTTGCAGCCCACAGCGTCTGGGCATGCTCCATCTGGAATTTGCCAGTCCTGGGTGCCCTGTCCAAGGGAAGAAGCTAGAGCCCACAACCCAGAGTCCCCGTGACTACTCACGGAGACACATGCACTTACGCCTCGCCCGCCCCGCCTGTCCTGGGCTTGCACCCGGCAGAGCCCGGGCGTCCTGGGGCCGCTGCAGACGGAGCTGGCTGGTGTGGCCCGGAGCTGCAGCGCAGCCAGGCGCCAGTGCAGAGGTCACAGACAGCAGGGGTCTCTGGGCCGGGGTCTGCCCAGCTGCCTGGCCCCGGCTGCTCCGGTTGCCACAGCTCATCGCCCACCTCCTGAGATACCAGGAGTTCTGTGGAGCCCTTGACAGTCCAGACAATGCGCCCGCCTCAGCCACGTGTCCTTTCTTCTGTCGCGGTGCACACAGCTGCCCTTCCGGCTCTCCTTTCTCACCTGTCCCTGGGCAGTGCCAGGCCACAGTCTGACCAAGCAAGCGCCCTGTGGGCCGCAGCCTCCCCTGGGAGTCTCCCCTGGGGAAGGTCCACCGACTGCCCAAGGCTACCTCCAGATTGCCTCTCCCACAGCCAGACACCCCCTAAGAAGCAGGCGGCCAGCCCCATGCAGCTGGGGATGCAAATGATGCTCTTGGTTGATAGAATCAAAGTCTATCTCTGAGCCTGTAGAAACCACTCTGTCCAGGGGTGGGGGAGGGGGGACACCTCACTCAGCCGCAGCACCTGCTGCCCCCTCAGATGCCAGGAGGGGGGTTTCTAGCTCTCTATGGGTCATCCATACAATGTAGATCTTTCCATGTGGGAAGTGTGGGCGCCCTTATCCATCATGTGTGTGCACAGGACCCTTGCACGGCCCTTGGAAGCTCAACCTTTCCTCCCAGACATCCTTTTTCTGCGCTTGCATTTGCCTAGGAGACGGGATGGAGATGCCAGGCACCTGCTGAGCATGTGTGAAGGGCTTCCCGTCAGCCACCTCTCTCCTGCCCCGTTCACAGATGGGGAAACTGAGGGCACAGAAGAAAGGGGACTGGTGGTAGTGGCAGAGCTCGAACACATATCCTGACCTCCGGGTTGCTCAAGAAGAACTAAAGGACATCTGGCTTTGGTAAAGTGGAGGAGCCCAGCAAGACGCCCATCCTGGGTTTGGCTGGTTGTAAGCAAATATCAAGTTCAACACATAAAGCAATGGCTCAGTGTATTTACCTTTCCAGAGTTTTGAAAGACAGGATAATGTCCTTTGCATGTCCCCAGAGAAAGTACACCTGGACAACGATAAAGGAAGAAAGGCGTGTGAGTGGGAAGTAGATATTACATTTGTCCACCTGAGAAGCTACAAAGCTCCAAGAGTGGGGAAAAATCCTGGGAACATGAGTGGCCTGTCACCCCAACATAGACAAAGAACCACCTCTACTTCAGGCAGGAGAAGACTGCTCTTCTCCAGCAGGGACAGAGATCAGAGAAAAAGGAGAATCCTTCCAGTTTGTGAGGAAGCAGAATTGCTTTTGATTGAGAATGTCTGCTGTGATGGAGGGCTGTATTTGATTGAGGATGTCTGCTGTGGTGGAGGGCTGCATTTGATTGAGGATGTCTGCTGTGGTGGAGGGCTGCATTTGATTGAGGATGTCTGCTGTGGTACAGGGCTGCATTTGATTGAGGATGTCTGCTGAGGCTGGAAAGCTGCATTTGATTGAGGATGTCTGCTGTGGTGCAGGGCTGCATTTGATTGAGGATGTCTGCTGTGGGCACAGGGCTGAAATGACTAGGGATGTCTGCCAAGGCCACCAAGTGTGCAAGCTAAAGGTTGCTCAGGACAAGACACAAAGTAAAATGATACCATTCCCTTTGGGAAGTATAAGAATTGTTTCTGAAGGATGTTTTCGCCTGAGAATCCAGAAATAGTTAAGCAATGACAGGGTGACAGGACAAGCCCGTGGCCTTCCAGGGCGACTCTGAGGGAGGAAATCTTTTTGCCTCTTGGTGTGACTTAAGCCAGTCACCGGTGGTCTCTAGGGTTTCTCCTTTAATTCTGCCCTTCGTGGCAATGCGGATGGACTGGTAGGGTATTATGCTAAGTAAACGAGCTGGGCACAGAAAGCCAGGGGGCATCCCACACAGACCTGGAATCTCAAGAACGAAGGACTGAATTCAGAGGAGCCACAGAGGCTGGGGTGGGGGCAGTGGGAGGACCGGGCAGAGGGCCCAGAGGGAAAACACAGGGCGACTGTCCGGAAAGCTGAGGGGCGACATGAGCACTGTCGCTGCAGGTTTGCAAACACTGGCTTCCGGGTCTCTTGCCCCAAAGGGAACCCAGACAGGAAACTGCACTTTGGCAGGCACAGGTGCCTGCTGGACTGTACCAGTCACCACTCTGTGGACGGATGTCACAACACCATGCCGGTGACACATTAGCTATGCGGAAGAGGAAAGGTGCACGGTGGTCCAATCGTGTTCCTGCGGTTGGACGCTTTTATCACTGGCTGACATTCTGTCCCTGCACACGGCTATGACAGTGTGGGTGAGCACACGGGTGTCGGTCACACACATGCGGTGTAGACAGCATGGGTGAGCATGCAGAATGCTGGTTGGCCATGTGCGGTGTAGACAGTGTGGGTGAGCACACAGGGTGTCAGTCACGCGTGCGGTGTAGATTGTGTGGGTGAGCATGCAGGTTGTGGACCGAGCGCATGTGGTGTAGACAGCGTGGGTGAGCCCGCGGGTGTGGATCGAGCACGTGCGGTGTGGACAGCGTGGGTGAGCCCGTGGGTTGCGGTGTGGACAGCGTGGGTGAGCCCGCGGGTGTGGGTCGAGCGCGTGCGGTGTGGACAGCGTGGGCGGTGTGGACAGCGTGGGTGAGCCCGTGGGTTGCGGTGTGGACAGCGTGGGTGAGCCCGTGGGTTGCGGTGTGGACAGCGTGGGTGAGCCCGTGGGTTGCGGTGTGGACAGCGTGGGTGAGCCCGTGGGTTGCGGTGTGGACAGCGTGGGTGAGCCCGTGGGTTGCGGTGTGGACAGCGTGGGTGAGCCCGTGGGTTGCGGTGTGGACAGCGTGGGTGAGCCCGTGGGTTGCGATGTGGACAGTGTGGGTGAGCCCGCGGGTGTGGGTCGCCCGAGCTGCTCCCCGCTCACGGCTGAGAGCGAGCGGCGTGGTCTCCAGCGTGGTCTCCGTCAGTCATTCTGAAAGGCTCCATCACTGCCGTCAGTCATGGCTTCCCAACTCTACTGCAGAACGAGCGCGTCCCTTCTCCTGTACCCCCACATCCCCTCTCAGCCCTTGCTCCCCTGCAGCCAGCTCTGCGAGCCAGACTCTAGTCTACACTTCCAGAAACCCACTTCTCAAAGCCACGTGTACGTGAGCGCTGCTGTCTTCCCAGGCCTCGCTGGCGAGGACGAAGCTTGGCTGGTAGAATGCCAGCCTAGCACGGGAGGCCCGGGCTCCGGTCCTGGCACCGCGTGTAATCCTAGTGCTCCAGATGTGGAACCACCGGGGGCGGGGGGGGGGTTGTTGGGAGTCCAAGGTCAGCCTCAGCCTCAGGCAGTTCCCATCAACCTGGGCCACCCGAGACCCCGTCTCTATGCCTGACCCATCCCACTTATGTGACACTCACACACATTGCAGCCAGAGACAGAATAATATTCCCTCACGTATACATACCCCACTTTTTCATCTCTCAGTGGGAGCCGTACCTATTACTTTTCTGTTTTGACCAAAATGCCTCACAGAAACCACCTAAGGAAGGAAAGCTTTCTGTTTGGCTCATGGCTCCAGAGGGCTGTGCTTCCACATGGCGGGGAAGGCGGTGATCTGGGGGATGCGGGGACATGGTTGAAGCCATTCACATCATGGCTGACCAGGGAGCAGAAAATGAGGCTGGAACGAGGGGCTGGACAATAGCCAAAGGCCAATCCCAGTGACCAATGTCTGCCAACCAGGCCCCAAATCCTGAATGTTCCTGAATGTTCCACGGCCTCCCAGAATAACGCCACTAGCTGTGTCCATAACGTGGGCCCGGGGCAGGGGACATGTCAGGAACTGTAACAGATGCCTTGTGAATGATCGGCCTCCGGCCTCGAGGTCTTAGGATTGACGCAATAACATCAAGGTAATTGTGTTTTCCATACTCTAACCTGCTACAAAACATGGCCATGACCTTCACTGTTGGAGAAAGAGGGACCCCCAACTCTCAGCCACCAGAGATTCCTGCCAAGGCTGGATGCTACAGGGGGGTCCTTCTGAGGGTCTCTCCACTCCTGAGATGAGTGTTTACACTATGTCTAACAAAGTCCCACTTCTGAGCTAAACCAGGCTCATCCACCTGAGAACAAGAACTTCTCTACACTTCTGGAAGATTCCAGCTCACAAGTGACCAAAGGAAAACGTCTTGTGGGTGGGGAGGAGGGGTGTGACTTTACCTCCTCAGGTTCCTGTGGGGAGCGGTGGGAATGTGCTAACGTTGCCCCAAGTGATGGACACGCAGGTGGAGCAGGCCCCCGCCTGCCAGGTGTGCCCACCTGGGACTGCTCTGCACAGGGACAGGCAGCGCGGGCACTCGCCATGGCTCACCTGTAGCAGAGTGTGTAGCGCGTGGGTGACCGGGAAGACCCCCTCGGTGGCCGACAAACACTCGGAAAATCCAACGAAGTATCCGATCTTCAAGCATCCGAGGACGACCGTGATGACGGCAAACAACGTGATGCTGCCTGGATGGGGGGGGACACGAGCACACGCTACAGGCACGGGGGACACGCCTGGACACTAGCAGGCACGGGGGACGCGCCTGGGTACTAGCAGGCACGGGGGGGGACGTGCCTGTGCATCAGCAGACACAGACATTGCCCTAGATAGAATGTCAAACTCTCAAGCATCACTCAATGGGAAATGGCAGCCACAGACCAAAGGAGCGAAGTTGGATCCTTTACTTGTACTATGTATGAAGTTAATGCAAAATGTTTCAAAGACCTGAGTACCATTGAAAGCTAAAACCATGAGTTTTAGCTATATATCTATATATATCAGAAACAACAACAACAAAAAAATAAGAGGATAGCTTCGTGACAAGTGGTTGACAACCACTTCTCAGCTGTGACAATGACATCATCAACAGAAACTTAGCTGTATTGGCCCACAACGCCATGAATCACAGGAGGAGAACTCGGAATGGAGAGACTGTCTGAATCCAAGAAGTGGCTGATGCCTGCAGCCTGCACAGACATCCACAGTTTGACCACAAACAAAACAGCACAAGTCAAAGGAACATAAACAGACAGTTCTCCAACAACACCATAAAACCATCTGGGTCCATGAAAAGTTGCTCAGCAGTCTGGGCACCAAAACGCAGACATGCGAAGCCTTAGTGCGGGTGTCAAAGGTGCCTCCATTGGGGAGCACAGGACAGAGAGTCCTCAAAAAAAAAGAACAATTCCAGACGTCCTACATACTGGGCAGATGCCCGAGAGATTACAAGTGGGACACCAGGGTATTTGTTTGCCTGTTTCCATATCATGCCAGCATCATTCACGACAGCCCAACAGGCAGAAGCAAACCAAGCATCCACCAATGGACTTAAAAGGTTTCAAGTATGTGACCTTGCTTGTCAACTTGACCTCACCTGGGATTAACTAAAAGGTCAGACCACGTAAAGGATTATCCGGATTAAGATGCTTGAAATACAATAACCCATCCTAAACGTGCGTGGCGCCTTCCAGTAGCAGACCAGATAAAGAGAAGTGTGAGAAAGAAAGGATCGCTGTGTCTGCTCGCCCGCCCAGCTTTCCTGCTGCTGGCATTCTTCGCTGACATCAGAACCCAGCTTCTTCGACCCTCCAATGTGACTGAAGTCCAGAGACTCTCCAGGAATCCCCCGGCCTTCGCCAGACGCCGGGACTGCTGGGATAGTCAGCTTCTTAGGTGAGCAGCTGCAGGCAGATACGGTTGAAGTTTCTAGCCCTTATCTCTTAAGTCAATATGATATATATACATATTCACTCTATCAGTTGTTCCCCTAGGGAACCCCGATGCACAGACCCAATACAAGCACATATGAACATTGGGCTCTGTACTGGTTACTCTTCTGCGGTAATGTGAAAGACCACTGAAGCTCAAACACTTAAGGGAGAAAGGGAGATTTATTCAGCTTACAGTTCCGGAGGGAAGATACAGTCTTTCATGGTGGAAGCAGCATGGCTGGTGGCAGAAGCTGGACGAGGCCTGGGTCACATCCATCATGGAGACTCAGAGCCGCTCGCCGCCGCCAGCGGCTAGAGCGGACCTCTCTGGGAAGTAGGGGGGACTCATCCACCTCAAGGCCCACCCGCTGTGACTGCCTTCCTCAGCCAGGCTCCGCCCCGTAAAGGTGCCATGACCTTCCCAGACACGTGAGTCCGTGGGGGACACATGTCAAGCCACGACAGGCTCGTAGGCCCTGGAGAGAAGGAAAGTCCGGCATGTGCTTCGCTAGACGTGACAGGCACAGGTCTAAGTGACGTGGGCCAGTCGGAAAGACTGAAAGCTGTGGAGCTGCGCTTCGGCAGGACGCCTGGAGCAGTGAGAAAGTCGGGAGCAAGGGCCTTGAGGGGATGGGGGGCAGCAGCAGCGAGAGGGCGCAGCGGAGACAGATTTCCACCCTGCGAGGCGCAGTGTGAGGAACTGGTAGCCCTGGTGAGCAAGCTTGACAGCTGCTGTTGTTAGGCTTAGTTTGCCGCCCTGGAAAGTAAGCGCTCAGACCCATTGTATTTACGCATAACAGTGCAAAGAATAACAGAACATAGAAAACAAAGTAGAAAAAAGTGCTTAACACAACCTACCGGGTTGATGGAGACAAAAAAAGGGGGTGCCGTGCCCTGTTCTTGGTGGCACCTCCTCCACGGACACCAGGGTCTGATGACAGATGTGGAGGGGCCTTCACTAACAAGTGGCCTCTGCACCCCTAGATGCCAAACTCTGGGGTGCCCACGTCGCTTGGGCGATGGGCGGGTAAAGGATGGCCCGTGTACGGACTCCTGTTTGTTTCAAAAAGCTCTCGACCGCCGATCACGCCTACCGATGCAGTGCTGCGTGAGCGCCGGTCACTGCTTGCCAAGGACACGTGGGCAGGAAAGGGGTGGGCCCTGTTTCCACGCCGAGTGGGCTGAGGCAGAGTGTGGAGCCCGCGGGTACAAGGGCTGACGGGACACGCGACAGAGCTTGGGTGAACCTGCTGCCCTGCAGCTCTTCCAGAACATTCTCTCTCCAGAAGAGTCACTTACAGTCAGGCTGTCAGTGCCGAGTCCTGGAATCTTCCTGCTTGGAGAATTGGGGTACGGAAGCCCTCAGACACACAGGCACGCTGCAGTCTGTGTCCTTTCTGTGCATAAGAAGCTTTTCCAAAATGGAGAGTTGATTGCTGGGGACAGTGAGACGACTTAGCGGGTAAAGGTGACTGTGCACAAACCTGGTGCCCTGAGTTCGAGTCCTGGAGTCTACATGGTAAGGGAGAAAATGGACTTCCGGAAGTTGTCCACTAACCTCCACGTGTGTTCTGGTGCGTGTGTTCTCTCCCTTTCTCTCTTAAATAAATATTTTTTAGAAACTTGGTTTCTTAAAACCCGAGATGAAAAGTCTTGATAGTGACCATAAAGGCCTATTCGGGTAGGATGAAGGGAAGCATCGTTGCTGGTGACGCCACTATGGTTTTGATGAAGAAATAATAGTTTAAAAGTGCATCTCGGGGGGGCATCTGCTGCCAGACAGCGTTCTGTGGGCGTGACAGGGCTGTCCCCCCCAAGAACTCACTGCAGGTATGTCCACCTCCACGGGGTCTGCCCAAAGTCGGCCTATCAACATCTCACCGTGGATGAGGGACATCTCAAGAGTCACTGTCCCTCCCTGACAGACAACTGAAGGCCCGTGCTAGACAGTAGAAGGAGAGTTCTTCACTCAGCGACTCGCCCACTGCGAAGCCAGCCAGTCAGCTGTCCCTAAGGGCTCAGGCCAATTGCAACTGGCAAGTACACCTGCCAATACAGACATCCCAGGCGAAACCTAGGATCACACGCACCAAAAGACTTGAAAACCGAAGGGAGAATGACTGAAAAGGAGAAAACCGAAGGGAGAATGACTGAAAAGGAGAAAGCATGAAGTGGGACAGGAAGGGGGAGTTGCGATTGAGTCGCAAGGGTGAAAACACATAAATTCGCTGTATTTATATATGGAAGCGTCGAAGAATAAAAACAATTTAAAAGACACATTAGAATATTTGCCAATTTTTAACGCATGTGAAAACAAGATTAGACAGGAATGGGCAAAAATGCACTCAGGAGACTCCGTGATCCATGAAGCGAGAGGGGGAAGTCGTGGCCTTGGGGCCAGGCTCCCGGGCACTGGCCACTCACGTGTCCTCACCACGCACGGAGGAAACCGGATCCCATGTGCTGCACACGGAGTCACCAAGGTGAGACCCGGCAGGAGGGTACATTACAGACCAGGGGGTGTAACGCGACCAGCCAGAGGGCTCCTACTGAGCCGGGCCCTAGAGGAACGAGGGCAAGTCGCATGTTTTTAGTCCTGGCAAACTCCCAGCGAAACCAGAAACTCTTGAAGAGTGGAGAGCCGATCCCAGGGCTTTGAAATGGTTTGACCAATGTTAAGAGCCGTTCTAGCAGGAAAAAAAATCTAGCAAAATGAGTCGGCGACCTGTTGGGAAAGCGAGAGCCCGGCCTGAGTGTCGGGACGCTGGGTGCCAGGCCGTCCTGAGTCCCCACGTACCATTTACCCGCTTCTGGCCTCAGTTTCCCCACCCAGGAAATGAAGGCAGCCTGCAGTAGAGGGTCTCAAGCTGAGAGGACATCACCTGTGTGGAGGGGACGTGAAACTCACGCTGCTGGGCTCCATCCCCACCCCACTCCCCGATCAGAATCCACCAGTCTGAGACAGAACCCCAGTTTCACATTGTGAACAGATTCCCAATCTGGGTCCGGTGTGTTCTGGGAGTCCGCACCAGCCTGGCAGGTCTTGGTGGTTAGCGTCTCCTTGATTCTGTCACGGGGACTCACGCACGCTTTCTCCCACACCCGAAGTCTTCCCTTCTCTCCGTCCCTCCCTGCGTCCATTTGCTCAGCTACTCACATGGCTTGGGAACACTTTCTGTGTCATCTGGCGATGGCTTGAGTGTGTCCTAAAGTCCGCATGCTGGCAGCCCTTGCTGTGCTGACAGTGGCATGTGGCAGAACCTCTAAGTGGCGGGGCCTGAGGGGCGGTGCTGAGGCCAGCGGAGGGGGGAGGAGGCTCCCTGAGGTTCCCTCTGAGTTCGGTTTGTTCTCTCGTGGGAGCAGGTTGCTACAACAAGGTCACACGCATGTCTGGCCCTTCTACAAGCTACCGGTCAGTCCCCTGCTGCCGCTCTGTCCTGTGATGGCACCACCAAGGGCCCTTGCCAGGATTCCAGCCTCGGGTGTTTGGACCTTCTGACCACCGGGATCATGATCCAAATAAACTACTTTATAAAGTATTCAGCCTTGGACAATTGGCTATGGCAACACAAACGGACTAAGACACCTCTTCTGTGTGAGGCAATTCATCAGGGGATTAAAGAAAATGAAACTGATTGCTGGAGAAGCAAAATTATATGCGCGTAGTGGCAAACAACTGGGTATCCACAAAGAATAGGGGCTGGTGGCATCAGACTCCAAGTGCACAGGGGGGCGACCAGAAGACAGTCTCAATGGCTCACTGCGAGGACAGAGGGTCGCTCCAGACTCTGTTTCCAACTAAGATATCATCAGCTTGCTGAGCCAAAGGGAAAAAGACATCTGGAGATTAAACCGTGACCATTAAACAGCAACCGTTTTCAAGCATTGTGAGTTGGTCAACTGTCGCGGGCACTGAGGATACGAGAGTCAATGAGAAGAGATCTCGGTTTCTGGGACAGACAGAAAGCAAGCACAACACCCTGAAGATGTTGGGGGGGGGTGAGGGACAGTGGGTGGTGGAACAGAGACCCCACAGGACCACAGCCAAAGAGAAGAGAGGGTAAGAGACACATGTTATCCATCTCATTGTCTGGCAGAGTATTTAACCAAACCAGAGAACCAACTGGAAGAGAATATTGAAGATAGGGGATAGTGAAGTGGAGAGAAAACCATGACAACCAACAAGCTTTACAGAAACTTGGAGGAAGTAAGGGTGGGATGGAAAGACAGGTGGATGGATGAATGCTGGATGGAAGGATGGATAGATGGATGATAGGTGGATAGATGGAAGGAAAGATGATGGATGGAAGAAAGGAAGGCTGGATGGATAATGGAGGAATGGGAGGATGGGCAGATGGATGAATGATGGATGGAAAGAAGGATGAAAGAAAGGAAGGATGGATAAATGGGAGGATGAATGGATGGATAATGGATCGAAGAATGGATGGATAGATAGATGACGGATGGAAAGATGGATGGATGGGTGATGGGTGGAAGAAAGGAAGGATAGATAGATGATGAATGGATAACAGATGGAAGGATGGATGGATAGATAGATGATGAATAAAAAGATGCATGGATGAAATTGAGAAAAAAATGAGATGTTAACCCCAAATTCGTGAAGACTGGAGCACAGGATTTGCATGTTCTATAGAGACAAAATGTAGAACAGCTACTTTGAGGCCATGAAATTGAAGATGGAGAAGGATTGGGTGGAACACAAGGGAAAAGACCCTCGATGTCCCTGAAATAAGAATTAGAACCACATGGAAGAATCCAGGAGAGGAAGCCGGGAAGCAAATCAATCCAGGTCTTTTCTCTGATAGGGAGGAAATGGGAGGGACAGGAAGCAAGGGAGACGTTTGAAGGACGTGGGACAGAATCGTGTGCACCCGGCTGTAAAAACATGCCAAGGGAAGGGCCATTCACGCAACAGAGGAGCATGATATGATTTAAAATGCTCCAAAAGGCAAAAAAGTAGAGAAGTAAAAGAGGGGGTGATGATATAAAAATACTGTCATGTCATCGTAAAGAAAAGAGAAAGAAAGTCAAGGGTGGAAATGATGGCAGTAATGTAGGATGGTCTGAATTCTCCCAGTCACAGGATGCAAGGATGGGAAAACCAAATTAAACACCCTATGAGATGTCTGCTCTGTATGAATCATGTGTTTAAGTGAGAAAAACTGAAAATCGGGGTGAGCAGAAGGGAACCTGAAAAACAAGCGCAAAGAAAATAGCAACAGCCATGAAGCTATCAGATCATATGGAATGCAGAGGCAGCACAAAAGGCAAGATAAATAAACCCTCCATTTCTAATATCGTATGTGGCAAAAGACACAGCATGTGAGGGAAATACATCAGTCACACTCGTGTTCAAATACAGAATGTTTGCTTTCTGTATTTAACTACATAACAGAGTGGGAGATTCAGAGCCAGACAGGTCAAGTAGGCAAACCACGTGAGGTCACAGATCAAATCACAGGGCATTCTCTCTGTGAGGCCTTACCTACACCAAAGGCACGTACAGGGACCATTGACAAGGCAGGAACATTCGAGGAACATGGCAGGCAAGGCCAGGTAGCTGCTATAAGCCCTGTTTTCACCCTCTTGGTTGAGACCTCGGGTCTCAGGTTCCAAATCCACAATGTGATTATGATCACAGTGTTGCCCTCCTTGGAGTACCGAGGAGACACAGTGAGTTAGTCTAGAGAAATTGCCCCCTCACCCGCCAAGTCCTATCAGCAAATATTAGCAGTGTTTCTACCTCATCGCTCCAACAAGACTAAGCTGAAAGTCAACAGCCGCCTTACTTGAGGTTGATCTAGGTAGGAGCTGTCCAAAACACCTGTGCATTTTCACACCTGTGCATTTTCACACCTGTGCATTTTCACACCTGTGCGTTTTCACACCTGTGCGTTTTCGGTGGGGGGATGGTCCTTCCTCTGTCGTGTGCCAAAGCCCCTCCCAGGAGCCTGGAATACTAAGCCTTGGACTCCCGCAGGGAAGCTCTCCTGCATCCATCTCCTGGTTCCTATGACAACCTGATTTACAGCATCCCCCATTCACAGGTGCGGAAACTAAGGCTGAGAAATGCATCTACTGCTGGCTGCTGCCACCCCTGGCCGTTCCCCGGTCTCTCTGAACCGGGCCACACTGGATGAGTCCTTCATCTCCAGAAGGCAGCGGTGCCCAGTGGGCAGAGCGGTGCTCAGTCCAGGCTGCTGAACTGAAGTGACCCAAGGGCACTCGCTGCCCCAGCAATGGCCCCTTCTCTACTGCCCAATGCAAGGCCCCTCTGCTCGGATAAAAAAGGGGAACGCCCAAGGCTCCCCGAATGCCCACGACAGAGTGAGTCTGTCCTCCAGCGCAGCTCCTTCTCTCTCACTCTTCCTCCCCTTCGGTAGCAGTTGCTCTGCTCTGTTGCCGTGAGACAACACTCACGCTCAAACAACTTAAGGGAGATGCATTCAGTTTACAGTTCCAGAGGGAGGTACAGTTCCTTATGGCGGGAAAGGCGTGGCTGGCTGGCGGGCGGGGCTGGAGGTGACCTAAGTCACGTCCATCAAGAGGCTGAGACCTGCAAACCTGCAAGCTGCAAAAGCAGACCTCTCCTGGAAGGAGGGTGGAGCTAATCCACCTCGAGACCCACCCCCCCCTCCCAGACTGTCTTCCTCCAGCAAGGCTCCACCTCTTAAAGGTGCCATGACCTTCCCAACCAACGAAAGATTCAAACGTAGGAGCCGGTGGGGGACCATGCACATTTCGAACCATGACACCATCCTCTTCTCCTCCTCTTCCTCTCCATCCTCTTCCTCTTCACTTGTGACCAGCTTCTCTGATAGCAGCACGCGCGCACGTGCACACACACACACACACACACACACACACACACACACACACAGAGACCCGTTCCTCGTGGCCACTGTCACAAATGACGATCACTGCGCCTCTCACCTTTGCTTCTGAAGTTTGTCCTCACCCCCGAGCTGGGCTTTCATCCACAGCTCATATCTGCCCTTTCCTTGCCCCCTTCCCATTGTGCTTAGGGCAGAACCTACCCTCCTGAGCAGCCCACTTTCAGGGATGTTCTGTAGCATGTTGGGCAGAGGTATCACAGATATGATAGGTCTTTTTTTTTTTTAAAGCAACTGTGAAACAATGAATTCAGGGGTGATCATTCTCACCCTCAAAGCAGACAGTCTGGAGAAACAACCACGACTGTGGCTCCATCAACACAACTGGGATCCTACCATCATGGACCCCACAACTTCGTCTTTAAAACACCTCTGTTCCTGAGCTAGGATAGAGACAAGAAGGAAAAAGAAAACCCCAGTTTTGCAAGTAGTCTGCATGTTGCTGATAAATTCATGACCAAACCACTTATAAGGGAACAAGGGGCTTAATTTTGGCTTACCATAGTCCAGTTACAGTTCTTAATCCAGCCTGTCAGGAGAATGCACACCAATACCTAGGGCCAAATGATTGTCCACACCATATCCATATAACAGCTAAAGAGGACAATCCTTACTCACCAGACCAGCATGCCTGTTAAGTACACAGAAGGATGCCAGCTTTTCAACCAGTTCCCTCCATCTTACTCACCTGCCCAGGGCCCAGTCCCACCCACCATGGGCTGGGCCTTCCCCATCAGCTAGACAATGTCCTGCAGGTTTGCTCTGGACTTAACTACTAATTCTCTACAAATGTGCCCAGAGCGCAACCCCTCAATCATCATGTTGACACCTGTATCTACCTATGACAGGACTTAAGAGAACAAGGGTTTTCATTTTGGCTTATGATTGTCCGAGTACAATTCTTCGTACAGTTCGGCAGGAGAACCCACAGCAACGCCAGGAGCCCAGGGAACTGGCCCCGCCACATCCAAGGGACTGCTGAGAGAGGGAAAAACTTCCTCGCTTACCAGCAGCACGGCTATCCAAGTATGCCAAGAATTCCAGCTTACAGAACCACCTTCCTCCATCTTATCCCTTAGCCCAGGGTCCCATTCCCCCCTCCCCCACTGTGGGCTGGGTCTTCCCTGTCGATTACACAACCTCCTACAGGCTTCCTCAGATTTAATCCAACTAACGATTCAGAGCTCAGTTTGTAATTTTCAAATTGATGCCTGTATTTAACTTCAGTATGCCATTTTTTTTAAAAATAGCAATAAAGAGACGCAGGAAGTGGCGGCTAGTGGCCAAGGAAGGGGCTCGCTGTCCCAAGACAGACACATGGTACCCTGCCTGCTGTCATCTCCACAGAACCCACATCCTTCACTCGGCAAAGACGGAGTTAGATTAAAGATGTGTCCTTGTGACCAATTCTTTTAGTAGGTCAAGAACAAGTAGTCATGGGCACTAGAATGAAATGCTTCCGCTCAAGACACTTGGAGCCTAAATCAGATCCTTGACTTCTTGTAGAAAGCCTCGGTGAGCAGTTCTAGGTGGGGGGGGTCCTCAGAGCGTGGGTCTTAGGACACAGTCGCCAACACAGGAAGGACTCAAACCCGTCCTTCCAGCTAGGACTCCAGGGGGACTCGTCAGCGCGGCTGAAGGTGCTTCCTGTTGGCATCGTGACAGACTCGTAACTGTCTCTCCGCTTCTTTGATGAGCCCAGCTGCCCGCGGGAACAGCTGGGCCATGGCAAAGCGCTTTCTCCCAACCTCCTTCCTGCTCCTCCCTGAGAGGCAGCGCGATGCTTATCTGATCCAGGAGGGAGCCAGCACTCAGCAGAGCAGACAGAATGAAAAGCAAGACCCAGGTCCTTCGCGACGGCTGACTCCACAGGCCACAGGCAGCTCCTCCATCCCGGGACAGCGTCCCAAGTGAGGGTCCACACGGCATGCCGTGTGCAGTTCCCCAAGTACCGGGTTCTCTGAGACGCCAGACTCTACATAAGACCCGCCCCAGATTCTGCAACGCCCTAGACCAGACCCTCCGTGTCCCCCAGAGTTCTGGCCATCCCAGGAATCTGTGCATCTGGACAGCGTGCGCTCTGCAGCCTCCAGTCTAGCTCTCCTGTCATCCCCCTCCTCCTCCTCCCCTCAGAGACAACGTCCGAAGGTCCGCACAGCCTACGCTGCTCTCCACTTTGCCTTCCTTACTTTGCATCTGTGCGGCGTCTGAAGGATGCATCCGGTGCAGCATGTCCACCAAGAAACCTCAAGGCTGAGATCTCCCTCACTTCCCCTCTGGCTTCCAGACCTCAGGAAATGTCGGCGGAGAGGGAAATGCAGGGAGAATCGAGGGATAGCAGTAGGAAGCAAGAGCAGAGAGGAGTGGGCAAGGAAGAACAGAGATGAGGAAGGAGAGGAGAGAAGAGGAAGGGATGGGTCAGGAGGAAGGAAGACAGGCGGGAGTGATGGAAGAAGAGCCGGAGGACGAAAGGGTGGAGGGAAGGAAGGGAGGGAGAAGGAAAGGAAGGGAGGAAGAGGAAGGAGTGCTTCCGCTAGGAACCAACTGAAGACTATCCTGTTTGTCTGTCGTATGGCACCGGATGCCCTGCCATGCAGTCCCCCTAAAACCACATCTCTAGGCATTTGGACATCTAGAGCAGTATTTGATGTCCCAAGGGAAAGATAAACTAAACACAGTCTGCAGCAGCCACAGTTCAAGGAAGGAAGGCTCTGGAGAGCCCCACCGTGGTCTGCAGCTTGGAGAGCCAATCCTGCCAGACCCATGACCTGGGCACTCATGGGCAGGCATGCTGTGACCTCGGGTCCCACTCAGGATGTGTTCTGTCCCCCCCCCCCCTCAGGTTTTTTGAGACTCGGGCTGGTTGGGGACAGCGCTCAAGGAACACGCTAGCGGGAGAGGAGAGGGAAATCATCACCTCTGACCTGGATCCCGTCCGGCTCCTTTGCCCTGGATTCTGCTCTTTCCCTTTGCCCCGCATCTCTGCCCTCTGACTGCGCGTCTGGTCTGCCCTCAGATGCGCAGCGGCTCTAGAAGGGGGGGCACGAGGCTGCCTTCTGGCCACCTCTCGCTCCATCCCTCATCCTCTTGGCCATACCAGGTCTGATGTGGCTGTAGGTCTTAGAGGGGGAGCATCTTCGGAACTCTCCCAGTGGGGTGAGAGGCAACTGTGACCGTGTCCACACAGACCCCAGCAAAGGCGTGAGGGGCGTGGTCAGAAGCTCTGGGAGGGTGGTCGGAAGGAAAAGCTCTGCGGAGGGCGAGGGAGACAGAGGGGCAGCGGCAGGGAGGAACGGTGGGTCCAGGAAGTGGAACGGGATATGCCAAGGCTTGCAAACTGCAGCTGGTCTCTGAGAGCGAGCGCAGGGCGCTCAGGACGAGGCTGAAGAAGACAGAGGTGGAGCACAGTGATAGATTTCCCCCCTCCACAAAGGGTCTCACAGAGAAGGTTGAAGTTGGATCTTGGGGGGAGAGGTGCTCAAGGGCCGCACTCACCGCGGAGCCAGTGGGCGCCGGCGTGCGTGTCCTTGGGGCGGATGAGGCGGCGCTGCGCGTAGCTGCGGCCCACGTACCACAGCATCCAGAGCATCTGCAGGAGCATGAGCGCCGTCAGCACGCACAGCAGGTCGCTCTTGCCCACGCCCGCGGCGTGCACGGCCCAGGCCAGCAGGAACAGCAGCCCGGCCACGAACACGTTCAGCCCGTACTGGCTGCTCAGGGTTTCCGCCAACTTCTGCGGCACGCTGATGCCCCGCCGAGGGCGGGTGGCTGGCAGGGACCCCTGGAGCGGGGACCCCCGGAGCGGGGACCCACCGGCCGCGATCCCCGACGGCGCCGCGCGCGAGGCGCCCACGGGTGCTGGGGGCGAGGCGGGCGTGCCCGGACTCTCGGGCATCTTGCAATCTGGTCCCTGAGCGGCTGCGCCCGGTCCGCGCGTGCCCTGTCCTTGCCCCACGTCCTCTGCGCACCAGCCCCGCCGGCCCGTGCCCTCCGATCCTGCCCTCCCCCTCCTGCGCCGGAGCCTCCGTCAGGTCCCCGCCGCGGACCTCCCACCCGGCGTCCCCGACGCCCGCGGCTAGCTCCGCTCTCTGCAGTCCGCGCCCCCCGCGGCGGCCGGACCCGTGCTACCAGCACCCCACCCCCGTGCCCACGCCCGCCCACCCCACCCCCGGCACCCCGGAAACACTGGACCGCGACAGGTGCCGCCCGCCGGCTCCCAGGCTTGCGGGAAGGGTGCAGTGAGAGGGGACTCAGAAGTCGCGGCCGCCGGCCCCAGGGGCACTTGGGGTCTTCTACCAGGTTCCCGAGAGATGAGGACGGGCCAGCAGGTGCTGAGCCCGCGGAGGACCATCTACGCATCTGGGTCCCCGCGCCTGTCTGCCACGTGTTTTCTTTGAGCTCTGTTTCCCAGTGTCTGGGGGGCGTCTTTGGGGGCCTCTCAGTTTGTCCTTCTTCGGAGCCTGTTTGTTGGAACGAGATGCACCGACATGAAAGTGACTCAAGTTGATTCCCCAGGGAGGTCATCCGCTCTTGCTTCTGGAGGGGGCAGCCCTGGGAGAGGGGTCCCCGGGTGGCCTCAGAGCTGCTGGCCCCCATCCCCTCCTGTCTAAAGTGTTGCGTTCACCTGCCCCAGGCAGCAGGGCAGTCTCATGGGAGAGCCCCCTGGGCAGGGCACAGACCTGGGCACCCAGGGTCACTCGCTGTCTCTTGGATTAACGCTCCTCTGTAGCCTTTTCTTTTTAACAAGGGGCCCATCTTTTCAGGTGGCCCTTGGACCAGCGCGCTGCAGCAGTCGTTCCTGACTGTTAAACGGGGCAGGGGGAATCCAAGGAGCCTGGGCTGTAACTTGTCTTCATTCATCATTCATTCATTCATTCATTCATTCAACCGCCGATTTGATCTTCATGGTCTACGCCACACTGAGTTATTTACTGGGCTCTGTTCTTGATCCTGGGGACTCGCCAGGGACAGGTCTGTCTGCGAGTGGACAGATGCGATGCTCTCAGTAGACCTGTTTCCTCAGCAGAGCTGGGAGGCTGGACGAAGACCTGGAGGCAGGCCGGCCCTTCCAGGAGACAGGAGGGCAAGGAGTCCTCCTGCTCCAGCACTGAGGGGCTCTGGGCCCAGGCAGCATTGTGCCCGCTTCCTACCCGGAGTGGCTGGCTGTAGAGGGCGGTGGACCCCTTGGGGATGGCTGTCAGCATGTGCTTAAACACCAGGGACAGGCCGGCTGTTCTCACTGGTAGCAAGGGTATTAGAGAGGAAGGAACAGTCCATAGAACGCAGCTGCTCCCCAGCTGTGAAAGGTGATGCTGCCACACAGTGGTGTTCAGCAAAACAGTAAAGAGTGGTATTGGGCACACAGTAGGTGCTCAGTGAAGCTGCAGAGTGGAGCTGAGAACACAGTAGGCGTTCAGTGAGGAGTAGAGAGTACTGACCACACACTAGGTATTCAGTGAGTGAGGTGCAGAGAGTACCGGCCACATAGTAGGTGTTCTGTGAGACTGTCGAGGGCGGTGCTGAGCACACAGTGGGTACTTACGGGGCTGTGGAAAGCGTCTGGATGCAGACTGACATAGACCCTGCCTGTCCGCCTGCGTCCTAAGGACTCAACCTCTCCTCTCTACTGCCCATGTTTCTCACGTGCACCACAACTAATTTTTAACTTGGGACAGAATGTTGCCTTCCTTGTTTTCTCTAGCACCCCACGTACGCTTTTTGTGATTTAGAGAGAGGTATGCTAGGCATTCCGCGGGTGCTGGGGATTCTGCGTCATGCCTGGGAGCGGCAGCAGGACACCCACAGTTTATGCCAGTGCCATGAGAGGACTCTGGGCGAGGAGAGCCCCGTAAATGTCCCACACTCCTTCCTTTCACGTCCCAGGCTGACGAAGCACATTTCTCACCCGTGAACCTTTTTTCCTACGTCAGCTCAGTGCGGTGTGGATTTGTGGGAGGGAAGGGGAAGAGTACATGGTGGTTAATAATAGTCGCGCTACGGTCACTCACTGCCACGTGGCCCTCACTCACGAGTCACTACACGTTCCTGGGCCTCCATCTCTCCACCCATGAGACAAGACACTGAGCAGGGACTGCGGCAGAGGCTCCCTGCTGTCCGTCAGACGTGCTCCCTTTTCCCTCCTGGAGAGGTCTTCCCGGGAAATATCTGCCAGCCCCCAACTCTTCTCCAGCGCTCCTTGCCTCTGGAGGTAAGTTCTGGTCAGAAGCGACTTGTACATCCCGGGAGGGACTGCGAAGACCCCTGTCATCTTCCATATGAAGTGCCAGTGTTCTCGTCACCACGGTGCGTGTGAAAGCTGGACATGTGCGTCTGTAATGCCAGTGCTGAGAGGCGGAGTCAGGCAGATTGGGCTGGACAGTCAGCCCGGCCAAATGGCCAGTTCCGGGTCAGTGGGAGACCCTGACTCAAAACACAAGGTGGACGACCACAACCAAGACTGTCCTCCGGCCTCCACATGACACATGTGCACATGCACACGTGTGCACATACACGCACACGCACACATACATGTGCATGCACGCGCACGCACGCACAGGCACTCGTCAGGCAGTGATACAAGAGGTCTGTCATTCGCTATGGTACCTGCGGCGAGCAACCAGTGACAGCCATATTTTCGAAGGAGAATGTTGTTAAGTGATTTCTAGAGCTTCTGCCAAAATGTTGTGTGTGGGGGGGGTGGCCATGTACAAGTGAGTGAGCTCGAGTGGACGGTCCTTGTGAACATATCTCAAAGCCTCTTGCTACACATGATAAACATGTACTGCAGATGGGTCCAAAGCACATTCACTGTCAGTTGAAGAAAGATTGCAAATGCTACCGACTCGATATTTGATCTGTGACACTGAAAAGTCTCTGCGTCTGTTCAGCGGAAATCTGCCTCGAGTCCCAACAAGCAAGGGTCAGGACCTTTCACCCAGGCTGGGATGCAGCTGGGCGCAGGGCGCTGCCAAGTGTGTGGGAGGCCCTGGGTTCACCTCCAGCACTTAAAAAAAATACCCACAGACTCTCACCCAATCCCAAGCCTGAGCCAGTTCACGGCCGAGTCCGATCTCTGCAGCGGGCCACGTGCTCCAGCTTCCAAGGGCGTCTGCAGGTCGCCCTGTGGTGGCCCTTCATGGACAAGGTCGTTCGGAATTGCTCTCTCGAGTTGATCGCTCACGGGGCGTGGCACTGCTTGCCTTCTGCGCCGCTTGCTGGGCCTTCTGCACACTCCAGTGTGCGCCCAGCCAGACTTGGAAAGTGACTGAACACAATGCTAACAACTAAATGAGAATCTGTCACATTAGCTGCCTCTTCCCCTCAAGGCACCAGTTTTCTACACCGACTTTTTAGTAAGCAGCCCAGAACTGATCCCAAGGGCACTTTGCATGTGTGTGCGCTCACATGGGGGTGCAAACACACATGTGCACACACGCATGTGAGCCCAGAGGACAGTCTCGGGTGCTGCTCCTGAGGCGTCAGCCATCTTTGCTTGCTCCAGACTGGGTCTTTTGCTGGTCTGCCCGGAACTGATCCAGAGGGCTAGGAGGTGGGCTGCCAGCCCTAGGGATCCCCTCTGTCTGCTCCCCAGCACTGGGATTCTTTTAACTGCTGCAAGACAAGCTCTTCACTGACCGAGCAACCTCTCCAGCCCCTCCCGTCGGCGTTTCTACTGCTACAAGATACATTTCCTCCATCATCAGGGGTGGGGTCCGTGACAAGACACCCTATAACCGGACAGATGGGGTTACTAGCCTGATGTAAAGTCATGTGCCCATCTGGGAAGACTGCTCCCCACTTGCCTGGCACCCCACTTTCCCCCAGACGGATCTCCAGGACAAGGTGCCCCGTCAGCTCCCCGCTGCTGGGCTGAGGACTGCTGCCTGTGTGTTAGAGTGCAGTACAGCGCCTGGCCTCGCGTGGCCACCCCAGCATGTTCTTGCGCCTGTGAACCTTGATTCTCAGACATCGCTGCTTCTCTGCTCCAAAGTTCTCGCGGTGAAATGCTAGTCCTCAACAGGACGGTGGGAGGTGGGGCCTTGAGACATGATTAGGTCATGTGGGTGGAGCCCCTGAAAGGAATGAGTGCCCCTACAAAAAGAGACCCCAAAGAACTCCCACCGTCCTTCCGCCACCTGAGACTCTAGCAAGAAGACGATAAGGACCTCGCCCCTGTGGACACTTTCGTCTGGGACTCCCCGGGCCTCAGGACCACGAGAAGCAAATGGGAGCTGCTCACGTGGCGCTCGGTGGGAGAGACCCATGAAGAGGGCCGAGCAGGTAGGACAATTGACCACGCAGAGGTAACTGAATGCCGGGGGCTGGGAGCATGGCGAGGTTTCTTTCCTGATTCTACCCGTCTGGCATGAGGCAGAACAAAGGCTGGGCTCGGCGGGCAGCGTGAGCCTGCACCTGCAGCACGGCCCATTGTGTGGCTGGAGCCTTGGCAGCCTTGCACCTGGGCCCCGAGGGTGCACATCCGGGGAGAGATTCGTGGCGTGCCAGGCAGGCGCCTCGGCCTGCGACGCCACACGCCATCACTCCCTGCACGTTCTCAGTGACCAAGTGTGCGCCCGGGGCGCAGACTCCAGGCTCTGTTCAGATTAACCCGGCGGCGCGTGACCTCCACACCGTCAGGCTCGTGGGCAGCAGTTATTCCTCTGCCCGGCGCTCCGTACCCAGGTTCATCGGGCACACTGGGGAGGCTGGGGAAAAGTGCTGGCAGGTGCCACGGGACCTCTCGTTGTGCCCGGCTCCTTTGAAGGAGGCTGGTTGGTGAATATTCTCATAGAAGGTGGGTCTTCACACCGGGTCCATTCCGTACACAGCCCTCTTCCCCACACCTCCTGGGCACCAACATCTTCCCAAGTCAGCGATCGTTGGGTCAGACTTGGGTAGCTTCCCAGCACGTGTCACGGGACCATGGAGATTCCTTGCGTGTGTGTGTGCACGCGTGCTTGTGTGTGTGCACGCGTGCTTGTGTGTGCACATGCAGCACACCCCATGAGTACATGTGCAGGAGGACCCCTATGGTTATCCACCCTTGCCTGCCACCTCGCTCGAGACAGGGTCTCTGTGTTCCTCTGCTACATTCACTGGACTAGCTGGTCTGAGAGCTTCCGGGGTCTCTTCTGCTTTGCCTCCCATCTCTCCATAAAAGCACTGGGGTGACAGCTGCTCGAGTTACCCGTCCAGCGTTTCCATGCGTTTATGGGGTTCCGACTCAGGACCACTCATGCACTGCACTTTTACCCACTGCGCCATCTTCCCAGCCCGCTGTGCATCTCTTCGTTCAGGCAACACAGACTATTCAATGCGCCCGTCCACATTCTGCCCGCTGGGAGGATGCTCCTTACCGCGGTCCTTCAGGGCCAGCCTGAGGGCAGTGGTACAAGGGGGGACTGTAACGCCACAGCTGTCCACCCCGTCAGGGGAAGATGCTTTTCCTGCCATAAACAACCACGATGGGGGTGGGGATGAAAGAAAGAAGCCACAGCGCAGGGACCCCCATCTGGAGGGCTCTGGACCATCTACAGGTCGATCTGTGGCTCCCAAATGTGCCCGAGCTGTGTGCACAACACCCGCTATTGTGCATGCCTAACTTTATGGTCAGCTGGGTAGGTAATGCCCAGCTCCCGATGGAAGCCTGGGTCCCATGGTCACTGTCATAGTTAGATACAGTGTCAATTTTGTGGTTGAGGGTTGAAGCTCTGGGCACATTTGTAAAGACTGAGGGCTGCAGAGATGGCTCAAGGGTTAAGACTCTTCCTTGCAAGCAGAAGGTCCTGAGATCAGATCCCAGTCCCATACAAAAATATCAGGCAGAAATGGCGGCAGCCTGCATTTCCTACTCTGGTGGGTGGAACCTGGGAAATCCCAGAGGGAAGCAGAAAAGAGGTAGAAGCAATCCAGGATGATTCCTGAAATTTCCCTTGATATTCCACAGGGACACATAGTGCCCCCTGACACACACACACACACACACACACACACACACTAAATAAAAAAATAAAGTTTAAAAAATAATAATAAAGAGAAGTGACCTAAAAAAAGAATTTGTGGTTGAGTTAAGTCCCAAGCAAGTCTATAGGAGATTGTCTAGTTGATGGGGAAGGCCCAGTCCATGGTGGGTGGGACCAGTGGGCAGGTAAATGGGAAAGAGAATTGGTCGGGGACATTGGTATCCTTTGGTGCGCCTGGCAGACATGCTGGTCTGGCCAGGGAGGACTGTCCCCGCTCAGCAGTCCTGCCGATTTGGTGTCGTCTGTCCCCTGGGCCCTTGGTGCTGGTGCGAGCTCTCCTGTCATGCTGGACAAGGAACTATAACTGCAGTCATAAGCCAGAATTAAACCCCTTGTTTCTTAAGCCCTTTGGTCATGAATTTATCGGCAACATGAAAGTAACTGCGACAGTCAACTTAATTCTAAACAGTAACTGGGACGTTGTCTCTCCAAAAGAAATAACTACATGTTGGAGGTAAGTTTTCCTCTACTACCCTCCAGGTCTGCACTGCCATCCCTTGGGTGGTCCTGCCAGCTGCAGCCAGCACCGCATCTGCCTCATTCACCCACGTGTCCTCAGTCTGTCAGGCCTGAGTCCAGGGAGCTCGTGGATGGGCTGGCTGGTCTCAGAGGCCCCACCACTGGCTGCCCACTCACTCAGCATAAGCCGGCCAGCCATGTCCGTTTGCAGAGGAGGGGAGCTGCCCACTGTCTCCCCCCAGAATTTGTCTCTCTCATAGCCCATGGAGACATGTTATGAATGCCCTGTCTCTCAGCCTAGGTGCATGGTGGAAGTGCTACGTCCCATCTCTGAGCCCTTACGTGGTAGCTTCCATTTCCTGTCCCTTGGAACACTGCAGTGGGCAGAACGACAGCCCCTGAAGAAGCCCCGCCGTACTCCTTGATGCACAGTGACGGCCCGTGATACGCACAGTGTAAACTAAAGGGGGGAGACGGTGCATATCTGGGGTGGGGCTCGTGTGGAAGAGAGATCAGGAGAATGGATCAGGGTGATATGGGGATGGAAGAAGAGGCAGGAGGTGCAAAAGTGCTGTTCCTGACCTTGAGTTTCTGACCTTGAGGGTCCTCATGGTGACCCAAGGTGAGGGGCACAGTTCACCACTCAGAGCCAACAATGGCACCGTGCCATCCCAGTGGGGAAATGCTGTCGGACCCAGCACAAGGGACCAAACTTTGCCAGCTCGAAAGCCAGAAACGGGACTCTTCCCTAATGCCCCATGTGACCACCATGACTCTACTCCGCCACAGGATGGCCTTTCTATCGACGTAAGACCTATTGCTGTCTGCAGTAATCTGTTCCAATAATGAACGAACACAGGTGCTCACCCCTGGGTCCCCGCAACTGTGCCGAGGAGACCAGCTGCCCCGTGGAGAGGTGCATGTGACAAGAATCCACGGCCACCACTCACCAGCCGTCCTGGAAGAGAATCCAGCAGCCCTGGCGAGTCTCGCCCATGTGGAGCAGAAACAAGGAGTCCGTGCCAACCCCTGCCAACCTGCTCAGATTTCAGATTCCTGAGCAGAATAAATGGTGGCCCTTGTTTGAGACCACGTCCGCTTGGGTGTGGCTGGCCGTGCAGCAGCAGGTAACCGGAACATCAGAGGGAAGTGGGAAGGAGTCCAAAGGTCAGAGGCGACCTGGGAGGCTCTGTGGTGACCACTGCTGACCAGGATGTTGGGCGGTATGAGGTGAACCCCGACGCCAGGAGTCACGGAGCAGAGTGAGTGTCGGAGAGAACACGGGAAGCACGGGCCACGCGGCAGCAGCCTGCTTCCTCCGCGGGGCCATGGGCTGGACAGGCCACAGTCCCTGAGGTCCCTTGGCACCGGGGCGTCTGTGTGCCAGCACACAGCTGCCTGCTTGCTCTATTCTAGCGGTGCTGGGGACGGAGCTCAGGGCCTGCCCGTGCTGGACAAGCCCCTGGACACTGGGCTAGCCTCAGACCTTTTTGAGCTTTATGACGAGGTCTTGGTCCATAGCCCGAGCTGTTGGCAAACTCAAGATCCTTCTCCTGGCCTCCTAAGCAGCTGGGATTGCACGATTTCCCACCACATCCTGCTGTCAGGTGGCTTCTGTTAAGGAGCAAGGGGCACAGTTAGACCGTTAGAGCTAGCACACGGGTAGGAGATTCTCCAGTTTACCATGCAGGAGGCAGAAGCACCAGGTAACCTGATTTCCTGTTTCTCAATTGATGGAAAACCTTGAAAGTATTGAGCACGACCCATCCAAAGCATGAGGTATAGAGAGCAAGCATGCTGGCACCGCCCATCCCGGAGCATGAGGACCACACTCAACACGGGGTATAGAGAGCAGGCAGGCTGGGCAGGTGGCAGAGGCCTATGATCCCAGCATTCACAAGTTTGAGGCCAGCCTGGCATATGCAGCGAGCTCAACGCTGGCTTGGGCTACACAGCAATATCTGGCTCAAAATACCCAAGAGAGGATTCTGGCCAAGAGGAGAATGCAAACCACAGCGATCCTTAAAAACAGTTCTCAGGCCAGGCTCTGCCAACACAAGTGAAGGCTGGACCTCGGCTTGAAGACGGAATCTGCAAGCTTTAGGAGGTCTGCAGTCCATTTAGGAGTGACCTCCTCGTCGCCAGCTCTTCCCATCTCTCTTCCACCCCCAGCATCCTTCATCAAGAACCTGTAGTTCTGCTTCTTTAGAATCAGTTCCTACCACTCAAAACACTTCAGATTGCTATCGCGCTTTCAAAATATTTGTGTAGACAGTTACTAGAATCTATAAAACTCCTTTCCACTTCAAGGACTAGTGAGAAGAGGCCAAATCCAGTTTATTGCCAGGTGGGTAAGATAGTTTACCTATAATTCCAACCCTGGAAGGCAAAGACCCGGAAGCCTTCAGTGACTATGGGAAACAAGATGTGGAAACTCAAAACAAGGAGGAAAGATGAGGGATAATACCTAAGGTGTACACACTCACACACATCACAATGCACTCACACACACACACACACATCACAATGCACTCACATCACACCCCCCCATTACAATGCACTCACATCACACACACACAGGCTGGCAATGTAGCTGAGTGGCAGACTGCCGGCCTACCCAGCAAGCGTGAGATCCTGAGCTGGATCTTTTTTATGCCAACACAACAAAAGTGGAGCTCATTATCCCAACAGTGGCATAGAAGAAAACGTCTGGTAACCCCGGTCCCCCATGACATCTCCCCCAAACCATCCAGCCTGCTGTCTTGGCAAGTCTTGGTTCTTCATTGCTGGCCTCCAGGCTCTGATACATTCTGAGGCTGAAGACGGCCAGGAACATAACACTAACCCAGCCAGGTTTTCTAGAAAAGCCACGGCCAGTAGACAAAAGAGGGTCTCCACCTGGCTCCTTCTCATTGAGATTCAGTTACCGCAACTAGCTCCCGGCCACCCCAAGGCTCTGGCTCCTTCAAGGGAGTCTCCACCCTAACTGGCTGGGGAGGAGGCACCCCCCCATGCAGCCTGCACACTGGAATCTGGCGGGGCTTCAAGCAGAGAGCCTGCCGTGCCCACCAGCTGAACCAGCCAGAGTACGGGGAGCTGGGGGTGAACCCAGGCTTAAAACCTGAACCTGACCGATTTTCTAAGGTCAGAGTATACATTTGCTCCTGTCATAGTCTTGACATTGATAACAAAAATTTGCCACTGCTATTTCTGTATCCATCACCTTTACAAGAGCACTCTTCCCTCGGCTTGCTTAGACAGTGAGCCGGTCCAGCACTCCCTTCAGTGTCTACAGCGAGAGCAAATCTCTCAGGTGACCTTCTCCTCCATGCCACAAGCCGCGTGGTTCTGCTTCCTGGTCACCCTGACCCGCTCCGTGGCTCGCGTCCCCTCTGCATCTGCCACAGGTCTTTCCTTCTGTTCCTGTTCACTGAGAGCCCTGCTACGTGCTAGCAACTGTAGTAGGTGTTTTACAAACACGTTTTCTATCACCTCCAGCCCATCAGTCCCAGTGTGCAGTGAAAAATTTGAGGTTCTGCAGCTAGAAAGTGGGTAGGGTCCCTAGACCCCAGTGGAGACCGGACAGTCGCTTTACAGGAAGAAGCGTGACTTTGAGTACCTCTGAAGACTGACGCCTCGTGCTGCGTCTTCACAGCGTCAGTCACAAGCTCTCGTGTCACCAGCTACCGCCAGAAGCTGCTCCAAAGCCATATTTAAAAAATGCACAAGAAAGTTATAAAAATATTTTATTGAAATGTTACAGAAAAAATGAGACTTAAAAATTATGAAAAGATCACATTAAAAAATGCTAACCACCAATAACTTACACCAATAACTTACACCACGATACAATCAAAGTAGCAGGAAAACATTAATCACTCCCATTTGGTCCTCTCCAAGAATTCGACAAGGGTGAGCTATGTATAATCTTTGAGGTGGGCCCAAGGCACGCAGGGACATGAGCCCTTCATACACTCATCAGTCGCGAAACTCAGGACCCACGGGCCCTTCGACGAAAGAGAGGGGACGGCGGGCCTGCGGCACGCTGGGCTCCCTCACAGAGGCGGCAGATGCGACACACGCCGCCAAAACGCTCACCGCTGGTTAGGAACACACAAGAGAAAGGTAGTTTATTCTCACTTCAACAACAGAACTAGGATCACAATTTGGCAAGGAAAGCACTCTCTTCACTCTCTTCGGAGACACCAGCGCACGCAGCAGCTTGTCCACGTTGGGCATGTTCACAAGTCTGAAAGAAAACAGCCTTTATGCACCAGTCAACTATATCTCTAGCTCCCGACGCGTGCCATACACCGCGTGCCCCAACACGGCCACTGCTGGCGCCTCAGCTGGCCATGAACGCAGGAGGCCAGTGGAAGGCGGAAACTCCCCGAGGTCTGGAAACTCAGAGCCAACAGCCAGGGTCAAGGCTGCGGAGGGAGAGTGAGGCTGGCTGGGGGCTGTGCTGAGCTGCGAGATGCTTCGGTGGCAGGTGCACAGGACAATGGCCCAGAGCTCCCTGGACAGGTCACTGCTCGCACCAGGGCCATGCCGCCTGCCATGCAGTGCAGTCCTCCCCCGACAGCCACAGCCCTGTGCAGGCGGGCACCTCGCTCTCCCGGCGACTCGCGTCCCCTCACCACTCTCACACCTGCACCCCTCGGCAGGCGCCTCCCCAGGGGGTAGATGTGTGGCTGGAAGGGAGGGGCTGCTTGTCTGCCTCAGCCTGTCGCAGGGGGGCAATCTCAGCACGACACGTGCTTAGGTCCCAGTCATTGCAAACTAAACTTCAGAAAGGTGCGTCCGCCCTCGCCTACGTTCAGGAGCGCAGCGCGGGGCTCCCGCAGCAAGGCAGCGCACCTCACCTTCAGGAGCTATCCGAGGAGCGAGATGAACATCACGACCCCCATAAACTGGGTGAACAGCACCGCGGGGGTGAAGAAGGACCACACGCTCCACAGAGCCACGTGGAAGCTGGGGAGCAAAGCACACAGTCAGCCACGGCTGCAGCGCACGCACGGCCAGGTCGGCGGGAGGCACCGGCAGCGAGCAGCGTGCGCAGACGGCCGAGCATGGCGGAGGCGGCTTCCAGGGACGGGCCGCCAGGGCCTCCAGGAGGCTGCGCTCCGCAGGCCGCTAAGCTCCTTGGCAGCAGCTGCAACTGCGCACTCTACGGCCGCAGCCACTACCACCGCTCTCACACTCCAACTATCAAGGGAGGCAAGACAAAAATTACTTCTCAGATCAAAATGAAAAGGTCAAGGTGACGCGATGTTTCAGTTCCGTGAACAGTGCTGCTCCTGTCACCCCGGCCAGCAAGGCAGCTTGCGGGGAGACGCCGGCTGGTAAAGCTGGTCACCTGGGTTCCATCTACCAGCCCCCCAGCGGAAGGAGGTGCAGCCAGTGGATAGGCGTGCCCGTGCTCTCACTAAACAAACAAACTAACAAACAAACAAACAAGAAACCGGAAATGTAAATAAAACGCCAAGCCCAAGGGACTGCAAATGGCTGAAGTCACAGGAGTCAAAGCTATCGGGAAAAACTATTTTCCAGAGAGTTACTGGTTTGAACATATAATGCTTGGATAAACATAAATCTTAAATAACCACAACTACTGGCCTAAAAAAAAAAATCATGGAACCATTCTTAGGATGATGCAGCTGCGGGAGAACAGGTAAAGTAACCACTGGCTCACCAGTCACAGAACGGTCAACAACCCAGGACAAAGCACATGAGGACTGAGTTCATGTCAAGACGTGTGACCTTTTCAAAACCAAAGTCACTCTATGAAGAAAGAAACGGCCGCCGCGCAGAGGGGCTGGCAGGCGGGCGTCTGCACAGGCGCTCGGGACCCATGTGGACAGGGTGAAGCGCGTCCTGAGGTGTGGTGCTGGAGCAGCAGGGGAGGGGACAGTCAGCCCTCGCATGAGGGGGGGTCGCTCTGGCATCCCCCAGACGTGGAAAGCTGGATGTCCAACCGAGCTGTGGACAGCACAGCACAGGCAACCACACCCTCCCGTGCACTAAGTCACACCTCTGGATTCCTGGTGGCGCTCAACGCTACGCGACCACTATGTAAAAGGGTCGCTGGCTGGTCAGAAGATAACCAAGCAAGACCAGAGTCCTGCACAGATGCACTGTTTGGGTTTTGGGCTGTGGAGGTGGAACTCATGGACACAAAGGACTAATGGCACAACCACGCTGAGAGACTTTGCCACCATCTGCTCAAGTTGGAAGTGCACACACACCACTCTACTTGTGCACACACAACTGTGTATGTGCACACACCACTCTGTATGTACACACATGTAGACTTAGAGCGCAGCCATGTCTTAACGACACCCTTGAAAATAACAGTCCAAACATGCCAACAGCCAAACAGATAAACTGGGATTGTCACGACAGATGAGGACACAGCGGGAAAATGGACACGAGCCGTGAGAACAGTGTGAATGAAGCACACACAGGGCAGCACACGTGGAACAGTGTGAAGGAAAGAAGACAGGAATCCCCTGTCTGAAGCTCAACTCACAGCACAAAATGAAAACAGTGTGTATGTGATGCAGAAGAAATTACCACAGGGCACCTCTGCCTGCGGCAGGAAGGACATGGAGTGGCCGGAAGGCACAGCTGCCCTCTGGCACATGTGACTTCTACTCCCTGGCACACCGCTAGCACACCACAGCGGGTTGTTCCTCACGCACCCACTTCGTCTCAACATCACTTACCAAACTCCTGCTGCGATGAAGGCCGCGGTGGTGAGGGGCACCAGCGCCGGGTACCTGACGTCGTATTCCTTGATCCCACAGTACCACTCCAGATAGACGATGCAGTAAAACGCAATGGACAGACTCACCAGCAACAAGACGCTGCCGAAGAAGAACCAGCTGCGGAGAAAAGACAAGGGAGGTGCGGGCAGCGTGGAGGTCGGCGCAGGGCGGCGCGGCCCTCCACTCCCACGGCATCCAGTCCCTTCGACGGAGCGTCAGCTGGAGTTGGAGCCGGGGACCCACGATCGCGCGGCTCCAGCCCTCAGTGCCACCCTCGTGGGAGACGGGTGAGCACGGGGCTCGAGAGACAAGAGGGGCATCCCACGAGCTCCAGAAACCAGTAGCAAGAAAGCACTCGCCACCTGGACTTCTTTCTTTGTGTCAAGCTCAGTGTGATGCTTTCACCAGGGACCCTGAAAATCAGCAGGAAGGATGCAAGTCCCACCGCAGAAGTTTCTTCGGCCATGGTCAGGCCTGACCCGACGTAGGTGCCAGCTCGTGGGACCCTGGAGCGTGGCCTGCTGGCAAGTGGCCGGGGCCCCGGGGCCTCGGAGCTTTCTGGCATCTGGCTTCCTGCTCGGGCGGCTCGGCCTCCCTCGGGTGTCTTGCCCAAGCACGCGCTGGCCTTCCCGCAGCCCTCCCCTCTCGCTTCTCTGCCACGTTATAACAGCCGGGAACCACAGTGGTCCCAAGAATGGCCCAGAAGTGTGTCTGCCGAGGCCAGGCTGGACTCGCCGCCCTCTGGGCACTGCCCACATCCCAAGCATTTGTCTATACTGCAGGCATCACATGGTGGGCTGAGGCTGCTGACGCCAGAAATACAGCTACTCACCCCTGGCACCCACACCATGCCAACAGGGTGCTTCAGACGCACTGATGCACGAAGAGCAAGAGCGGCTGCTGCTGCTGCTGCTGCTGCTGCTGCTGCTGGATTGTTTGTTTGTTTGTGAGAAAAACTACTTCTCTCTTTCTGGGCCCAAGTTCTACATGATGAGTGAAGGGTTGGGCAGGGGCCCATGGGGCAGTGGAAGAAGAGCTTGGGTGGGGTAACAGAGCTTTCCTGAAACCAGCCCGCAGACAGCCCATGCCTCCCCAGGTTCCCTATGACATGACACCTGGGGGCTCCCCCTTGTTGGGGGGCAAGGCACAGCAGATGCCAAGGTGCGGACCCATGCGTCGGGCCCATCTCAGCGCACTGAGGGGAGTCGCATGGCGGCCAGAAGTAGGGAGAGCACTGGAGGGGCAGGCAGGGTGGAGGGCTGGAGGACCACCCCTCACTGAAACAAAGCAGAGGGGCCAGGGGCCTCTCCCCACAGTGCAGTGAACTCCCCTGCAGCTAGCGTCCCTGGCTGCCTGCTCCCCCAGCCCCTCCTCCAGCAGCCAAAGTTCCTCTGAAGGTCTGGAAGACAGAGCGCAGTCCTTCCACGGTCCCACAGCACCGTCTGCACCCTTAGGGTCCCACTTCGACCACTTGCTCTGGGCCTCAGCAGGGCTCCCTCCCACGCAGCTCACAGCCACCACCTCTCTCTCCTGGTATCTGGGCTCTCCAGTCCCCTCCATGATGCAAACCTGTCCCACCTCGACTCCTGCATCACACTAAAAAGCACCTCAGCGGGCCAAGGAGAGGCTGACACCAGGCCTCCCCACAAGGCTCCGACTCCTCCGCCTCAGTGCAGCTTCTAATTACCTGGTGGGCTGCGGCCTACTCGGACACGGGTCTCTCCCTCCTTAGTTCCCTGTGCTTCGCCCCCTGTAAACAGGCTGAGGTCGCCTCCCTCCAGGGCTCTGGCATGGACTAAGACCCATCCTCCTCTGCCATATTCTGTCCAGAGCAGCTCACCACGACACCTGGTTCCAGGCCACTCGGCTTTGCATGCCCAGGGCACGGGCGCACGTCCTCCTGTTCTCTGCCGTTCTCCAGCCTTTCTGAGGCTTAAGCAGTAACTTTAAATCAGGCATTGGTGATGTGCCGCGGGCACACACTGTGGAATGACTGCTATAATCAAGTTACTGGCCCTTGTGGCACCACTGCATATATGCTGCGGAGGTGAAGACACAAGACCTCACGTACGTGAATCCCCAGAACCGCTAGGCATGGAAGTAAAAGCGTGTACACTCTGCCCAATATTATCTTATTTCCTGCATCACCAGTATCTCCAACATCGTGTCTGGCACTACTAAAGTTAACTGGGCTCTGTGTGTGTGTATGTGTGTTATGTGAACACAGGCCTGCATGCATTTGAGCTCATGCGTATACAGGCCAAGGGTCAACACGTATCCTCCTCAACCCTTTCCACCGTACCTTTTGAGACGGTTTCTCTTGATTAACCTGGAGCCTGACTCAGCTGGACTATCTGGCCACTGAGCCTAGACCTCCCCAGCAATGGGATCGTGGTTCTTACACACATGCTGGGAATCAAACTCAGATCCTCCTGAGTGCACAGAAAGCACGATACAATTGAGCCATCACTCTAGTCCCAGCGTGAACTGTCTTGAAAATTCAACTGACAAAATACCGCATGTAAACTAGGAATCAAAGAAGAAACAGCAGTTTTCTTACCTATTGGTGTGAAAATTTTCCTTCGCAGTTTTAAAGAAATCAGCGTAATAGGTCACGACAATGGATGCCAAAATCCAGAATCCAGAATGGATATTAAGTCTGGGAAGAGGCTTCTCCTTCTTCTCAACTGCTATGGAAGTTTCTGCAAAATGAGAGACATTTCAGCTTCAGGCGCAGCCAATCTAATGAAGAAAACTGTGTACATTGAACAGTCATCTCCTAGAGCGTTCTAAAAACCAGACTCTTCTATGATAGTACCAATTCCCTCTATAAAGTCATCAAGAGAGGTTTGCGTTTGGGGCCGGGCAGTACATTCTTAGCATCCCAAGTACCAAAAAGCAGGAGAATTTAGCTTTGCAGAAATGCTTAACAGGAGTGCACCGTAAAACACGTTCAGGGTGGGAGATGCATGGTGGCAGCGGTACTTGCTGGGGTAGCACAAGAACCTGAGTTTGAATCTCCAGCACTGCACAACAAGCCAGCTCAGCCATGTGGGCCTGTGACACCAGCACTGGGGGCTAAAAAGGGAAAGGGAATTGCAAGCGACCCCCACAATGTGTAGGTACCATTCGGGGTCCACAAGGGAAGAGACTTAAGAAAGAACTACGAGTTTCCCTACAGTTAAGAGCCTGTTGGGAGAACATTAGAACACAAGCGCCAGCTCCAATCGAGAGGACGGTGAGAGCAGGCAGCGACCACGGCCAGCGTGGCAGGAGGGAGCTTCCCAGAGCACAGACGACAGAAAGAAGAGAGCCAGCAGATAGACGGAGTCAGGGGCTGGGCGTGGCCAGTCTTTAAGGCCTCTGACATTGCTAAGGAGTTGCAGGAAGTAGGGCTCTGAGCTCTGGCACAGTTGTGAGAAACCAGAAGCTGAGTGAAGCTCTAAGGGAGCCTGCAGATCTGTCTAATTGATGGGAAAGACCCAGCCCGTGGTGGGCGGACTAGTCCCTGGGCATGTGAATAAGATGAAGGGAACTGGTTGAGGGAGTTGGTATCCTTCTGTGTTCTTGGCCAGACCTTCTGTCTGGCAAGTGAGAATTGTCCCTTTCGGCAGTGTTATGGACAGGCAAGGCTATTCCCTCCGCCCTTGGTGTTGGTGTGAGCTCTAACAAACTGGACAAGTATCTGTAAACCAAAATTAAACCTCCTTATTCCCCTATCGCGCACTGCAACACAAGCCCAAAAGGTCTAAGATGAACCCGTTCTTAAAGCGCTTCTGCAGGCTGGCAACATCTGACACCATTTCTACTGGGTGCTTTTCCACACCACGCCTCGCATCTGACACCATTCCTACTGGGTGCTTTTCCACACCACGCCTCGCATCTGACACCATTCCTACTGGGTGCTTTTCCACACCTCGCAGCCAGCACCCGCCGGCGGGCACCCTGGCATGGCGTGCGTGACTCCCCGCCGCAGGGCACCCAGGCACGGCGTGCGTGACTCCCCGCCGCAGGGCACCCAGGCATGGCGTGCGCCCCCGCCGCCCGGCACCCAGGCATGGCACGCGCCCCCGCTGCCCGGCACCCAGGCATGGCACGCGCCCCCGCCGCCCGGCACCCAGGCATGGCACGCGCCCCCGCCGCGAGCCCGGAGACCGCGTCTCCGTGCGCCGGCCTACACATCTGACTCGGAACTGCAGGTCTTTAACTGCAGTGGGCACTTCCAGACCCGGCGCTGGGCCCGCTCTCGGCGGCTCCCGAGGGGCGGCGGGGGCGGCCGCGCGGGGCTGCGGGATCCACCGCCGGGATCCTCCGGACCCTCCACCGGCTGCGAGCTACGGCGCGGGCCTCGGGGAGGGGAGCGCGCGGGGCTGGCGCCTCGCCTCGGGGCGCTCGGGGCGCTCGGCGGAGCCTCACCCGACCCGGCGTCGGCCTCGCGGTCCGGCCCGACCTCGGGGGGCAGCAGGTACCGCCGCCGCAGCTGCTCGCGAGCCCACGAAGCGTCCATCTTGGCGCCGCCCCCAGAGCGACGGAAGTGGCGCATCACTTCCGGCGTCGGCTCCTAGGGCGGCGCCAGTCCCGCAGTCTGTGGTGCCCGGGGTTTGCGTTGGCCAGAAGCCGAGGGGGAGCTGGGGTCCTAGAAGCCGCGCTCAAGCGCGCAGGGAGGAGTCGCGCTTTTTAAAGACTTAGCCTTCCTGGTTACCAAAACACTGGGCTTCCGGGTTCCGCCGATGGACGGAAGCCTCGAGCGACCAAGATTACGGAAGCCTCTGGATGCGCGGCCCCAAGAACCTGCAGATTCCTTGAACCCGCCAGCGAAACGCGGAAGAGAACCTTCTGCCCGATCGTCGACTGCCAACTTCCAGTGACCTTAACTCCTGCTTTGTGGGGGTCGCCCTGCCAGCCCCGGGAAGGAGGACAGGCCGGCTGGAGCAGGTTCTGGCCTAGACACCTGCTCTTAGCCACCCGAGGTGTTGCGTCGCAGCTGTCTTCCAGCCAGTTCCCTGGGAGGCGCGGGGGGCGCGGGGGCTGCGTTCCACCCAGTATCCAGCAGATGAGATTGTTGTTCTGACAAACCTCCTTAAAGTCGTCGTCCAGAAGCAGATTTCCGCAAGCTGCCTTAAGGAGCATGCGCCAGTCGCGGAAAGGCCGATTTCCTTCGTTATGATCCTAAAAGCACTCAGAGATCCACACATCATACCACAGAAGTATGTAGGAGCCATGAGAATGTGACACTGCAGCCCCTTACACCCCCCTTCGACTTCAGCCCCTCATCCCCTTACACACACACTCACACACCCCTTCACTCCGCTGATTAGCTGGCCAGCCCTGACACTGGAAGTCAATGATTTTGGGAAATAATTCCCACGGTCTCCTTAGTTGCTCCAAAACAAAATTGTTGTTTATTTTTGGTGCTTGCACTGGATTCCCACCAACAGGTGAACCCATTGAATCTGGCCACACACTGACCAGTTGGGTGACCTTGAGCGAGAAAGAAACCTCTTCTGCCCATAGAAGATTATACTCCCTGCTTGGAAAAACTATCCCATCTGGGTAGATGATAAGTACTGCAATGCTTTTCTAGCCAACTGCCTTCCCATCACTTGGCGCCCGTAAACTTTGTTTCTCTAGATCATGACGTTTTCTCTATCAATAATCTCATTGTTTATTGTCCTGCCCTTTTCCTAGTGAGTCAGACGCTGGGAAATGTGCTTAGCCACTGAAGCGTTCACTGCACCTGCTGTTTGCTACGCAGTGGTACTCAGGTCACCCCACAATGGAGAGAGACGAGTGAGGAGTGGCCTTGCTCTTGAAGGGCTCCCACTCCAAAAATGACTCCAGAGCCACAAGAGAAGATAGCGCACTAGGACACTGATAAATGTCCAGAAGTATTCCGTTAATCCAACGAACATTCGCTGAGCAGCTACCTCCATTAAAATGATGAGTCAGGGGGAGTCAGTGTCAAGGCAGTGATCATAGTATTAATAGAACAGTGCACATGGGGTGGTTGGGTATGAAATAAAGAGTCGTTTGTTCTGCCAGGGCGTGTGAGGAAGCGAGGAGTGGGCTGCACACAGGTTGCATATCCCAGAAAGCCCTGCACAGGAAAGCTTGAATTATTCAGCTAACATGCTCACTTAACATCACCTATAAACCATGGCTACTTATCAAAGAACATTATAAAAATATTCAAGCAGAGTCTAGTGTCTGTAAATTGGTTTCTCCAGTTGCTCTAACCTCCCCCACACCCTTAGAAGGAAGGCTTTAACAGTTGAGCAGATCATACGGTCTTTTGGAATAACTCATTTTTTTTTTTTTGTCTCTTTCTTTCCAGACTCCTAAAGAACATTTACTTCTCTCCACCTCCCTCACCTCCTTTTCTTAGACAAGATCAGAAATTGGGTCCACAGAACAGTAAGCAAGTCTCATCCAATACAGATTTGTTTGTCTCCTTGGAAAGGGTCACTGCTGGGTCTCCCTGGTAACTGAGTCGTCCCAAGAGTCTCGAAGCCATTCCACAGTTGCCAGACATGGTATGTTCCTGTCGGCTCAGCTTTCCCCCTTGGTGATTTCTGGGTCTTTGTATTCAGATCTGAAACCCTTCTATCTCCCCTTACCCCATTATTTTCAATGGCACTCCTAGTTACACCATATTGATGATACTTAAAAGCTGGTTGGAAAACATCCAAGATTTAATGACATCTTTGCTGGGACCGCCACATAACTTCTTCATGGTGTTCCCTGAGACACCCTAATTATGGACATATGATACAAGGCAGCTACCAGCAAGAACAATTTTCCTTCTCAATGTAAATTACTTGTGGGAGAAAATGAATTTGGCTGCGACCTTTGCTGGCCTCCCCTTAGCAATCTGGCCAATTCTGCATACTCATCTTGCATTTCCTGTCTGTCCCTCTGGGTTCTTGGGCCAGAGACTCCAGTGACCAGTATTACTGGAGTCTTGGTCTGGATGCAGCAGAGGCAACTGTACACAGAGCCCCACTCAGGGCCTGGCACACGCATGTATCTGGTCACTTTGTCATTGGGTCCCAGCACCCCGTGGTTCATCCACTCTTCCAGGAATTAATCAAGTCTCATCCTCCTCCACTTCCCTGAACCCTCATGGGTTGATTGAAAAGAACATTCTTGTTTTATTTATTCATTCGTGTGTGTGTGTGTGTGTGTGTGTGTCCGTGTCCCATGTGCACGCCTGTGCAAGCTGACATCAGGAATCATCCCGGGTTGCTCTCTGTCCTTACTGCTTTGCTCTGGGGTTTTCCAGGCTCCTCCTTCCGGGGCCAGAATTGTGGTCTACCATATCCACCCGGCACTTTTACATGAGATCTAGGGATCCGAATTCAGGTCCTTATGCCTTAACTTCTGAATTGTCTCCCCAAATCAATATTTTTAAAATTTTTTTATTATTATTATTATTTATTCAACTGTGTGCATATGCGTGTGTATGTGTGCACGCGCGTGTCTGTGTGTGTGTGTCTGTGTATGTGTAGAACCACGGACGAATTCGGGAACCACCATGGACGCCTCCACCTCCTTCTGCCCCGGGATTCACAGGCTCCGCCCTACCAGGACCGGAAACGCAGGCCGCCCCCGCTTCCGCCTGGCGTCTATGCGTGGGATCTGGGATCCAAACTCAGGACCTTCCGCCTGCAAGGCGGAGGCTTAACCCCTGAGCCACCTCTCCAGCCCCCTAAATCAATATTTTTTAAAGATTAGTTTAAGTTTGGAGGTTGTGGCCTGGTGGCTCTTGCTACTGGTTCTGCCATTATTGTCTGTTTCAGCGCTAACCTCTGTCACCCTGGTTTCCTGCTTGACAGAAAGGGATTAGCACAGTGCCTGCCTCACGGGGTTGGGTGAAGATTAGAAGTACCAGAGTATGCAGAGCGAGCAAGACAATGCCTGGCTACTAGGAAGTTCTCAGTAAATCGTAGCTTTTGCCATTATCCATGGCTGACAGCTCATAGGTTTTTTTTTTTTCCTAAATGTCTTTTCTCCAAAAGTTGTTCGTTTTTGTGTTGATGTGTTGTGTAATGTGTTGCAAGTGTACAGCCTATTTTTGTGTCGTGTGTGTGTGTGTATGTGTGTGTAGTGTGCTGCAGGTGCACGTGGAGGCGAGAGACCCTCAGGTGTCATCCTCAGGAACCACTGCCATCTCTTTTGAGAAAGGGTCTCTCCTTGGCCTGGAGCTGATCAAGAAGGCTGGCTGGGCGGCCAGTGAGCCCGGGGTGCCCCCCAGCTGCCCCATCTCTGCCTTCCCAGTGCTGGGGTTACGATGCGCCACCATGCTGGGCGCCTTCCGAGGGTTCTGTGGATGGAACTCAGCCGCCATGCTGTGGGCAGGCTCTTTCCTGACTGGGCATCGCCCCGGCCCTCTGCGGCTCATTCCAGCGGCGTTAGGCTTAGATCCAGTGCCCCACAGGCCCATGTGGGAGCGCTGGGTCCCCAGGTGACTGGCACTGTTGGAGAGGCTGTGCAATCTCTGGGATGTGGGCATGGCTGCTGGGGGCGTATCACTGGGGGACGGACCTCTGCGGGCTTTAGCCTGCTTGGTGGGGTGCAGCTCTGGTTCTGCTTCCTGTCCGCTGCCCAGACGTGAGGAGTTACCCCTGCTCCCCCACTGCCCCAGCCCTTCCCTGCGCTGATGGACTGAAACCCTCAGGCCGAAACTAAGCTTCTCTTTTCTGTTACGTGAGCGCCTTGCTGTTACCTGGACGCCTGGAGTCGTGTCTCTCCTACTTGTCGCCCCGAGGCCAGTTGGGCACTACCTTCTTTAATCGTGCCTCGTGGTGCGTATGACCTCGCTCACCCTCACACCTCCAGCCTTGTCAGCCTGACATCCCAATGGGGCTGCAAAGCCCGGTGCGCACGGCTGCGCGGAGACTGCCCCTTGGGGTTCGGCCTTCATCCCAGGAAGGAAGCTTCATTGTAAGGCCTCTGTCATTCTTATAGAAGGTAATGAAATATGGACCTCGCTACTGAACACCTGAGCATGTCTGTGCCCGATGCGATCGCACCAGCGTTGCAAGGTGAAAGACGTAAACATTGCGAAGGTTTTAATCAGTACTTTTTCTACGAAGAGACTGCATTTCCACCAGCAGGGGACAGAAGCCATTTGCACAAGTGAGACCATCATTTCTAATTCTTTTAAATTTGTGTGTGAGAGAGGACACACACACACACACACACACACACACACACACACACACACACACACAGAGGCACGTGCCTGCCTGGCGTGCTGTGCATGTCAAGACACCTTTTGGGAGCTGGTGGTCTCTTTCCACCCCGTAGATCCTGGAAATGTCTGGGCGTGTCTCCAGCCTGACTTCATCGTTGTGATAAATGTTTCCTAATTGATAGTTGGGGGCGGGGAATGAGAGGTTTTAATATGCTGCTTTTTTTTTTTTTTTGGTCAGTGCATCTTTTTGCATTGCTGAGTAGATATACCCCCTTTTCCTTTCAGGATTTTCTTCCTTGCTTGTGTTCTCAGATCCTGGGGACCTCAGATCCGTGGCAAGTGCATTTTGCCAGGTGACCGTCTTTAGATCAGTTTGATCACCCACCAATCAAGGCATCTTCCCCAGCTCCCAGCTCGGGGAAACCGCTAGCGTCACTCCACACTGACAGAGCCATAGGTCAGAGGTATCCCTCAGCATGCATCGATCTGAGGGCGCTGCGCAGAGACGCAGCTGGTGCGTGCAAAGGGGTTACTCCAGCGCCAGTCAGAATCCGCACGGCACCGCCTGAATCTCAGCCCTGTTTAGTGCAAGTGAACCACAGAAGTGAACGTGCAGGCGTGTTGTCTGCACACGTGTGCGTGTGGAGGCCCGAGGCCATGTCAGGGTCTTCCTCAGTCACATTCCACTTTAGTTTTTGGAGACAGGGAATCTCACCGACCTGGCGCTCCCTGATTCAGCTGGACTAGATAGCCAGCTGCGGGCACCCTCTGCCCTGTGCCAGCTCCCAGCTCTGGAATCACAAGTGCACAGCACCGCACCCCTCTTCCTTATGCAGGGGGCTGATGAGCAAGCCCAAGGCTTTATGAGGCAGGAAGAGCGCTTTAGTGACCGAACCATCTCCTCAACCCAAACACGTTTTAAGAGTCTTAAAGAAATGCCCTGGGCTGGAGAGATGTCTCAGGGCTTAAGACTCTGCCTCGAAAGCAGAAGGTCCTGAATTTGGATCCCAGGTCCCACATAAAAACACCAGGACAGAAATGGTAGTGGCCTGCACTTCTGACCTTGGTGGAGCCTGGGAAATCCCAGAGCAAAGCAAGGAGGTAGAAGCAATTAAGGGTAATTCCCAAAGTCACCCTTGATCCTCCATGGGCACACACAGTGCCCCCTGCCCCCCGCCCCCTGCACACACACACACACATATTGTACAAGTCTTACGACCTTAACATCCTTATGGACCATGCGAGCTTACTGACTCGGACTTGGCGGCCTTACACCTCCCAGCAATTTGAATTGGATGGCAGGTCCCCAAAGCAAGGCCATGGAATTAGATCTTTACCTCCCTTTGATCTGCACTGGGGAAACATAATATTGGGTACCCAGGTCTCAAACAGAAACCCAACGGTCACGGAGGGTGAAGAGAAGCAAGGGGGTATTTGGGCCGCTCACAATAGCTGCTCTGTGGCCCCACAAAGGCCTGACCTCCTCAGGGATGTCTGACCTTTAAACTCCCACGAACATATGTATTTACTCAGCAATTACAATGTAAACTACCAAAGGGGCAGTGTAATCACTTCCATCAAAGGGAGTGAGTGAAAGCTTGCCAGGCAGGGTCTCCTGACAAAAGGAGGCAAAGTAACATTTGCACTTCAAAGACAACAATGCAAGTCTCTCCCCTTCAGTGCACTCGCTTTGCCTTCAGAAATCCCCCGCTTTATGACTAAGACAAAGCCCAACCCTAAGTCCCAGAGACTGAAGCATCCAGGGCTGAGAGCACAGGATCTCCAGTTCTCTGAAGGGAGCAGGACCGATTGTGGCTGAGGCGGCATCATCTAGGCCTGGGGGCTGCTAATGTCTCCACCCCTCCCGCGTCCTGTCTGTGTGCGTGTGTGTGTGCGTGCGCGCGCACACTCGCACCAGGTACACCCGTGGCTGTGTAGACCGATCTTGGGCATCATTTCTCAAATCCCTCCATCTTTCTTTTTTGGAGCAAAGGTCTCTCGCTGACCTGGAGCACGCCAAGTAAATTAGGGGAGCCTGCCAGCTAGCCCCAGGGTACTGTTCCTGTCTCCCCAGAAAGAGACTGCAGTTTTACCACCACACCATCTTATTCTTATCTTCTCTTTAAGAAATGGGTTCTGGGCATCACCCAGCAAGTACTTTACCACAGAGCCGCCTCCCCTTCTCCCGACTGTCCCTTCCTTTTTGAAAGATACTTATTAGAGACAGCACACAAACATGCCCACGCGTGCCACAGCACACCAGGAGAGGTCGAGGGTGACTTTGGAAGTCGGTTCTCCCAGTTCACCATATGGGCTTCCAGGAATTGAGCTCAGGTCACCAGGTTTGGGAACAGCGCCTATTCACAAGCTGTCTCGTGGGCCCGCTACTGTGCTACTTTTGACATCCCCGAAGACTGCTGACTCTGAGATCTGAGACACCCTTTTCTTCAGTTTTGCCATTTATTGGTGACCCCAGTGTCTAAGAACAGCTGTTTTGAGGAGGTAGGCAGAAATCGGAGAAGTATCAGATTTGGAGGCAAAGTCCTGGTTCTGGGGTGTCAGTTTAGGTTGAAAAATAAAGGCTCTGACAACTAGCCATATTTGACAAAGCTAAATGTACCCGAGTCCCCATCACACAATTGGTCAAGGGCACTGGTGGTACCTGATGTCATGCCATCGGCAACCCGGCTGGAATGTCCAGAGGTTTCAACCACAGCAGAAGAGACTAGCAGTCGAGCAGGTAGACCCCAGAACCACATGCAGGGGTCGTACGGAAGGCTGGGTGAACACACCCGACACCAGGGGTGTCTGCCCCATGACCAGAGTGAAACCAATCTGTGAACAAGTCAGACGGGCCAGTTCTTTGATAGCAAAGTGACACAAGCAAACTCAATGGACGGCACAGGACCCCAGAAGGCCTTTTTACGTTTCAGTATGTGTGTTTCCAAAGGAGGCTTAGAATAAAACGTTAGCCCAGCTCGGTTTCGCTGACAACTGCGTGAGGACTCAAGAAATGGCCGCGTGTTATCTGAAGATCTGTGTACTTTGTGGTTTGGCTCATGGACCCTGATGGCTGCAGTCCTATCTCTGCAAGGTCACAGTTCCTCCGTCTACCTGACACTTGGGAGGCAGGCCTCTGACCACAACCGTGAGGGATGTCTAGAGTCCAGATCCTGGGCTTGTCTCCTCACGGGACTGTCTCAAGTAATTGAGGGAAGGCCCAGACCGCTCCTGGACACAGGGGACGCATGAGCCCAGTCATGCCGGGTACCAGCTAGCATGGGCACAGGCATGATTTGGCCTCTCTCCTTCCTGCTGTGATGTGACTGATCAGCTACATCAAGTTCCTGTTGCCCTCACTTCCCCACCACAGTGGACCGCAACCCGAAACTGCGGCCTGGAATAAGCCTTCTCCCCCAAGTTGGTTTTGGTGGCCATTCACATCAGTCCCAGGCAGAGAGAAGGACTTGTGCAAAGGTGCTGATCTGTCCTGGGCCAAGGTCAGCTGCAGACACGCCGGGACCGTTCGGTTCAGCTGAGACTCTTCTTGACACCTCCTATGTGCGAGGCTCCCGTGCATGTTCTCGCAAATACCCTGAGAGAGCAGCCACGTTAGCCGAAGCATCACATCTTTGTCTCATAGCTAAAGCCCAAGCTGAGCGTTCCATGTAGAGGATTTCCTTTTATAGCCTCACTAGCCTGGGGTCACCCCTTTTTCAAAATGTATCTCTAGGAAACACTCTACACACATGCACACACACACACATATGGGAAAAGTGTGTAGTGGGCGGCATCTTGAAGCAAATGCTCCTGGCAGCTGCAGCACAGTTTCGAGACAGTAGTGTTGTATCAGTTGTCTCCATGGTGAAGGCCGTGGCTAGTTTCTCATTCTGCCGCTGAAAGCTGACCCTCCTCCCTCCTCGTTCTTTTGTGCTTCTTGGTCTCCATGATGAACTGGAACTCCAGCGCGGATAATTGCCCATTGCTGACTTGTTCCTGGCTGTAGCTGAGACAATGGCAGAGCCCACGTGTAAGTCTTTCTCTTGCCGAAGGAAACCAGAGACGAGTTATTGGCCTCATCTAAAGTAAGAAAGGCACGTTCTACGTGTCTACCAACACCAGATCTCATCGAAGGTAAGATCTCATCTAAGGCATGTTCTACGTATCTACCCACACCAGATTGCAATGTTTGGCCTTCGTCCCATCCAGTTAAGAGTCAAGAAATGGCTGCAATAAGCCCTCTACCCTTGTTGCTGCGGCCAGGGAGAGCATGTGATGCCTCCTGTTCGCTCGGTGGAACCTAAGGGCAAGAGGGTGCATCTTCCTCCTTCCAGTGAAGTGGGTTCTGGCCGAAGACTTGGTTTGGACAAGACTCACCCCTTTCTATTTCAAAACTGGTCAGGGCACGTGGGCTGTTGGCAGGCCACTGACCAGAGCACGTGGGGCTGTTGGCAGGCCACTGACCAGAGCACGTGGGGCTGTTGGCAGGCCACTGACCACAGCACGTGGGGCTGTTGACAGGCCACTGACCAGAGCACGTGGGGCTGTTGGCAGGCCACTGACCAGAGCACGTGGGGCTGTTGGCAGGCCACTGACCAGAGCACGTGGGGCTGTTGGCAGGCCACTGACCAGAGCACGTGGGCTGTTCACGAACCGCTGACCACAGCATGTGGGGTTGTTAACAAACCCCCCGTGAATGTCTTGAGTACCGTGGGCGTCACTTCTGAGGAACCTATGCATAGCGATGGGCCCTGGCACCCTTGGCAAAGCCCTCTGTAATGGAACCACCCTAGGTACACCTGGGAAAAGTTACGTGGATGTGCCAGGGTAAGGACAGAGGGTATTAATTTATTCAAGCTCGTTGGGTTTTTCGCTCTCTTTTGTATTGAGCGCGCTAGGCAAGTGCTTGTCCACTGTGCCGCAGCCACCTCCCCACCCCCATGTTCCTGGACAGTATAAAGTTAGTTGCCACCTACTTGGTATGCGAGGCCAAGGTACAAGGTTTGAAATCTGACACATTTACCTTCAAGGGACCACAGTGAAATGGGCAGTTCTGGTAAGAACACTCTGACAGACTGTGAGTCTGCGGGGATGCTTTGCGCACACTGCCACACTGACCTGCCCATCGTGTGTGGCACGCCGCTTTCCCAGGCACTGGGGAGGGAGGGACACACTGAGCTGGCTGTGGCCTGTCCCTTTGCTCTCCAGAGTGTCTAAGGCTGCTCCGTGCCTCATCACTGCTGAGGACAGCGGCAGCAATCAAAGCCGCATGTCGGCTGGTGTGAGGTAACGAACTGCCTCGTTCACCTTCACACCCGGTCCTACTCCTGGGGCACCTGATACCCCCCACGACAGTAAGCCCCACTGGAGCTGAGCCTGGGAGCCAAGCAGAGGTCCACGAGGGTCGCTGTAGCTCAGCCCACTCCCTTCTGTCACACCCGTCCTCGGGCCCGTGCTGGAGGCTGCCTCTTGCCTTCTCCTCTTGTGCAACATGCACTCATTACCCCTCCCGCCTGCGTTCACTCCTGGGTGAGTTAAGGGTCTTGCCACAGGTTTAGGCTCTGTGGGCAAAACTCACTCAGCTCTCACCAGGAGGTGGCACGGGTCTTCCTCCCCAGTAACCAAGACGCAGACCAGCGCTAGAACTGGCTGGAACAGAAGCACCACTGAAGAGCAGAGTCTCCAGTTACTGCGGGTCGCAGGCCACACCTGGCGTCCTGACAGAGGAAGGGACAGACCAGTGTGCTGGGCTAACCCACAGCCGCCTCCCACAGCGCTGCCCCTGGCCTGTAAGCATCACGCAGAGTCCACGGTCACGACCATTCCTGGACCGAATGGCGCGGCTCACAATCAGTTTGACGAGACGGAAGACAAGCACACATATTCTAACTGATGTGGGTAAACGAGCAGGTTTTGGTCACGATCGAAGGAGGAGTTACTCTTCATCACTACATTTTTAAAAAACTGTCCACAGTATTTTCTTTAAGTACAATAATTTGTTATCAAGGATTAGAATCGACAAGAATATATTTTACTTTTTCATAAAAGTTCTAACAAAAATAGATTTTTCCTTAACTTAAAAATACAGCTTCAGAAAGCAGAGTTGGGCTGTTACAATCTTTACACATTTTACCACCATCGGAGCAGGGAAGAAGCGCCGGGCTCATCTCACAAGCCTGACTCTGTCCTTCAGCAGCCTGAAGGCCGGGTTCCGGCTGATCTTCTTCTGGAAGGTGGCCAGGAGCTCCTCCTCCGACGTGCGACGCTCCCCCATCACCGCGTGGTACTGAGCGATGACCTGCACACACAGCGAGGGCCACTCTGCACCAGAGAACTGTGAGTTCTTGCTCGGGCCGAGGGGCCCAGGTGCTGGCCGCACGGGGGGCTCTGCCTGTGACAACAGCGGGTGCTGCGCGTGTTACTCTAGAACTAACCACAGCGCCAAGCACCTCAATCATTTAAAACACCACACTGAGGCGGGCACAGCGCCCCCTTCAAACAGGCTTCAGGCGAGTCTGGAAGCCAAGGGCTCCGTGAGCTGAGCACGGGGTCTGCCAGTCCCACCCGACTCCGGCAAGGGTCTCTGCTGCTGGCTTAGGCCAAGCCCAGCACACAGTCACCTCACTAGTCCTCCCCAGCGGGCCACCCTCGCCTGGAGGGGGCACTACCTACCTTTTTCTTCAGCTTTTTGACTGCTATTTCGTTGTCCGGAGCCTGTTTCAGAACTGCTTTAATGGTTCCTTTCCAGTTGAATTTCCCTGCAACGTGAGAACAACGGTGAGACGCGGTGTGCTGTCGGCACAAGGCAGGAGGCACTATCTCCACATTGTCTGCCAATCGCAGAGGCTCCAAGCCGCCACTGACTGCTGGAGCGCTGTTCGTCAGAGTGACAAGAAATGCGCCGCCCAGCACCACTGCTGGACACTCCCGCGGCCTCCCGCTGGACACAGCCCCGGGGAGACGTCTCGTGGGCCAGAGATCAACACAGACACGTGGCGCGGGCATCGCAGCTGCTCCTGCTCCTGAACGGGGCACGAGACACAGAGCAAGTCTAAGATGTGGAAAGCGACAGCACAGGTGGCCACACAGCACTGCCGAGGGACAGGTCAGCCTCTGCTCCGTGCGGTCACACGTGGGGCTGAGGGTGGGCAGGTCACACATTCAAGGCTAACCTTGTCTCAAAATAAAAGCGGCTGTGGATGCGACTCAAGGGCGGAGTGCTTGCTCACAGACAAGCCCCCAGCTCATGCCTTAGCTCTAATAAACAAAACACACACACACACACACACACACACACACACACACATACACACACACACAAAGTTGGCTTAACTCCCAACAGAAAAAACCCTCCGAATCATAAACAATCCAATCAGAAAAGAGAAAAAGGCCAAGGACAAAACAACTTAGTTTTTCAGTGAAGAGCTGGGGAGCTTCGAGCTGAGCTGTCTGAATTCGCAGTCACTGAACCTCAGGCCACCTCCAAACAGGAGCCCCCCCCCCCCGCCCCGTGGGAGGACCCTGAAGGCCAGGTGCTCCCACAAGGGGAAGAAAGAGCGGACCAAGCCGGGGAGGGGCAGCGCCACCGGGCTTCAGGGCACTCTGCAGGACGAGAGGCTGGGGAGGGTAACCAGGAGTGCGCCCATGCGTTGAAGACTGGCCCCCGGCTTGGCGCTACTGGTAGGTGGTGCCACTTTACGAGATAGGGCGCTATAAAGTCTTCGGTCACGGGGAGTGATCTTGAAGGGGTCAGGAGACTCCAGTCTCCTCCCTTGCCACGTGAGCACTATGGTTCAGCCAAGCTCGAGAAGCCATGAGCTACAATCTCTGAAGCCAGGAACCAAAATCACTTCAGCTCTTAAAACCCATCTCAGGCATCGTCTATGGGCAGTACTGAAATACTATGTAGACAGTAACAGTAGAGTAAATCGTAAAAACCCATTTATCTTTCCATCCATCCATCCATCCATCCATCCATCCATCCATCCATCCATCCATCCATCCATCCATCCATCCATCCATCCATCCATCCAATTCAGACCTCTTCCTTGTCCTTTGAAGACTAGACAGAGGCTCAGCAGTGGGCGCATGCTTGAGGCATGGAGATGTGGAGCCGGGACATGCTGGGCTCACAGACAGAAGCCTGGAAACTCCCACCCTGATGCACTGAGGCAGAAATAGAGACCTTGCCTTGAACACGACAGAAGGCAAAGACCCCACGAGAGACCGTCCTCTGACCTCCACATACACCAGGACACACATTCATGTGCATGCGCGCGCGCACGTTCTCCAATGTGCTGTGGGGTCACGACGCTGCCACAAGTCGCTGGTCTACACTGGAAGGGGTCCCCCCTCCCCAGCCCTCCCCAGCGGGCAGCATCAGATCAGTGATACCTGTCCCAGGGGCCGCGTGGTCGTCCTGCTCTCTGTCCTTGGGCTGTGCTGCCAACTTCATCTTTTTCTTCTTACAACTCAACTCAGCTATTTGGGAAGATTTAAGAAGAAAGAGTCGTGGCCTTTCCATGCTAGCTGATGCCCCCTAATAGGCAGGACTCGCCAGACGCCCGGCACACCTCTCACTCCCAAGTGCAGGTGAGCAAGAGGCAGAGGTATTCCTCCTCCTGCGGGGAGGGGGCACCAAGCTTTCCATTCCGTCCAAGGCCCTGCCCACATACCTTCCGCGTGCTCCCGCTTCCGTTTTCCCCCAGCTGCCGCTGTCTGGTCCTCCGTGGCGTCCTCCGTGGGGACCCCTCTGTCTGCGGCCTGCCCGCCCTGGGCCTTCTTCCGGCCCTTCTTCCCGGCCGCGCCGTTGGTCTGAGGAAGGTCCTGCCCGCTGGCCTCGGGCTCCTGCTTCCTGCCCTTTGCTGTGCTTCTTGCTCTTTGGGTTTGCCTGGTGGTTTTCTACCTTCAGTTCTTTCTTTTCTTTCTTTCTGTTCTTCTGCCGTTCTTCCTTCCTCTCTCTTTTATTCTTCTTTGCCTCTGCTTGCTCTTCCGTGGTACCATTCGTTTTTGAAGAGGAAACCTTAGCGGGGTTTTCTGCATGCGGCTTGGCCATTTGGCTGGGCGGCTGCTGAACTTGCTCCTTATTGGCTGGCTCCTTATTAAGCAAAAAGACACTCATAAATATTCAATGTAACAGCACTAGGTATCTATGAAGTACTCTTAGGAAATTGGTTTTAAACCACCATTTTATAATCACAACCCCCGATACACATAGCTAAAATTTACCAATAAAATACACAGAGCAGGTAATCTCCTGACCCTGTCACTCAAGCGAGACCTTTGATTCTTCCTTGCTCACTTGCTCGGTCCCACCTTTCATTAAATGAAAGGAAACCCTCAGGCACAGGAGCGATCGCTGAGCTGTGCATCGCTGAGCTGTGCATCGTGCATCTGGCTGTGGGGTCCCGCTCCCCCATTACTTCAGGGAAGGCGATCGCGTCTCTAGCCAGTCGTCCCACGACTAGAGTTGATGCACGAACAAAAAGGACGGCATGGCCGTGCGGGGGACGCTGTGCTCGAGTCTAGAGCACGCCAAGCACCAGTGAAGGCCCTGCCCTATCTCTGCATGTGTCCGAGGGCTCCCTGGAAGAATGGCTGGGGACATCTGGCAGCATAAAAGATGGCGCGTGACGAGCCCAGGGGTCCACAGTGCGGCGGGCTGCAGGCTGCCTCCACTGCGGACGAGCTGAAGCAGCAGAACTTGAGAGATGCTGCCTCAGACAGAGACTGGAGAGCTTCCTGCCTTATCACGTGACTAACTCCGAAAACACTCCCTCAGGGTTCCAGTGCTGTGTTCGCAGAGGTTGATTTTGGCCTCCAAAAGTAGAGTCAACTAAATCTTTTCTTTCTAAAGAACCCGGCCTCAGAGATTGTTAAAGCCACAGTAAATAGACAAATACAAAACCAAGCAACCAAATATGCTGGCCTGAAAGACCCTCCCACTGCTCCCTAGTTAGAACTGACCCACGGTCCCATATGGACAGTCAGCTCTCCACTTCCCAAGAGACAGAGGGAACAAGGTGTGAACTGCACTGTGAGGAAGACGGGGCTGCTCCAGGTGTGAGACACCTGCGAGTGCTCTCCATTCCCAACCAGCCGATGGCACGGGCAAGTTACCTGCAGTCTCCTCTGTAGCTCCAAATAAAGACGAACTGGCTTTATTTGGAGCAAAAGCTCAGACCTCTCGACGCAGTGCCCAGAAACAGGAGAAAGGCAGGAGACAGCCACCCCTGCCCTGTGACTCCAGGTCGTCGGTAAGGGACGGCTACGATGTGTTAGTCCCTTCCCCTGCTACAACCAACACTCGAGCAAAAGGTTTATTTCAGCTAATGACTCTGCATTTTGGCTCATGATGTTGTAGTCCGAGACCGAAAAGCTTTGCGTCTTGGGCAAGGGCAGGCAGCACAACATAAAGCAAAGCAGCCCACGATGCAGCAGAGGGAGTGCACAGAAGGAAGCGCCCCCAGTGCCTACATCTTACGCCAGGTCTAGCTTCCAAAAGGTCCTACTGTTCCCCACAGCGCCAAGGCCAGCAACGAGCCTTCAACACGCGGGTCTGTGGGAACATTTAGCATCCAAATGACAGCGGCAAATACAAGCACGTCTTCGGCCTTCCTCTGCAGCGCAGAGCACGTCCAAGCAGATGGCAGGCTTTCCACGCTTACACGCTTCCGCTTCTTTCCCAACTCCTGAGCGCTGCCTCGCCAGATTCTGCAGGGGGCTCTCCCTCTCCGCTCGCTGTCTCTTCACAGCACTCAGCAAGGCCCCTCATCTGCAGCCGCCAGCCCCCACTCCATTCAGCTCCATTAGGCCTGACTGGGCTGCCCATGGTGCCCACGTAACGGCCATGAAGGTAGAGCAAAAGCTTACAGACAGTGCGACCCCGCTCTGCTGACACTTGGGTGTGGACGAACAGAGCCGAGAGACTGTGCGCCCACGAGAGAGAGCTGCAAGATTCCCCGCAGAGTCTGGGAGCCGCGTTCCAGCTACGGCTCAGAGCTCAGAGCACATGAATTGTCTGTTCATTGGTTTCAATTTTTGGCATGTTCATAACTTCAAAAGAACTTAAAAAAAATTAAACCCTGCAGTTGAGCCAAGCAATTTCATCTTTGATTTTTGTTAAAATAGGAAGGATCTCTAAAAAAATAGCAGCCATATAAATGTCAATTAAATGCTACATGGTTATAAGGTTTCAAAGGTCCAACTGTAGAGAGAAAGAGGCTAGATATACTGCCAAGATAAACTTTCATTTTCATCCCAAACTTTTTTCTACACCATGCAAGTAACTCTTAAGTCTATCAAGGGGAGACTAGTAAAGGATTCTGCTTTTGCAAACTACTAACGTAAGTCTCCAAACAACACGTTAAGTGTGACTGAATTAGAGTCCCAATTAACGAAATCCACAACACAGGTACAGCATCCAGCTCAGACCTGCGGGCGAGGTCACATCTGTTCTCCACCCAGTCATCGCACTAATAGGTGGCTAAATGAATGATTTAGATGGCGTGCTCCTACCACCAACAGGAGATGCAGGCTGGCATGTAATGCGGCAACACGGCTGGGCCTCGCAAGGTCCCCTTCTCCCGGGAGGACCTCCTGGCTGCCATGCCTACTGCCTAGTCTACCGTTTTATTTCCCTTCACAGCACCAAGCCAAGCCTGAGAGCCCCAGGAAGTAAGGGATGAATGAGTGAACGAATGATGCTAATAATGTGGCCGTGATCAAGCGCTCAGGCGCTGGAAGGAGGCCTGGGGACTCCCTGCTGACTCCCACACCCATCATGCCACTATGAGCACGGGGACTGTGCGCCCTAGTTCAGTCTTCTCCCTCAAGGGGGCATCCACAGGCCTCAGAAAAAGACTGTCTGACGTCCCCCTCCCCGCCCGTCCCACTGCAAGTACAAACTGGATCTGACTCACACTGCTGGAAGCTTCCGAGAAGATGCTCCACACCTGCTCCAGGACGGCCTCACTGTGAACCTTCAAGCTGTTCCGCATCCAGTTCTGTGGGAGCAAAACAAAGGACCCGCTCAGCCTCTCGCACCCGTGCATACGGGCTGCGTCTCCCGGAGTCTCCGCTCAGCCTCTCCCACCCTCAGCCTCTCCCACCCGTGCATACAGGCAGCGTCTCCGCTCAGCCTCCCCCACCGTGCATACGGGCAGCGTCTCTGCTTAGCCTCTCTCACCCTCAGCTCTCCCACCCTCAGCCTCTCCCACCCTCAGCCTCTCCCACCCTCAGCCTCTCCCACCCGTGCATACAGGCGTTTCCCACTCTCCAAAGTCAACCAACCCATACCTGGAACTTCGCCTTTTTTCTGGGAACGTTGTCAAACGCGCTAATCTGCTGGAGAAGTTCCCTCACTTTGGGGCTGACGTTGGGTTTCTTTATTAATTCATTAATTTTCTATTAAAAAGAGAGAAAAGAAAACAAGCATCCAACATAAATTTCATGAGCGCTTACACTCGAGGGCCAAACTTGTTACCTGTGTCTACGCCTGACAAGGGACATTCAGGCTCAGCCATGGCAGCCACTGGAAAAAGAGAAACAAGGCCATCTGCAGAGAGGACATCTTACCCAGACGCCTACACGAGAAACAGGCCTCACTGCAGAAGAGACATTTTTACCCAGACGCCTGCGTGGAGAAACAAGATCTCACACGGTCCACAGAGAGTCTCAAAGGCAAACTGTAGAATTTTTAAGCCATTCACCGAGTTACAGTATCAATTCCTGAAAATCAACACCAACAATGAACGATTCAAATAGGAAATTACATCAGCAAGAACAGACTAGGAGAAAACAAGCAAAATGAAAAGATTGTAACTCCTATGCATCAAGTCATGATGCTGCTCAGCTAAATCCACTTCAGGCTCATGAAATGAAAGGCTCAATACTAACATTGTTAATTCGCGTCTTCCAGCAAAATCCAGTTGGGATGAGTTTGTGTGTGTAGCCTGTAAGGAAGAATTTATCCTAAATTCCCATGGCATTTCAAGGGACTAAATAGTCAAAACAACCCTGAAAAACAATAAAGCTTTGTTTTCAAAACCACCTGCAGCTACAATTATCCAAACAATGTTACTGACAGACAATCAGCCTTTGCACACACAGAGGAATGATTACCAACAAGGATGCCAAGATCAGTCAAGGACAGGCAAGAATATCTTTCCAACAAGTGGCGCTATTCATGTGGAGAAGAAATTGTATTTTTTCCTTATGCTATATATATAAAACATACCTCAAAGTGAATCAAAGGCCTAAACTTAAATTTTGGAAGTAGAAAAAACTTTAAGAGATCAGTTTTCACAATGATTTCTTGCATGTACAACAAACACGCATGTAACATGATTTTTAAAAATTAAAGAAAAAGGAAAACCAGCCGCATCAATAGACACTACCAGAGTGAAGGCAGCCCAGAGAAATTACTTGGAAATCAAATCTGACAAGATGTTGATATCCAACAGGCAAAGACAGGGTTAGAGATGTCACTGGGAGGAAGAGAGCGTGCCTGACATTCCTGAGGCCTGGATTTGATCCCCAACAATCAAAGTGGGGTGAAGTGGCCAATAAGCAGGAAATTCCTCGGCTGTCACTGGTCACTAGGGAAATGTCAGGAAGCTCCTGGAAAGTCGTGAGCCTGGGGCGAGGATGCTCTGCCATCCTTCGGCAGCAAAGACACACCGAGAGTGGACAGGCAAACCTCAGACACCAAGAGCAGCGCAGCACAGCACGTGATGCGGCGATACCGGCAGCACAGGGACACCGACACACGCGTGGTGAAGCTGAGCACTGTCACCCAGGAAGCCAGGCCCCCGCGGACAGGGCCCCCTCCAGATGCAGCTGCTCACGGCATCCGGGATCAGGGCGTCAATAAAGAGCGAGCGCAGGCAGCTGCAAGCACCCTGGCCCTGCTGGCCAGCAGCGTTGGGCGCTCGCTTCACTGCGTTTTCCTGCCGTCACCTGAGTGTGTTTTAACCCAACGCCTGCTTTTATTTTTCCAGCATTCCCAGGAAAACGAGAAGCCGCAGGCAGAGCCGACACTCAGGCTGGCATGACGGCAGAAGCCAGAACGAGCCTTGAGGAGCGAGAGCCATGTCAAGTCAGGAGGAGAAAAGGTCCCACGCGCTTCGCAGCTGGAATGCCCGCCATTCCCGATCACATACGAACACAGCCAGAGACCACGATCCGCCTCGCAGGCCTTGATTCCACTTCCAAAGCAAAGAACTGACCCCAACATCCACAGATGAGACGGTCCAGAGCAGCCAGCACATCCTCCACACAACCCTCGTGCTCTCGTCTGTGCTGGGGACAAAGGAGCGGGACACAGCGGGACGGCGCATTTCTGCCAACTCGACTGCCGGCTCTGGCTACAGAGGAGCGGTCAGTATTTCAGGCTTTGCAGGCCGCCCTCACCGCGCCAAAGCCCCGAGACCACATGGAAACTGGTGGCTGGCTGTGTCCTGAAACTTCACTTACGCAAAGGGGAGGTGCCATCCTGCATGGGCAGAGTCTGCCCACCCTGCTTTTAGAGATTAAGTGTAAGAGCAGTTGCTGTGGGGCCACACGCCCCAGTGGTTCTCAGAGCCCAGAGAGCCGACCGCGGCTCACGGTCCCCTGCACCGGGCATGTGCTTCGTGCAGAGTATGCATGCTTCATGGAGCACAACACGTGAAGTGCGCCCTAGCTCTGCCAGCCCACCAGCTACCACTTTAATTCCTTTCCACACGTGGCCAGTGAGGTTCTGGAAGCTGCGCTTCCCGGTCAGGTCGGCATTCCCTGCTGCCGCCGTTTGCACCGCGCACCTCCTGTTCAGCCCAAAGGGAATCGCCTAAGTCGGTGGGAATGTCTACTTTGCCCAATCCTGTGATGGCGGGCAGGTTAGCGTGGTTTGGTAAAAAGCGCGTCATCACCAGGAGAGAAAGAGTCCTAAGAGTTTTCAGAGAAATCTGTAAGACACACAGATCACAGACGAAAACAGCAGTTTGCTAACAGCCATTTTTCAAGAAGATTCCATTCCCCCTCAGTGTGTCCTATGCTGGCATGGCAAGCCAGGAAGGGCCTGCACGCGACACAATGATGGGCGAGCCTGCTAGAGTGCGGGCGGGGCCGATACCTGAATCCACTGCTGCTGCCTCACGTCGCCTTTGTGGGTTTTGCCTTCGTAGCCCTTCCCGCCATACTTCTGATCCTCGCTGATGCACTTCACGTGGTTCTTGTAGTCGTCGCCCCTGTTGAGACCCAAGGCCCAGCATCAGCGGCCAGTGACAGCAGGCCGCGTGTCTGTCCGCTGCACACTCTGTCCGCTGCACACTCTGACCCCACACATCTCTGCTCATCCGTCCCTCCCTTCAGTGCAACAGCAGGTCCCAGCCCGCCCTGACAAAACCATACCAGAGCCCCTGCCCCCCGCCCCCCGCTCGCTTCCTTGGCTGGGTGGCGATGCCAGTCAGGACGTTGGATGGGCAAATGCTCTGCCCATCACAAACCCTCTCTTGCTGTCTTTTCAGAATGTCCTTAAAAAGCAAGCGGTTACACAAGATGCCTTGTAAAGAGTCTCATCATTTCAATCAATGGACCCACAAGGTTTCCTTTCTGTTTCTTTCCTCAACTTGGCCTTTCTAACTCCCCACGTTTTGTGGAGTCAAGAATAAATCCAGGCAGGATCTTCATTAGTTATGCAGCACTTACCAGAAGTCTTTCCCACAGTCAATGCACGACAGACATTCACAGTTTCTGCAGACAGACACATGCTTTTCCACTTGTACTTTCTTCACTGATTCACCACACGCATTGCATGTAAAAAATACCATTTTTGACTAAATGATTAAATATTCTCGATCCAAGATATGTTTTCACTGTTGTCCTAAAAGAGAGAAGAGAGAGAATAATTAGGTTAGTGTATAAGTACGTAAGAACTAATGTACACCTTATGTACGTAACATAAATATCCTTCCCATACCTTTTATATACTTGACAGTATAGTATAAGCACTGATAATAATAAAAACAGTATTGCTTAAGTGCAAGGGGTGGCGCTGGCCTTTCTGGGGACCTTGAGCTGACCAGACTGAGCAGCAAGATAGCGGTAGAGACCTCGTCTCATACTCTCTGGCCTAATGGGATTTGCATTCTCTGTGGTCAGCTCAGACAGGAAGACACCAGGCCAGCTCACAAGATTCTTTCCTTTGTGACCCAGGACAGTTCTAAACTGTTCCAGACTTATGGCAAAACATTTCTGTCTTAAACTAGTAAGTGCTAGGTAGTCATAACAATTTAGCTTCCCATCGAATGTCTTCCTGTTATTCATTCCTTCCTTCTTATTCTTACAAGATTATGCTATTCCTTGATGTTTTTGCTTTTGGATAATTGCCCAACTTTTATGCATTTAACTGAGTAGTTCAGAATAAACTTATCCCAGTCTTGCTCGGATCCTTCCAACCTGGCCTGGTTTTAATTCCCACCGATCCCCTTCAGGAACCTTTCGAGACAGGTAAGTGCTAGCACTTACACTTAAGCTATCTTATAAATTCTGAAGCACCTTCATATTTTCCTAGTAACTTATCAATTCCACACAAAACCAGCAGATTCAAAGCAGAAATTACCACCCACATAGGCGCAATACCAGCAATGGCAAAGACTACACTGGTTGAGCATGCTCAGCACGTACCAAGCGTGATTCTCCCGACCCTTGAGGATTTACAGTATCAATGTATTCGGTCCTCGCAATGAAGGAGCTACAGCTTCTCCATGAGGTAACACAGAGACCAAGGAACCTGCCCCAGGACGAGAAGGGAACTAAGGTTCAACGCTGGCAGATGGCACAGAAAAAGACCTGCTAAGAGTGCTGTGTGATGAATCTTCCTTTCTCACAATTCTCTTAAAACTTCCCCTCCCCCGCTACATAACGCACACACAGCGAACCAGCAACTGGTACCGCCGATGAGGCGCGCACTGCAGTTACTCTGACGAAGAGAGAATAACAAAGCGAGGGAACAAGAAGCTGGGAAAGCAGCAAAGCCAAAACCAAGTCCAATGAGGCCGAAGAGTAATTCCTACAGGCACTAAGTAGACTTTAGCGGAGGGGACTGTGATGAGCATGCCCCCCTTGGCCTCAGTGGACAGGAAGCAGATGGGGACCCTACTTCACGTGACCTGTGCACATTGGTCAGAACCACATCTGGCTGCTGGTGCCAATTTACAGGCGCCCCCAAACCCAGATGCGCCTGTAGGAACTCAAAAGTGAGCAAGTAAACCCCAAGGGTCTGCTTCCTGATGCCAGCTGTCGTTCTAAGTGAACCCACGGGGTCACCATGTGCCCCCACCAATGCATTCCATTACCGCTGGCGAGGGCACACCTCAGCTAGGATCATCCGTTTGGCCTTGAATGGAAATGCATTATCTGTCCACGTGTCCGGGGTGTACCAGGGCTTGCTGATCTCATGTCAGGCCTGCCAAATAGCATCAGTTCACCTTCTATGTTTGGTGCAAACCACAGACTCCAGGTCCAGAGTCCCCGCCGACTTCATGGCCAGCTTGTTGGTAATGGAAAGGATATAGGTAGCTACAGCCTGGCCAGAGAAAGCAGGTATGATGGTTCTAGGTCATGCTACAACTGTGGTCACCTAACCCAAGCCCCTCAACGCACTATTCATGCAAGGCAGCTGGACTTTCGTAAATTCCAGGAAGAGCAGCCATTCTGCCTCACAAGGGAGAAAAAGGACAAGAGCTGACTGCCTCATCTAGTCTGGGCGTGTGTTTTTAGGTGAAAACAAGAAAAAAAAATCACCTCGCTAGTGACTTAAAAATTTCAAAGGATTCTCACAATGAGGAAGACTAAGAAGCACCTCCTCCCGGTCAGATCCGCCGAGAGCTTTCCACTCTCTGGTGTTGAAAGCTGCCGTTTCCTGATCCATAGGAAGGAGGGGGCTGCCGCAAACCTTGAGATCCAGGTTGGAGACTCCTCACAGAATGGTCATCGGCGGGAGATCAGGATTAAAGTCACCCAGAAATAAAACGTGAACAGAAAGAAGCCAACGGGACGGATAAGAAAGATGCTCAGCCTATCTGTGCAAAGCATCGGGTGGATCAGCTGCATGCAGTGCAAACACCCACTCAGGAGAGTGGGTGCTGGTCCTAGGTCATGTATCCAGAAAACATCACTCTTTGGCCTCTTCCTTAGGTTTTCCACCTCTTTACTTTAAGGTGGGTGGACAGGCTCTTACTGCCTTCCTTAAGACTTTTACAAGTGTCCATCTGCTTGGCTAGTGAGATAAGATTTATAGGGAGATTATTCAGAGCCTGGGAGTCCCAGTCGAGAGTCCCCCTGACCGTGTCTCACTCCCATCCAATCCCGAAGAATACACTTCATTGACACAGCTAATACTTCTTACAGTGGTTGAAAGAGAAGGCTCGAAACCACCCAGACAGCTCCATGGACCAGGAACAGGGGCCCAAGTCCTGGAATAGGCTTAAAAGCTACAAACTTCAGCACGATCTCATGTGCGGAGCGAAGCTGCCAATGTGCTGGAGCTGGGGGTTAGATGTGATATATTTTAGCCCTAAGCATTGTATGTGTGAATACACATATAAATGTTTACCTTACACAACACTGACCTGTGTAAGTCCCTTTCCCTTCCCTTCCTCTGTGTATCCAAAGTGGGCAAAGGGGCTTCCCAGTATGCACTATGTGTGCAAGAGTCATGGGCACATTGCAAAAGAAAAGCAGGCGGCAAGCGGGGCTCTTGGCCTGGCTGGGCGCATGCTCCGTCTCCATCAGGGCAGACACAACATGTCAATTCACTGAGCATGTGTCATGGAGCACCAAGCATGCTTGCAGTAGACCAGGTCCTGGGTATGTGCATCTTCTTCTATCATTTGTCTGCATCGTCCCCTTGGGTCACCACATGCCACCCAAGAAAGTGAGGCCTAAGGGGACCCAGCTCTTCCAGGACGGCTGTGCTCCCTCCACTACTGTCTACGCACAGGCGATGATGCCCAGGAGGCTACAGGATCTGCCTGAGTCATGTTCTGTGGCTGAGGTGGTCTGAAGGTTGGTCCGCATCCTCAGCCGCCTCGCCCTCATGCCTTCATTGGGCCATTACACTGGGACCTGGACATCTTTATCCAAAGGAATAGGGGAGGGGTACACATATCCCCAAGTCTCAATTCTAAATCCAGCCCACCACGGCCCAGAGGACCCAGGGAGGCTGTGAAGCTGGGTCAACAGTGCAAAGCTAAGGGGAAGCAGCGGGTCAGCAAAGGCTTGGGGAGCTTACAAAGGATCTGAGTGCCACATCTTCACTTAGCAAGATGGTGGCCTTATTTTGTTGGGCTGAGCTTGGATGCAGGCACAAAAGACCTGATTTGGAGCCTCTATGTGCCAAACGCTAAAAGGTCATTAGAAACCTAAATGACCTCAACGTGCCTTGACATCTCAGTGTCTGTTACCTGTAACCTAGGCTTAATGGGAGAAGTCGAGTGAAATTCCAGACGTAGAGGCTCCATTCTTCCCACATTGGGGAAAGGCCTCAACCTCCCTTTAATCCTCATGGATTTGTGCAGCCACTGCATCCGTGAATCCTGGCTAGACTTCTTATCCCCTCAACATCTGCCTGAAAGCTGATTCTAGCTGGTTCTAGGACTGGGATTTCAAGGCCTCTGCCTCCGCGTGTCATCCTTGTCAAAGGCCAGAGGGCAACTCAAGTGTTTTCCAGATAAGATCTCTTACTAGGACCTGGGCATGGATTGGACCAGGCTGGCCCGGAAGCCCTAAGAATTGTCCTGCCTCGACTTCCCCAGGGCTGGATTACAAATCTGCCACCATGCTCGGCTTTTCCCTGGGGTCTAGGGGTGCAATGTAGGCACTCATGTATGTGTGACAAGCCCTTCACCTGAGCTCTCCCCCAGCCCAATATTCTCTGTTCTTAGGATGCTCACTCCCACACACTGGCATATATACCTGTCACCAACTCTGCCCTAAAAACAGCCCATCGTAAGAGTCAGGTCGGCAGCACCCCGTGAGTGAGCTTGTACCTGGAGCCTCCATTTAAACTTCAGGTGCTACTCATCCATGATACAGAAGCAGCCCGCTAGAGGAGAAGGGAAGCACTTTCCAAGAGAATTCTGAAAAATAACCAGTACAGTTCAAGAGAAGAAACAGTACACCTCTCCGCCATTGTCTGGACAGCTCTACAGCAACGAGGGGGCAACATACATTCACACCCAAGGGTGGATCCTTGGTCCTTGCACAAGTCGGTCAGTGGGTGCACCTACTTCTGAGGTTTGGAAAAGCCAAGTCCTTGCCTTCCGGTCTCTGCATCACACCACCACATCACCTGCGCCGTTTAAACAGCATGGCCTCACTTGAATGACTCCGGGCGTCAGGCACCGTCCATGCCGGGCACTAGGAAGCCTGGCTTGGAGTCGCCAAGTCCCTGCTGTCCGTCCGTCTTCTTTGCCTGAACGGCGGGGCAGCAAACACGCGGCGCCCACCTTCGAGGCAGGAGCTGCAGGAAATCCTACATTTGCCGAGCATCAACCTGGGTGGTCAACCTCTCTGCTCCTGTGATCCTCACTGGTGCCCCCAAGCTGGGGTCCCTATTATTCCTCCTTGGCCGGCGCCGGGGTTAGGCAGATAGTACCCCGAATGGCAACCGCCGGCGGTCACCCGGAGCCCTGGGCGGCGAGTCGCAGTGGCCTCCGCTCTGGAAGGGACCGAGCTCCCGAGGCTCAGAGGGGAGCCTTGGCCCCCGCGGGCAGCAAACCTGAAGCCCAGCATGGGGGGACCAACGCTCCTGGGGTGGCTGGGCCCGAGGGCCTCTTGCTGCTAACGCGGGCGGAGCCGCCACCCTGCGCGCAGGATTCCCGCTTCGCCCAGGGCGCGGGACAAGCGGACGGGTCCCCGTGTGCGCCGGCGAGGCCGGAGGGGCGCCGCCATCGGCCTTCCCGCCCGCCCCCCGCCCCCAGGCCGCCGCTCCTCACCTTCCAGCCGGCTCCGCCAACGGCTTCAACCGGCTGCGGGAAGCACGTGGAGCAGCCGCCTACCGCCGCCGCCACCCCGATTTCCCCGCGCAGCACGGCCCCGGGGCTGCCTTGCCGCCGGTGCGCACGCGCACCGCGGCCCCGCCCCGGAAGTGACGCACCGGAAGCCGCGGGGCCGCGCCGGAGGGGGCGTGGTCGGAATGGTTCCGCGGCGGTTGGAGCCGGACGGTTGGCGTTGAGGGCCGTGGGAAGCCAGGGGCCGAGAGGCGGCGGGCCGGCGAGCGGCCTCCGAGGGTAAGGTGGGCGGAGGCCGGCGGCGCGCGGGCTGCGGGGGGCTGCGGCCGGGGAGCGGGGCTGCGGCCGGGGAGCGGGGCTGCGGCCGGGCAGCGGGGCTGCGGCCGGGCAGCGGGGCTGCGGCCGGGCAGCGGGGCCTCCTCCCCCGGCGGCTCGCCATCCTGCTCGCCCCCGGGCGCAGCCTGCCCGCCCTCACCCGGGCCGCTGCTGCCGCTGGCTCCCTGGACCCGTGAGTGCGCCCGCCCAGGGGCATCGCTGCGGTGCCCGTAGGACGGCAGCGCCTCGGGGCGCAGGCTGCTAAGCGAGCACCTGCCACTTAGCAAAGGCGCAGTCAGCTCAGCTGCGCCCAGCCCGAAGCCGGCGTCTGGCTTGCGGCGTCGCCTGTTGGCTCCAGTGGGTGGATGGATGTTGACCGAGAGCGTTGGGAGACACGGCCTGTGCACAGGGTATTTATTGCCTGTGCCTGCGGTAGCCGTGGACAGCAGAACAGATGACTGAGACAACAGAAATTCCCAGCTTTGGAGTCTATATCAAGGTGTTACAGGTGTGTGAGGGTTCTCTAGAGTCACAGAATCAGCAGTGAATATATAAAAAGGGAACTTACTGAGCTGTGGCCGAGGTAGTCCAACGATGGCTCCCAGCTCAGTTCAGTTGGCCAGTGGGCGAGGGCTGAAGGCTGGAGGATTGGGCGAGTCTTTAGTCAGGTGAAGACTTAGAGGGTTGGATGGCTGGAGGGTCGAAGAAACCAGGCGGCAGGAGGGAAGAGTCTTCCCTAGCACAGCTTCGGAGAGTCTCCTCTCCCAGGCTCCTGGTCTGTGGTTCCTTTTATCTGGTTTGCTACTGGGAGGTTCCAGTGGGATCTAGGGCTGGTCTTTGTATTGCAAATGTATTGATCTCTTCAAGTGGTCTCAGCTGATCTTAGTTAATGTCAGGTATGTCAAGTTGACACCCAAGATTAACTATCACACCGTTGGTTTCTTTGCTCCGGGCACTGCCCCATTGGCCAGCATGTCCACTCTTGCCTTGCGTCCACACACCATCTTCCTCTCTGCTCCTGAATCACTTTCAGTTTTGCTAGTGTTCTCTCTGGAAAAATTGTGGCATAGTGTGGTATGATATGGCCGTGGATGAGAGCCAACAGATTACGGTGGTCAGCTGGATCCACGGCCTTGGACATGACGGGAGACACCTGTCGCCCTATCACAGTGGCAGCCACAAGCCAAGGGGGGGCAGCCTGGGGTGAAACGCAGTCTTCAAAGGCATCTACCAAGTGGCCTGTGCCTCTCCAGCTGGTGCCCACATCCTAATAGTCCACTCAGATGTGGATGGACGTATTGATGTTACCCCCCTGGTGGTCCAGCTGCCCTGAGGGACGAGCCGTAACCCTAGTGTTGGGGGACATTCGCCCAGAATGCACTGGAGACACCAGGCCCCAGGCATGGAGTTTGACTTTGTGGGTGACTGTTCCAGAAATGTTTTGCACAGACTATGAAGTCAAAGCGAATTCGTCAGGACCTCCTTGGTTTAGTACATCCGACTGCCATTGATCCCTGTCGTCCCCAGATTACTTTTCTGTCCTACAGGTCTCTTCCGTAAGTGGTCCCCTTCCCCACCACACTCCTGCTGTGTCTCCATGTGTGTCAGAGGGCACTGTGTGTCTCTGTGGAGGACCAAGGGTGATGTCAGGAATCATCCTGGATTGCTTTTACCTCCTTTTTGCTTGGCTTTGGAATTTCTCAGGCTCTGCCCACCAAGGTCAGAAGTGCAGGCCAACCCAGATTTCGCCTGGCTAATTTTTATGTGGGACCTAGGATGCGAACTCAGGATCGGCTACTTTCAAGGCAGAGGTGTTTTTTTTTTGTTTTTTTTTTTGTTTTTTTTTTTTGAGGATTAAGGTAGAGTTTATTAGAGGAGAGAAAGGTTGGAACCCATGGACTCCAGACGTGGAGTGCCATGAGGAGCTAGGGCGCCCTGGAGAATTCATGGTGCCTAGGCATGGAATCCATGAGGAGCAAGGAGTAAGAAACAGACTCATGGCACTGGAGTGCCATGAGGGGCTAGGGTGCCTAAGGTTTTGTGGGTTTTTTTTGATTATTTTATTCAATTGTGTGTTTGTGCGTGTGTGTGTGTGTGTGTGTGTGTGTGTGTGTGTGTGTATGTGTGTGTAGAACCACAGAAGAATTCGCGAACCACCATGGACGCCTCCACCTCCTCCTTGTTTACTCTGCCCTGGGATTCACAGGCTCCGCCCTACCAGGACCAGAAACACAGGCCGCCCCCACTTCTGCCCAGCGTCTATATGTGGGGTCTAGGATCTGAATTCAGGACCTTCCACCCACAAGGCATAGGCTTAACCCCTGAGCTACTTCTCCAGCCCCTTAAGGCAGAGTCTTAACCCTAAGCATCTCTCTGGCCCTAGGTGCCATGTTTACAAGTTGTTGTGAGCTCATGTTGCCCTTGCTGGGCTATAAGCTTGCTGAGGGTGGAAACCTGGTGTGCTGCATCACTGCTGCTGCCCTGGAGTGGAGCACACAGCATGCTTTCTGTCTGTTTTGAAGTTAGAGAGCTTGTCCTAAGGACCTGAGCTCCATGTGTCCTGCCCCCCCCCAAGCAGGCAGCTGTCACCGTGTGTCTGCAGGCAGCTGTCACCGTGTGTCTGCAGCAGCTGGTCACAGTGTGTCTGCAGCAGCCGGTCACAGTGTGTGTGCAGCAGCCGGTCACAGTGTGTCTGCAGCAGCCGGTCACAGTGTGTCTGCAGCAGCCGGTCACAGTGTGTCTGCAGCAGCTGGTCACAGGTCTGCAGGCAGGAAGCAGAGGGAGGAATGCCCGTGCTCATTTCCTCCTCCTCCTGCAGTCCAGGAGCCCGTCCCTTAGGATAGTGCTCTGCTCAGAGTGCAGCTTCCCTGTCAGCTAAGCCTGTGGGAGCGTCCACATGGATAACCATCATAAAGCCTATTAAATCTGGGTTTGATCTCAGCTAGTTGACATTTAACTTTACATGTGTTTGTGTATGTTTGTTTTTTTAAATTTGTCATATACTTTATTAGCCATAAGAGAAATACACGTAGTATTATCACACTGAAAAATATTTCTGAACTGCATGTCAACTATGGTTGCCATTTCAGTATAAAGTTAAGTCTCATTTTCTCAGGCTGGAGAGATGGCTCAGGGATTAAGACTCTGCCTTGCAAGCAGAAGGTCCTAAATTCAGATCCCAGATCTCACATAAAAACACCAGGCAGAAATGGCAGCCTGCACTTCGGGGCCCTGGTGGGTGGAGCATAGGAAATCCCAGAGTGAAGAAAAAGGAGGTAGAAGTAATTCAGAATGATTCCTGAAGACACCTTTAGGCCTCCACAGGGACACATAGTGCCCTCTAATGCACGCGTGTGCACACACACACACACACACACACACACAAATAATTTTTTAAAAAATTCATTTTCTCAGCTCTTTCCAGGTGCGCAGCCTCTCCCATGACTGGTGGCTGTGGATTGGGCAGTGAGAGGAGGCATTTCCACATGACTGGCAGTTGTGTTGAGCAGCTCTGGTCTAGATGCTGCCCAAACAGTCCCGAGGGAGGGTAACCAGAGGAATCCAGGGTGGAAGCACAGGGCAGTCCATGGGTGTGGGGCCTCGTGTCTCTGGGTGTCCCCGGGAGTCTCTTACTGTGCTCTCTGCTGCAGGCCACACGTCTAGCATGGACCCCGTTGCTACCCACGGCTGCCACCTCCTCCAGCAGCTGCGAGAGCAGCGGATCCAAGGCCTGCTGTGCGACTGCATGCTGGTGGTGAGGGGCGTGTGCTTCAAAGCGCACAAGAACGTGCTGGCAGCCTTCAGCCAGTACTTCAGGTACGTGCCTTCCCCTGCAGGGCCACCTCTCGATCTGCTGTCCTTGTCTGTGGGCTGACGCAGACATGGGCATGTGGGTTTTCTTTCTTATTTGAGTTTTTAGTCTGTTTTAATTGGTATTGCTGCGTATTCAGAGTGAACTGAAAGAAACAGACTGTTAGCTAATACTCTGCTACTTGATCTTCCATTTTTCATTCCGGTTAATTGTAGTCTTCTGTCTGTGCTTCTCTTCCTTTCAGGAGAGAATGATTGAGGGATTCATTGAACTCGAGGTAGGAATTTTTCTGCAGTGAGAAATCACATGGGAATGTCAGCTGTGGTTGTCCACACCTATGGTCCTATAATCCTAGTGCTAGTGGGGGAGAAAGGGAGATCCGTTTTCCTTTTCTTTTAAATTGAAACTTTTTAGCATTTGTTTCTCATCTGATTGTAAGAAAACTGTTGGTTTAAATTCAGCTTCATTTTTTCCCTCTCATTATTTTAATTTATTTATATAGATGGGACAACATCCTACACTTATGCTTCAGTGTAATTAGAATTCTTACAATTTGAATATGCTTTAGACGTGAATTTTCTGGCTAACAGATTTGTTTTTCTTTAATACCATTATCCATGATTATTAGAATTTCTGTTATTGTTTTCTGTGTTCTATTAGAGTTTAACTAATACATGGAGATAATTGCATTTAGAAAAACTAAAATATTTAGAGTAATCTTACATATGCTAAGTAGATTATGTCCACTGTCACCTTGGAATCTTCTTGATTTGTAGTTTATCAGCTGTATTACCATACTAACAAGCATATTTAGATTTACTTTGACATCTACTTAGAAGACTAAATACTGTGTTGTGCACTGCTGAGACAAAATGTCTGAGGAAAAGCAACTTACAAAGAAGACAGATTTTGGGGCTCACAGTCTCAGAAGTTTGAGTTTGTTGGCCAAAGTTCCCTGGAGGAGGGTGCGGTGGGAGTGTGTGCTCACCTCTTGGCAGCTAGGGAGCAGAGGGAGGGTCTGGGAAGATAGGGCCTTCAAAGTCATGACTTTCTTCCTCCTCATTCCTAAGCCCCACTTGTGCATTGGTGTAAACTCATGAGGCCTTGTGTTCCAGCCACTTCTCACTGGTCCAGTTCTGAGCACTGCTGCTCTAGAGACCATTCATTCAACAACAATCCTCTAGGGGACGTTTCAGAGCCAGAGCACATGAAATACAGAACATGCCGGGTCACCCAAAGTTTGGGTGGCTTTTCAAACTGGCTTAAAGGATTAAAGCAGATGGGTTTGGTGCACATACTTGCAGGCCTAGCACTAGGGAGACTGATGCATGAGGGAGTCTAGTCGTAACTAGTCTGAGCTACTTAGTGAGTTCTAGGCCAGTCTGAACTGAATAGCGAGACTGTGTGAAAAAAATGTAAAAAGTAAATAAAAACATAACTGAAGCATTAGAACACTAAGCTAACATTCTTGACTTTCATAGAAATAGAATACTTTTTATGTGTGAACTTTATAAGAAAAAGCTGGCAGACAAGGATGGTCGATTGCAGGTAAAAGGCTTGCCACGGAACCTGGTGACCTGAGCTCAATCGCAAGGACCCACGTACCCGTTCCTAAAAGCTGTCCCATCATGTGTTGTGTGTGCAGAGACGGGAGATAAGTAGGTTTTGGGAGTGTGCGCTGCATGAATGGCTAACACGAGCCATCTGTGTCCCTCGTCAGGAGCCTCTTTCAGAGCCCCTCGAGCCAGAAGGAGCACGTGTTTCACCTGGACGCCAGCAGCGTCCGCAGTGTCGGGCAGATCCTGGACTTCATGTACACGTCTCGCCTGGACCTCACCCAGGACAACGTACAGGCGATGCTGGACACGGCGCAGTGTTTGCAGGTGCAGAACGTCCTGAATCTTTGCCACACGTTTCTCAAGTCAGCGGCAGAGCAGCGGCTCAGCCTGGCCTGTGGCAGCGCCATCTCCGTGGAGAGCGCTGTGAACCGGGGTGCCACCGTGAGCCAGGGTGCCAGCGGCACAGGAAGGGAGCAGAACTCCCCTCCCCTCCGGCAGGAGAGCTCAGCTGAGGCCCAGAGCCGCCAAGGTGCGGATGAACCGCCTGCAAACGCTGCGACAGCGGCCGCCGACACAGGAGGGGGCGGCAGCGCAGAGCCGCCTTGCAAACCGGCCAGTTACTACTACAAACTCAGGGCCGTGTACAGCAGGCAGTACTGTAAACAAGGCACCTGTCCCAGCCACGGGCGCACCCCCGATCAGCCGTCGGCCCTCAGCGCTTCCGCAGACCTGGCCACGGCCCAGCCACAGCCTCGAGTGCAGGGCCGTCCCCAGTGTCTCCTGGAGTCGGACCACTCGCCTCCGCCCTTCCAGGCCCCTCCCCTCAGGGACTGTGACCCTGACTCTGACGTGCCCTGCCAGCCGCCTGCCGTGCAGATGAGGCTCAAGAAGGCCGTTCACCTGAAGAAACTGAACTTCCTCAAGTCGCAGAAAGCAGCCGAGCACACAGCCCCTCCCAGGCCGGATGATGGGGTCGCAAGGGAGGCAGATGCCCCCAGGGAAGACTCAAGAGAGCCATCAGGCAGCCAAGGCTCCCAAGTGCCTGGAAGGGAAGAGCGAGGCACCAGTGAATCAGAGGCGCCCGAGGTGCCCGGCGTCCCGGAAGACCAGCCACAGGCCCTGCAGGCCCAGAGACAGTATGCTTGCGAGCTGTGCGGCAAACCTTTTAAACACCCCAGCAACCTGGAGCTGCACAGACGGTCTCATACAGGTACACTGCCCCAGCCCCCAGGCACGGGAAGGAGGCACGGGGCAGGACCCGGCTGGCCTCGATCGTGAGACCACCGTGTTCCTGGCGACATCCAGGGTGCCAGCTGCTCTGCACGCTGTGTTTGGTATGCAGCTTCGATGCTGTGGTGGCCTTTAGAGCCTCTTTAAAAGATGGCATGTTAACTTCTTCATTTCCCATTTTATCTCATAAGGTGCCTGTCTCTAAAGAAGTGTGGTCAGTTACTTGGATCTGCTCAGGAATTCAGCTAACTCTAAAGCAGATTTGTAGAATATAAATATAAGCATAGGCATATTTATATTGTATATTTTAAAATTAAGCTTATTATTTTCAAAGCTTATATAGGCTAAGCATGAGCTAAAACAATGAGTTTGAATCATTCTGGAAGTTCTCTTAGAAGTAGTTTGAAAAATTGTGATTTGGGAGGCAGGAGGTAAACTTTTAAATTAAGAATCATTTTCAACCATTTGTGGTAGTGGGGTTTTGCCCTAGGGCCTCAAACATGTTAGGCAAGTTATGTGCCCCTGAGCTGTATCCCAGCCCCTCCCCCATTCCATTTCAAATTTTCCAGTAAAAACTTCTAGGAGACCTTGAGTTTGCAATGGCTTGTTCTCTTAATTCCTACCTTCCCTTCTCCAAGCTTTTTAAGGCATTGTGCAGTGTACACACATTGCATCGTTTAGCACCCGTCATTACTTTTTCCTTTGTAGTTAAACATGGCGGCTTTAGCAAGCCCTACTGACAGCTGCAGTTATCAGTAGTCATGAGAAGTGACACCTTACAGGGGGCTTCCAGAGGGGTGTAGTTCTCCGGATGCTTCGGCAGACAGGCAGGCAGTCTGTCGCACTTGAGGTCCCAGTGTGCACAGGTGACTGCACCCCTTCATCACTGGAAACCTCCTTCAGATTTGCAAAAGTCCCTTATAAGTGTCAATGCATTTAAGTGTCGATGTGCTTTTATTGCCAGTCATTCAAAAACATGCCGTGAAGGCATCCAGATTCAGCTCGGCCATGAAATCTTAATTTTTTGCTTCTGTTTCCTACATTCTAATGAATACTATAAATTTTTGTTTTGTTGGTTTGTTTACAAACTTACCTGTTTAGCTTTAAAGGAGCGAAGTGAGCATTCTGATTGTTGACAGCATCTCTGAGTGTCTGACACGGGACACACCTAGGTGAAGGCTCTGTGGAGAGCGGCAGCACACAGGGATCTTGTCGCGGTCTGCCAGGCCAGAACCCTTCAGCGTAGCGCAAGATATGACTTGCCTTTCCTTCCCCCTCGTGTGAGCGTGCAGCGGGGCTGCCAGTGCCTGCGCTGGGCAATGATGTCATTCAGGGGTCACTGACACTATTTGTGGATCTTGAAAACAACTCCATTCAGCTGTGCTATGTTGACAGACAGCCCACCGATGGAAGCTCCACGGGGCCTCTGACAGTAGAGCGGTTCTGAGACCAGTAAATCTGGAGCCACTCAAGTAGGGCTGTTGTCTTTGGTCTCTTCTGAGTCTTAGTTTCCTGTGACCTCTGGTTTCAAACTGTTCATTACCCATTCCAGTAAGTACAGACATTAAGGCAGTCCTAGAACACAGGCTTAATACATTGCAAGCCTGCAGGGCCAGAGAAGCCACTAGACAGGACAAAGTAAAACCGAGATCAGCCCAGCACCAGCCAGCAAGGTGGTACCTTCAGGGTCCCGAGCCCCAGCAGTGTGGTAGGAAGGACAGTATTGTTTCTGTTTTTTTCTTTGAAGGGCGTCCAAACAAAGCCATGGGACTTGAGCACATGGGGAAAAGATGGTTCTTTGGGCTCCGAATCTACTTCTCAAGGTCATGTCAACTAAAGGCAGCACCTTAAGTACGCTTCCCAACAGTGTTGTCTGCAGGCTCTGCAGAGCACCCCTAGCTCCTCAGCGGCCTCACGCTCTCTTGTCTATTGTCAAGTATGGTAACGTAGTATAGAAAGAAGAGGGTCACCGAAGGCCACACGTCTCCTCCACGGCAGAGTCCAGCTTCCCAGTGAGCGTGTGTCAAGGAAGGCTGTGATGCAGCGCACGGGGAATTGTCTTCAGGCGCCTGAGTCCAGAGGGTCCTTTCGGTGCCTGTGTTCACAGCTGTCGTGGGGACGGGCCGTCCACGTTAGGAGGGAGCGGTCCCGGGGCTCAGGCTGGAGCGCCGGTGAGCAGACGCGTGCCACAGTAAACACCCGCTTGGCTTCTGCTGCAAGAAAGCTGGGGGTTCCTTGCCCCCGAAAACATCTGACTTCGCTGTTGGCTTGCACCGGAGCAGTGTGGTGGTCACAGGAAACATACAGATGTCAGTGCTAACATGTCCCGAGGAGCTCAGGGTGAGGAGGATGAGGAAGCAGTTTCCCCTGTCCCGAGTCATGGGCTGTGCACGGCAGCTCACACCCGCATTCACAGTGCTGGGGAGGCGGCTGCAGGAGGGTCGCTGGAGTCCCAGGCCAGAGCAAGGCCCCGGCTGAGCAGCAGCAGAATCTCATGGTTATTAGGAAAGGGAGGACACGGGAGAGCCGCAGAGATTTTAAACAAAATCATTGCACAAATTTAGTACTGATTTGACACATTGTTCTGTTTGTTTTGCTTTGTTTTAGGTGAGAAACCTTTTGAGTGTAACATTTGTGGGAAACACTTCTCTCAGGTGGGAATACTCTTATTTACTGTTAATAATTGGAAATCTGAACCCCAGTGCTTATTTCATTGGCAGTAACACTTTTGTGCTTGGGAGAGAAACTTCTGGTGATCTCTGTAACTTACAGACTTCAGCCTGAGCAGGAGTTTTCAAGGACATGCGTTTCCAGCATGTGTTTATTCTATGAGCGAATCCCACGTACCGTCCTCCACTAACCACGAGCCCTGTCCTGGCGTATGTCCTTTGTTTTGTGCACGGAGCTGCATTCTCCCCGGGAGAGATGTGGGTCTCTAGATGAAAAGAGCAGTCCCTTGTCATTCCCTGTTCTGAGGGCTGCCGCTCTGCTGACCCGTGCATGTCGTTAGGTGTCTGACACACTTCTGTGCTTTCCTGTGCTGTGCTGTGCTAGGAGAAGCAACCAGAGGTGTCCCCTGCTGTCCCTGCCTGGCCTCTGAAGTCAAGCGTCCTCTGCTCATGGCCGCGTGCAGGGCCCCAGGCTGCTCCTGGGCGCAGAGGGCTTCTGTAGGGACGGCTCAGTGCATCAGATCCAGAGCACTGCTGCTGAATTCTCAGCCAGGACAACAGCCTGGGCTGGGCCCGTGGCGCAGAGGCTGTGGTGTGGCAGGAGTCGGGAGGCCGGCAGTGAGCGGCAGCTTGTCACACGCCCTACCCAGTTCTGGGGTCTCGAGTCCACCCGGTGTCAGGTCCATCTGTCCATACCTGACCTGCGGCTCAGATGCTCCCTCCCCTTTCACAAGTGCTCAGCCTGTCCTCTGCCAGCTGTGCCACGCTGCGCCGCGCCCCCAGCACCAGGTGGATGTTTGTTTCTCTCTACCAGTGTTCTAGGGGAGACCCCCTGCCTCCCACCAGCCCGGCCTGGGACGCAGAGCTTGGTCTGCTGCGTCAGAATCCACCTCTCAGGGCTCCTGCAGAGCTGAGGAGTAAGGCGCTGGGGGACACTCCTTGGGGTGAGGCTGGCACCCCTGTGCTGGGGACCACTCTTCCTCTCTTACCCTCCAGCCCCTCACAGCTCTGCACTCGTGTCTCTGTGTTCCCCGTCCCTGCTGTTTGCATCTCAGCCACTTTGGTCGCAGGAAAGCCCAAGACTGGATTCCTGACCATTAGTGTAAGTACGCGTGCCTTCCTGGCGACAGGACGAGATGTAAGAGCAGCACGGGCTCTTTCGCCTCCGTGGTGACTAAGTGCTCATTCTGCTCGAGTCTTCCCGGCTCCCCGTCCTCCTGCAGTGCACCTCTGCCATCCTCACAGCCTTCCTCCCTCTGCCTTCACGGCATGCAGCCAGCCCCAGAAAGCCATCTCCTGCTTGGGCGGACTGGCGTCCCTGGTTTTCAAGCTCGGGGATTCTGATGTGCAGCCAAGCTTGACGCCTGCTTCAGACCTCGACCTGCGCCATCCTCCAGGGTCTCACTCAGCTGAGACTCCTCCTCTTTTCTGAGAAGTCATCTGATGTCTGCCAGGCCTTCTGAGTGTGGCGTTGTCTGTGACTGGTGTTCACGGGTGTCATGCCGTGTTGTTTCCATAGTGGGTAGGTGACATTTTCGTGAGCAAGGACTATTTTAAAAAGCCAGCGCTGCCAGCCGCAGCAGCACTGCGCAGTGAGCAAGGTCTCCAGGCCGCTGTGCACAGACAGGACGGTGGCAGCAGGAGGTGCTGTGCTGCGCGTGCGCAGGAGCAGTGTGGGCAAGAGAAGCGCGGCGCCATCCACCTAGAGCGTGGCCCTTGCGGCAGGCCTGGGTGAGCCTTGGAGACATCCAGGGCTGCCGTGCCAGGCAGAGGCCAGGTGCTGTTTGCACAGGCTGCCCCAGCACCCTGCCACCCACCCACGCTTCTGCTGGGGGTTCGTCTGGGAGTGACGGGGGCAGCGTTGGTCACAGGCCAGCGGAGTCCCTGGCCGCCAGGGTGCTTAGCGGGAGCCTGAGGATTTTCCCTTCAAGGATCCAAATTTGGAAACATTTACCAAATAGAATCTCCACCCTGTTTTCTGTCTGTTTCTGTTTGTTTTGTGTAAAGCACAACTCTAATGCCAGCCAGCACTGTGGCACGGCAGCCCACTCAGGTCAGTGTCATTTCGGGCTGTGGCAGCCGCACACTCAGCTGCTGATGGTCTTCATGCCCATCTGTCCAGCTTCTTAGCGTGGCCACGTGCAAGGACCTTGGGCTGCATCCAGAATGCTGGCAGAGAGAAAACCTGCACGTCATCTGTCCTTGGAGAAGAGCACAGCCTTTTGTCCATCTAGGGAAGCAGATGCTGGGCAGAGTGGGAGCGTTCTGGGAAGCGGGGAGCGTTCTTGGGGTGGCAGGGAGTGGTCTCCAGCAGGGGCAGCCGCCCGCTGCAATGCAGGGTTCCCAACTCAGCCCCCTGCATCATTGTGGGGTTCCAGCCCAGGGGCAGCCCCCCGCAGCATTGTGGGCTTCCAGCCCAGGGGCAGCCCCCCGCAGCATTGTGGGCTTCCAGCCCAGGGGCAGCCCCCCGCAGCATTGTGGGCTTCCAGCCCAGGGGCAGGGTCCCGGCCTGCTGCTTGTGCTGCAGTCGTCTCACCCGCCCTGTGAAAGCGAAGCACCGGCCCCTGGTGATATCTCTGCCTCCGGCACACGGCATCACGTGCAGCCTCTGAGTGGCTCCTGGATTCTCTCTAGTTGCACGTGTTTAGATCCTCAGCTGGTGGCTGGCGAGCCCTGGCTGCCCACGGCACTGAGCAGCGTCAAAGAGGCCGGGGGGTTAGGTTGGCTGCTGACACTTAGTGCGCAGCAGGACACTGTTGCCAGGACACTGCGCTCGGGCTGCTGCCTTACTCCGCAGAGTCCTGCAGAGCTCCTTGTTAAAACAGCATTACGTGGAAGGAACAGTTTCCTTTTTGCTAAAATCTTCAGCCTCGTTGTGTCAGCACAGGCTTGGGAGTGAGCGGATGAGCCTGGCTTTACTCCCTCAGTGCAGCTGCCCACCTCGGTGACTTCTCTACGCTGCGAGCTCCTTCCAAGGCCGCCTGGCCACAAGGCTGGAGTGAAATGCTAGTGATGTCGTTGCTCCGTGGCCTGAATTCTATGATGCACCTGTAGGAGGCTCTAGAGAGACTAGCGCACCAAAAATAATCCCATCAAGTGTGTTGTGTAGTGTGGCATAAGTCGTGAGTCACTTCTAATCTGCCTTTCTATCATTTAGCATACCAATAATGCTGCTTCTCTGGAGACTTAAAATACCATTGTCTTGTTATTTTTTTATCAATAAGGGTTTTGCCAGTGCTGCCTGGCCGTCTCCCTTCCCCCGTCTTTTGAGACAGGGTTTCTCGTGCCCTACTGGCTGTGGTGCAGACAGTGGCCTCACACTTAACACAGCCTTCTGCCTCGGTCTCCCAAGTGCTGGGTACCAGACGTGTGCCACTTGGCCTTCTCTGATGCCTAGTGTACCTCTAAATTGTTGGGTCCTGTTTCACAGTCTGCGTAAAGCTGGGTCCACTGCAAACATTACAAAGCGGCCTGGGACAGAGGGGTCCGCACAGCAGCTGAGTGGGCGATATTGCAGTGCTGCAACTTTTGTCTGAGATTTGAAAGTTGGGGCGTAAAGCTAATGTGCACAGTGGCAGAGCGATTCTTGGAATCATGTCAGTTTCCTGTAGTTTTCTCCACCGCTTACCTTACAATTTTAGCCCCGTAAATCCAGTCCTAATTTCTGGCCTAACATGTAACTAAGGCGCCTGCTTTCATCATCTAAGTTTCAGTTTTTTATCTAGAAGAGAGACTACCCATTGACAGAGACTGTGGTAGTCTAGTTAGATTTGTCAGTTATTAATATTTATTCTCAATAGCATATTCCCCATAGTTCTTTCAAATTCTCTTTGGTTTCTTTAAGAATTGTTTATTGCAGCCTTGAATATTCCCTGCTGACACACATTGACACACACACACCTATAGACAACTATTTCTGCTCCCAGATGGACATCAGGTTCGTCTTCTGACCTCCGCCCGTAACCGTCTTGGTTTTACTTAAAATGAAGCTGCAGATACAGTGAAGCGTCAAGTGTGGCAGTTGAAGTTGCTCATTCTCTCTGGCTCATTATACACTACAGAGGCTGACCCGTGGGTGTGCCCTTTATTTTCCTGAGCTTGTTTTGTCTGTCATTTGGCAACAGAACACTGTAGACAACTAGACCGTAGCAGTGGGCACTTTGCCCTTTAAGTGCTTGATAATATCTAGGCATTTGCATTTTACTTTCACTGTACCGTCTATAGTTAGCGTGCGGCAGCCTCTCTGGTGATCTCAGTGTTATTCTCTGTGAGGCCCTGCTTGTTTCACAAGTCAGAAACACAGAAGACCCAGTGCTGCTGCCAAAGCTCCTGAACTTACCCTTTTGCACAAAGGTGAAAACAGCCCCCAGCCACCCTCACTCTGAGGAAGTGCTTCTCAGAAGTGACTTTCCTTTAGAGACTAAAGTACCGAGCACCGGAAAGTACATTGATTGCTTAATTTTCCACGTGACCTTGCGTGTAGGTGGTCCAAATAAAATATGGCAGCCTGTGTTTAAAATTGGGCCTGGGAACCAGAGTTCTGCCCCAGATGCTGGGCGCATGCACAGGGGAGGCCTCAGAGCAGACAGCTGATGTCACAGGATTTGCTGTTTCTCTCCTCCCCTTTCTGCAGGCAGGAAACCTGCAGACACACTTGCGCCGGCACTCTGGGGAGAAGCCGTACATCTGTGAAATCTGTGGGAAGAGGTCAGTGCTGGACTCAGATACACTGAGGGACCCCATGGGGCCCACAGGTCCTGGCCACTCAAGCCCTCTGACTGTTCTTGTGACAAGGAGAATCAGAAGAAAAGTTACTGAAAAGGGGACATTCACTTGGAGTCAGAAGGGAAAGTTGCTGCGTGAAGCCGATTAGTCCGTACTACGAATGTTCCTCTACTTTAAAAATATCCGTGGTCCAGCCCCCAAGGAGCAGAAGTCTAGTTAGGGGAAGCAGCGCTTGCAACCTGGGTAACTACAGTTCCGAAGAGAAGGTACCAGAAGGAACCTAGGCCTTGGGTCCAGATCAACCCTGCCAACTCGGTGACAGGATGGATGGCACTGGGCATGGCAAGAGGGTTTGGCCTGGAAATGAGTGTTACCATAGTAACAGGGTGGAGAAGTGTAGCAGGTGAGTCCTTCCCCCAGCGTGGTAGAAGCGAGGAGCTTGCCCATGTTCTGCCATCCATCACGTGCTTATATGGCATCAGCCAGACCCGTGGGCATCCCTGTTACGCCGTGTTTGGATTCTAGCATGCGGTCAGTTGTGGCAGCACCTGCTGGCGCAGTATCGGCTCAGGCTGCGGTGGGAACAAGCCAGCGCTGCAGTGTAGACTCTCTCCGACAAGTCCACACTGAGTCTGAGGTCACGCGCAGCCTGCAGCACATTCCAGCAGGTGTCTGCTCGTGGGCAGCAGGAAGAGTGAGCCCTGGATTGGTGGGGGACGTGCCTGCCTCTGAGAAGGTGGGCAAAGCACAAAGGAGACTGCTCACCCTGCCCCTTCTGTGCAGCCCACTGAACAGTGAAGCCAGGCAGTTGGGAGTCAGGTCACATCAGGCGTCAAGAGAGTCGCTCCCTGTGACAGCTTAGGGTCTCCTGTAGGGTCGTTCTGCAGCTGCTCCCTCCCCTTCATTCTCCAATCACGGGCTTCCACATCACAGGCAGGAAGGAGCCAGCCACACGGTGGGGACAGCCGCCAAGAGAGACCCTTGAGGGAGGCGAGCCTTGTCAGGCATCCGGCACGTCCTGCCTGCAGCAGTCCTCACGGAGGGCGGGTGTGCTCAGGACACCAGGGCGACAGACTGTTCTCAGACTGGCCTGCTGGCCCCTGGCACTCAGCTGTCTGTGCCCTTTAGCCTGTGGTGGGCAAAGGCAGGCGCCTGCCCGCACAATCTGGCAGAACTCAGCCTGCGCTCCAGGTGCACCTTGGGCCGGTCCCGCCATGTGGGGAGCCGTCCTGGAAGCCTCGGCCCGAGGGCTTCCGATCCTGTGACGGCTCGTGACGTGCTGACCTGGCCGTAGCATTTCTGGTCTCGGCGGCTGTATGAACACAGAATTCTGCTTTCCTACAAAAGAGGGAAAACCCACTTTCTGAGAAATGTATGATTCGGATCAAGGAAGGTCACTTGGAGGCTGTCAAAGCAGGGCGGAAGGAGATTGTCTCTTGAGCGACCTCTTGTCAGAGCCCAGCACGTCGCCGACTGTTAATGGCACTTTGCAATTTCATTGCAGGTTTGCAGCCTCTGGAGACGTCCAGCGCCACATCATTATTCACTCTGGAGAAAAGCCACACTTGTGTGACACGTGCGGCCGAGGTACGTCAGCGACTCCCCTGCCCTTGACTCGTGTTCGGGTGTCCTGTGGCCGGCTCCCGCCGCGCGCCCGTCTGTCTAGGGTCCTGTGGTCGGCTCACACCGCGCGCCCGTCCGTCTAGGGTCCTGTGGTCGGCTCACGCCGCGCGTCCATCTCTCTAGGATTCAGCAATTTCAGCAACCTGAAGGAGCACAAGAAGACACACACAGCAGATAAGGTGTTCACGTGCGACGAGTGCGGGAAGTCCTTCAACATGCAGAGGAAGCTGGTGAAGCACCGCGTGCGGCACACGGGCGAGCGGCCCTACAGCTGCTCTGCCTGTGGTGAGTCTGTCATCCTGGCATCTGCATGCGCCAGGAGTCTCGGTGTGGAGGGGGAGCACACATCAGGATCACAGGTCGGAAGCACGGGTCCTGCCCAGGTGTGAGAGCAGGTGGCCCTGCACCCCGAGCTCAGAGGTCTGGTTGAGGACGCAGGTGTCTGAGAGCTAAGGACCCGCTGCCCATGGCCACATATCCCAGCCCCCAGGAGGGTGTATGCAGTGAACATGTGTGGGCCCAAGACCAGAGCTTGTGACGCCCATGGACTCGGGTGACCAAGAGTGACGCTGGTCTGTGTGACAGCGTGCGTCAGAAACCTGGGCTGCGAGAGCTGATCACAGTCGCACTTGGCGTCTTTCATCGTGCACAGTTTTGGGGAGGCGGACGCTGGCCTGAGTGTCACGAGAGGTCAGAATCGTCACGTTTAAGTCACAGATTCAACCACCAAGTCACAAATTCAAAACGTCACTTCCAAATACTTACCCCAGTGTAGACGTGATTAAAAACTTCCCTGTGCTCTCCAGCCCACGTTGGAGCTGCTCGCACCCTGGATCTAAAGCGCTTCTTGTCTTTCCCCCTCCCGTCCTCTGTCCTCATGACTGCCTGTCACAGGTCGGGGAGGCCAGGAGAGGGGAAGCAGGACCGTCTTTGTACACAGGCTCCAGTTTCCTGGCCTGGGGATCGGATCTCGGGCTGTGGGTGCTGGCAGGTGCTCTGCTGAGACCCAGCCAGGGCTCTGTGCTGTATTGGGCGGATCTTACCTCCTCCCACGAACCTCACCCATGTAGACTGGCTCGACAGAGTCGGCAAGGTGGGGAACAGTGCAGTCTTTATTTTAGGACATTTTCAGCACTGCAGAGAGAACCCCTGCGCCCATTAGCACTCGCTTCTTTCCCTCCCCAGCATCCACAGCCTCCTCTCTGCTCCTTCACGCTGGACCCTTCTGTGAATAGCATCTCAGGACACGGGATGGAACTGACTTCTTTGCCTTATAAATCTGCCGCGTTCTCTCCCGTAGCCTTTGCCTGGGAGCGTTCTCTCTGTGACTTCATCTGGCTGTTTCTCTCCGTTATTCCTGGTTCCAGTCTCCCTCTCTTTTGCACCACGCAGAAGCAGGCGTCCTCAGCCGGCCCTGCCCCCTTGCTTGGAGTTTGCAGGCGACTGTGCTCCTTGGAGTGTCCCCGACCCTCTAGATAGTTCCCTTGGGTGGATGCAAAGCTGTGTGAGCTTCGACAGTCAGGTGCAGCCCAGAGGCGCTGCCCACGGCACAGCTGGCCACCGACACTGCCAGCCTCGTGCACGGGAAGCCAGCTCCTCCCTGCAGCTTCCTCTCTGCGTGTGACTAGGTGGTAACTAAAGTTCGTGCACACGAGGGACCTACAGTGGTTGTCCCACTGGGCCCAGCAACCCCAAGAGTTGTCTTGAAGGTGATGGAAGACAATAGGGTTGTACCCAGAGATGGTCGGGATGCTTCGTGTACGTCTGTGTGCAGTGGCCTCTCTAAGCAGCTGCACCATGCAGCAGGGAAGGAACGGCTTTCTGGCCACAAAGTACACGAACCTGAACAAGTGTGCGGCACAAAGCCGATGCAGGAAGCTGGACAGGTGCTAGACTGCCGCATGGCAGAGCGTGCGGGCCTGACCTGGAAGCACAGCTGCAGGGCAGAGACAGCGGCTGTCTCGTGAACATGGACACGTGCCCAGAGGGTCACGCGTGCACATGCCCACCAGTTAATTTGTCCAAAGGTGTTTTTTCTTAGGATCTCCTACTCCACACAGCTGCTGTGTGATGAGGCTGAGGCAGAAGTCGTGACGTGCAGTGGGTGAAGAGACCCAGCGTGCCCCCTGCACCAGGGTGGTTTGCCCGCAGGAGTTGTCTGGAGACAGGTTCTGGCCTGTTTAGGTTGCACAACTAGATACCTTAGCTTTCTTCACGCACAGAAAGGAAGCAGCCCGAAGGAAAGGCGTGTGTGCGGCTGCGTCACACTGTCTGTGAGCTCGTGCACGGCCGCGCCCACACTGCAACAGAAACGACCCGGGCCCCTGCGGCCCCTTGCGGTTTGCCCGTGTGGTGGGGTGTGCAGTGGAGGCTGCCGCGCCACGTAGACTAGGGACAAGGGCAGGGCCATTGTGGACTGCAAGTGTGAGTTCACTGTCCAGCTCCCCCACCTCCTGCAGCAGAACAGCGCCACCAGCACACGAGCCCACGGGTTGAGACCACGAGTCCACGGGGACCTCAGGGGAGAGCTCAGGAGTGAGCGCCACTGAGGAAGCTGCACTTGCGGCCGGGCAGGTCCACTGGGGACCGGCTGGAGAAGCACTCAGAGCGAGGGGCGCCTTCCAGAGTGGCCTCGTGAAAAGCCTCTCTCTCCGCAGGGAAATGCTTTGGGGGCTCGGGCGATCTGCGTCGGCACGTGCGCACGCACACCGGGGAGAAGCCGTACACCTGCGAGATCTGCAGCAAGTGCTTCACCCGCTCCGCGGTGCTGCGGCGCCACAAGAGGATGCACTGCGCGGCCGACGCCGGGAGCCCCGCCGCGCTGGATGCGCTGAGCCCGGCCGTCGAGACGTCCGACCTGGACAGGGCTCAGCGCGCCGATTCCTTCTCCCCGGACATGTCCGTCAAGCTCCCCGGGCACGCAGCAGACAGGTCTGCGGCGGGACTGGATGGCCACTGTGCCGGCGCCTGCTGTAAGCCACGCTCCACGCTCCACCCTCCTGGCGCCAGGGACCAGGAGAAGCTGAGCCTGGAGCCTGCTAAGCTGGCGAAGCCCCGGGAGCCGCAGGGTCAGCCCCAGGCCTACGCGTACACAGCGGCCGGCCTGGCGGATGGCGAGCCGCTGCAGGCTGACGGCACGGCCATGGGCCGCCCGTCCCTGGCCACGCTGGACAATCACTGTCCTGACCCACTGGGCAGCCGGGCACCTTCCGTCACGTACAGGAACTCGGAGGGACAGTTCTTCTCCAGCATGACTTTGTGGGGGCTGGCGATGAAGACGCTGCAGAACGAGAATGAGCTGGACCCGTGCTGAGCGGTCAGCGGCCCACACGGAGGGGCAGCTGCCCAGGCCCGCTGCCTCTGACTAGCGGCCAGCAGGACCGTGAACTCAGTGTCGGGGGAAGGGCTTGCTCCCCCCAGGAGCAGGCGTGGTGCTCCCAGCTCACGTCACAGCAGCTGGAGGCTCCAGAGACAGCGGGTGGCCAGCGGGGCGGTGTGACCTGTGTCGCTGCTGTGCTTCCGTCATGGGAACGACATGTGCATGCGTAAGGCACAAATACTGTTTTTACAGCTTTGTATAATTTAAATCTGTAGCATCTTATATTTTTAAATATTTACAGACTTTATTTGCCTATGAAACTCTTAATTTAATTGGAATATATGAACTTGCTTTTTATATGCTATTGTATAACTTCTCCAGCATCTTCATTTTTGTGTGTGTGTGTACATATATGTGTGAATGTATATGTATGAATGCGTGTGTGAATGCATGTGTGCGTGTATGTGCATGTGTGAATGTGCATGTGTGTAAATGTGCATGTGTGTAAATGTGCATGTGTGTGAATGCATGTTTGCATATAGGCAGGTGTGTATATAGGCACGTGTGTATGTGTGAGTGCATGTTTGCATGTGTATGTATATTGCATGTGTGTATATAGGCGTGTGTGTGCACGTGTGTGTGCGTGCACATGCCCAAGGAGAGCACTGTGTCGTCCTTGAGGGCTCCTCACTGCACCTAAGCTCCACTCGACTAGGCTGACTGGCCAGCAAGATCCCAGCATCCACCTGTCCAATTCCCCAGGGCTGGGTTACAGGCACTGGGTGCTGGGGATTTGAACTCGGATCTTCCTTGCACAGCAAGGGCTACCCCAAGCCATTGTTGGCGTGAAGGTGAAGGTCGCAGCACTGAAACCACGAATCAAAGCTCAAGGCCGCGGGTGTCCCTCCGCACCATCCGACGAAAGCAGAGACTAGACTTGCGGACGGGCAGGCTCCAGCCGTGCTGCGGTCCTAGCCCAAGGGCCCAGAGCTGTCCCAACAGCCCGCTGCCCGCTGGTCTCAGCCGCCACCGGCCCACGGAAGCGTCTCGAGCTGCTTTTGCCAGCCCGAGACCAACACCTTACAGGCCTCAAATGACCTGAGCCCCTTTGGACCTTGACAGGGCTCTGTAACTGATTCCTCCCGCCCCCGCGGACCCGAGGGCCTCTGGGAGGATTGCGGCTGTGTCTGGCCGGGAGCGTGGACGATCTCGCGCATGGCCTGGCTCGCCTGCCGCGATGTTTGGGACACTCGTGAGCCCTGTTGGTGATTCCTAGCTCGCAAGGAGCATGTGCCCACAGGAGACCTGGGCGGGAGCAGCTGGGCCGTGAGCGTGCTCACTTCCGCTTTCCTCCGCTGCACCGTCCCCCAAGAGCTCGCCTGAGACCTCGTCCCACACTTGAAAGTGTGAATGTTGTCAGTGCGCACTAACCCTGCCGCCTTCCATGCCCCGAGGCTCCTCGTCCCGTGGGCGCTACAGCCTGTGGCTCACCAGCGGGTCGGTCAGCCAGGCTCCCCCGCAGCTGTCACACTGCAGCACCCCACACACACACCAGCTGTTTGCCACACAGACAGGCAGCGCCCCCCCAGCCACGGTCACTGGGCCCCTCACGACTCACCTCCTACAGCTCCTCAGCCTGCACCTTCCCCGGCCTCATGACAAGAAGCCCATGGAAACTGCGCAGCTCCCGTCACACTGTGCCGCGCTGCGTGGCTGCAGACTGCATCCAGCGTCCCCTGGGACGCGCTGCTGGTTTCCGTGGGGGCGGAGCTCAGGAGATTCCCACGGGCTGGCACTTCAGATGCCCCGTGCCCGGCCAGAAGTGCTCTTGGAAGACCGACCTCACTCCTGACCTGGACTCAGTTACTTGCCGAGACGCTTCACCCGCCACCAGATCCCTCCTTTGCTAAATGCAGACTTGCGTTCCCAGAACCCAACTTAGGAGACTCTCGGGCACTACCTGGCGCATCGATCTTTCTTCCTCCCTAACCACCCATGCTCCTGCCAGAGGCTCAGTCTCATTCCTTCCTGCCTGTACCAGCACACCTCCAAACACGGGGTGCCCAGGATCACGCCCCTGGTTCCCCTCTCTGACCTTTCCTGTTCCCTAGACCCCTCGTGACTAGTGACCAAGGTACTGATTACCTCGTCTTCCCTGGCCTCTTCCCAGGACTCTACAATGAGGACCCAGTAGCCTCCCAGCATCTATGAGTGGCCAACCAGTGGAGGCTGGTCTTCTCCACCCTCTTCTCCCCAAAACCACCTTGTCAGACTTGCACTTCCAGTGCTCATTTCAAACCCTGTGAGCTATCTGGGGCCACCAGAAGGCGCCAGGCCTGCTGGGACAAGGCCGGTGCGGCCAAGGAAGTGTAGAGTCAGCGCTGGATGGGAACGACTGTCGTAGTGTAAAGATCAGAGAGAAACATCAGCCAGGGCTGGGCTGGGGTCAGCTCATGAGCCTGTAATCCTAGTGCTCCGGGGAGAGGCCGGGTCAGTCCTCGTCTATGCAGCGAGTTGGAGCCCAGCCCCGGCTAAGTGAGACTTTGTCAAAAAACAAACAAACACCCACCAAAGCTGTTCATTTCTGTTTCCTGTCCGTCCACTCTCCTTTTATCACCTGGACTGGCTGCTGGTGGGACAATGTTCAGGAGGGGGTGCAAGCTGGGCCCCCCACTACTTGGGGGCCAGCACCCCTGGTAGGCACCTCCCCCAGCGGGTGGGATCCGGTGGGGTGGAATCAGCACTGCGCCACCAGGAAGCCCAGCGTGTGGCTAGCAGGGGGAGGGGGTCTGAGGCTTTGGTGTCAGGGACGATGATGACAGCATGACCCAGGACTTCTGTCAGTCTCAGCAGGACGTGGTGAGACCCTCTGCCCACATCTGGGTCTAGCTCCTTCCAGACTCGTCCCTCGGCAGCCTGTCTGGGAAGCTGTCTTGCAGCTCTGCTTGCAACCGCTGCACCACCTATTTTTAAAACTCATGAATTATATTCCTGCGATGGGCGGGTTTTATGACAGGCAAAGGAATAGTAAAAATAAACTATGGAAGCAAACGCTGTTGGTGTCAATGCTCTGAGTCCTGTGTAGAGCTCCCATCCTGTGTTCTTTCAGCTGGAGGGCACTGTGGGTTACACAGCCTGAACCCACCGCAGGGGGAAGCGGGTATCCCCACCTTCTTGCTGCTCTAGCACATCTCCTTGCAGCCAGCAGGTGGCAGCATCACCATTCGCAGCAGCAGAGACATGGCGGGGCTCCTCCTGGCCTGGTGTCTCATCAGCTCTGTATACGACAAAGCTCACCCGTGACCTGCCGCGCAGTCCTGTCCCCGCCTCTGTGAATGCTGGAGACACTCCAGGGACAACCCAGTCTGGGCTTTGCCCCTCAGCTCACAAGAAAGCACACCACCTTGGCTTGACCTCAGACATGGCCCCCGGGTCCTTGGAGTCCTGAAGAGGGAACATAGGTATGGCTGGAGACGGAGTTCAGGGGACCTACGACGCCAAGGACCCTGCTCCAGGTCCCGTGGCCTCGCGCTGCGTGAAAGATGTTAGGTAATAAAGCCTGCGCAGCCCCCAGTTCTAGGTCACCAGATCCACAGAGACATGGGGGGGGGGGCGCCAGGCCCGGAAGGCGGGCAGGAAACTGCTTCACGGGCACAGGCTTCTGCCTAGGACAAGAAGATTCTAGAACTAGATGGTGGTTATAAAATACTGGCTGTACTCACCCCGTCCTTGGGCTGACCCCTAGCCCCCCTCATGTGACTGTATTTGGAGACAAGGCCTTCGAAGAGGACTGGGTTACATGAGGTCATAGGGCGGGTCTCCAATCCACTGTGATTTGTGTTCCTAGAAGAGACACCAGTGTGCTGCTTCTCCCCAACCCGTCCCCTCTGCTCCTCTCCCCTCCTCTCTTCCCTTCCAGCCCCCTCCCCTCTCTCTGCTCCCCCCTCCCCTCTCCCCCTTCCCTCTTTCTTTACATCTGCTTTGGGGGAGACAGTATGTTAGTTGTCATAGTTGGGCACAGGTATCAACTTGACTGTTGAGGATTTGAGCTCTGGTAACATTTGTAGAGAATTAGTGGTTGAGTTAAGCCCAGAGCAAACCTGCAGGAGATTGTCTAGCTGATGGGGAAGACGCAGCCCATGGTGGGTGGGATTAGGCCCTGGATAAATCACAGCTGGTTGAGAGAGTTGGCATCCTTCTGTTCACTTGGCCAGATGTGCTGGTCTGGCAAGTAAGGATCGTCCCTCTCTCAGCCGTTACGTGGTGATGGTGGCCAGTTCCCTCGGCCCTGGTGTGGGTGCTGCTCTCCCGTCAAGCTGGACTATAAACTGTAACCAGGAATCATAAGAGAAAATAAACCCCTTGTTCCCTTAAGCCATTTGATGGTCATTTATCAGCAACCATGCAGGCGACTGCAACATTAGTCATAGGCCACTGTCTTAGACTGAGGTCAGATGCTGCAGTCCATTCCTGGCGCGATGAGGTCAGAGTGGTTCTGACCTTCCCTTGCCCTCCTCCTCCTCCTCCTGCTCCTCCTCCTCCTCCTGCTCCTCCTCCTCCTGCTCCTCCTCCTCCTCCTGCTCCTGCTCCTCCTCCTCCTCTTTCTCTTCCTCCTGCTCCTCCTCCTCCTCCTCCTGCTCCTCCTCCTCCTCCTGCTCCTCCTCCTCTCCTCCTCCTCCTCCTGCTCCTCCTCCTCCTCTTCCTCCTCCTCCTGCTCCTGCTCCTCCTCCTCCTCCTCCTCTTCCTCTTCTTCCTCTTCCTCCTCCTCCTCTTCTTCCTCTTCCTCCTCCTCCTCTTCTTCTTCCTCTTCCTCCTCTTATTCCTCCTCCTCCTCCTCTTCCTCAAGGTGTCTGGCGGTATCTGTGCCCACCCCAGAGTTGATGGAAGGGCATGATGGAGGATCCAGACCACAGCCAGCAGGACAAACGCTGTGCCCATGCCCACGTGGGGCGACAGAACCGTGCTTTCACCTCCTTTTCTTGTCACCCGTCCTGTGGCAGTGTCGGGCCGTCTTCTCAGGGAGATTGGATGCGGCGTTTACCTTCAGGACATTCCCAAAACACTTGTCCCACAGCCAGGATAATTTGACCTATAACCCAAGCAGAAGTCAGTTAGGGTTGTGGGTTATGCCACACACCTCCACCCCCATTCCTTCTATCCCCCCCCCCCCATGCCTTAGGATGTGACCTTGTTTGGAAATTGGGTCACTGCAGATGTCATTAGTAAAAAAAAAAAAAAAGAGGCCAGGCTGGAGGAGGGAGGCCCCCGCGCCTGCCGCTCCTGAGAAAGGACCTTGGAACGCAGGGACGCGCGCAGTCAGAGGTCAGCCGGGGATGGGCAGGGACGGGGATGATGGTCAGACAGTCAACACGGCCCTCGGAGGTGTCTGGCCGGGCCTCGCTGGCCTGTGCTCTGGGCACGTGTGGTGGTCAGGCCCGTGTCTCCGGAGCACGGGCCAGCAGCCTCCACTTCTGTCCACACTAAGTTCCTCACTCGAGTGTGCCTCTAAACCTGATTCACGCCACACGTGAGCAACGTGGAAAGTCGATCCTTAATTCCCACGGGAGCGAGGAAGTGTGAAATAAAGCAGCTGGCCCAGTTTTAGGCTGAAGAGTGCGGAGTCCCTCGGGAATGGCGTGCTTTCCCTCTCCCTGTGGGGTCCCTAACACAGACTTAGGTTCTAGGGACCCACGGCTTCTCCATGACAGTGGAAAGAATCGGGGTGCCTGGGACACGTCCTCCTGACCCCAGCTTTTGTCTATAACTGGGGGCCCCTCCTCCGAGGACGCCCACATAGCTGCCCTAGACCCCACCATCATCACTTGCAACCCCTTGAGCAAGCCCCGTGGCGCAGGGTGACTTCACACACATGTCCTTGATCTCCTGCTGCGTGGGCACCCGCAGGGCCCTGGCCTGAGAAAGACAGGGAGGCAGTCAGGATGTCCTCCACGGACTCGCCTGGGTCCTTGTCCTGTCTGTGCCCCACAGGAGGTATGAGGGCAAGTCTTGATTGACAGCTTGATGGAATCACCATGGAAACAATCTCTGGCATAAGGATTTTCCTTTTTTCTATTTTTTGATTTTTGAATGTGTGTGTGCATGCGTGCATGCGTGAGGCCCAAGAGTGACTTCGGGAATCATCCTGGATTGCTTCACCTTTCTGCTTTGCTCTGGGATTTCCCAGCTTCTGCCTTTCAGAGCCAGAAGTACGGCCTGCAGTTTCTGCCTGATATTTGTATGTGAGACCTGGGATGAGAACTCAGGACCTTCTGCTTGTGAAGCAGAGTCTTAACTCTTGAGCCATCTCTCCAGCTCACAAGGGATTTTCTAGATTAGGTCAATTGAAGGTTGACATATAAGCACCACCATTCCATGAGCTGGGCTCCAGGCTGGATAAAGAGGAGAAGTCAAGTTGAGCAGTAGCATGCGTCCCCCGCCCGTCCCCATGGTGGGCGCAGTGTGCCGCAGTCTGCCACAGTAACTCAATAGGAAGTGCAGATCAGAGCGGCTCTTGAGTGAACCCTGGGGGTGGAGGTGGGAGCCTCTCTCACCCCTCACATCCCTGTGCCCTGCTCTCCTGGCCCTCATGCTGTTGCAGTTGCCTGCACAATTGTGCACAAATGACCGTCAGACAGCTTAAGGGAGCCATCCTTCCCGCCAATGATAACTTCGGGACGGGACGCAGTGGCACAAGCCCACGTGTATTAGAGAAGCACAGCCAGAGGGGCCGAGTTCCAGGCCACCGTGCGCGACGGCGAGACCTGGTCGGGGAAAGTGGAGGGGCGGGGTGGGGTGCAGGCCCGCTGGCAGAGTCCTTGCCCGGCAGCACCAAGTCCTAGACTCCATCCTCAGCACTGCAGAAGGGCAGCGCCTGCCACCCCAGCACTGAGGTACAGCCCAGAGGGTCAGCAGTTCAAGATCGTCCTAAGCCACGTAGTGTGCTTAAGGCCAGCCTGACTGTACGAGACCACGGGGAGGGAGGGAGGGGGGAGTGAGGGAGGAGGGAGGGAAGGGAGGGAAGGGAAGGAGAAAGAAAGGATGCGGAGGGGAAGGATGGAGGGAGGGAGGAAGGAGGGAGGGGGGAGGAGGGAGGAGGGAGGGAAGGGATGGGAAGAGAAGGAAGAAAGAAGGATGCGGAGGGGAAGGATGGAGGGAGGGAGGAAGGGGAAAGAGGGAGGAGATGAAGGGAGAGAAGGAGGGAGAGAAGGAAGGAAAGCATGAGGGAAGGAAGGAGGGAAAGAAGGAGGGAGGGAAGGAGGGAAAGAAGGAGGGAGGGAGGGAGGGAAGGAGGGAGGGAGGGAAGGAGGGAAAGAAGGAGGGAGGGAAGGAGGGAGGGAAGGAGGGAAAGAAGGAGGGAGGGAGAGAAAACCCCTCGGAGTTGGCGCTTGCACGTTTCCCGGGGAACGGGGAGGACAGCGGGGCTTGCGTAGTCGCTGACCACAGAGCACCCTCAGAAAGCTGTTTCTTGGGTTGGTTCTGGTGTGAATGGCTCTGAGCCACTTCCAAAGCCCCCTGGGGTACCCGCCCCAGCAATGCAGACCCTTCCTGTGTTCCCACAGAGCCCAGGTGCCAGCAGGGGTCCAGGGCCGCCCTTGGCCTCCGTCTGGGCTTCCAGGGGTGTCCTCGGAGTCTCCAGCCTCGGGGTGGTCGGGCTCTGAGACCTTCACAGCGCGCCGCCGCTGATGAATGAGTAAAGGAAATCTTCAACACGCGTCCCACTCGCATCCCTTTTATGCCTGTGTGAGAATCACACCTTCGCCTGTTTGGAAAATAATTCTGAACAGATTTGGGGAAGAGACGTGAAGTCCATATTGCAACCAAATTTTCTCTTGCTTACTATCTCACGGATGCTGTATCTGGCAGATTCTCAAACGCGGGGTGCCTTAGCCCCAGCTGCCGGTGCGAGAGGCAGGCGCTCACGTCTTGCCGCGAGGCTGTGGTCTAGAAGGGGGCAGGCTGCTTCCTCTGGGTGCCTCTCCTCTCAACTCAGCTTCCCCATCCCTCACTCTTCTGTGACTTGACTTTCTGGGCACCAGTCAAATTGGACTAGGCCCACCCACGTGACCTCATTTTACCATAATTATCTTCTTACAGGCTCCATCTCCACACAGAAAGTGTCGAGTCCTGGGGTGAGGAATTGAATGTATGGATTTGGCTGTTCAAACTTACCCGTGTGTGCGTGTGCGTGTGCGTGTGTGCACGAGAATACTGTGCGTGTCTGTGGAGGCCCCAGGGTGACGTCGGGAGCCACCCTGCATTGCTCTGCCTCCTGGGGCCAGAACTGCAGACCTCTGCTATTTCTGAACAGCATTTTCACACGGGTCATTCAGGCAGAATTAGGTTATCATGACATCACCCTGGAGCCAAGAAACTTCCAGAAGCCAGGAGAAAGATCTTTCCCTGAGGCCGTCGAGGGGATACAGGCCTGTCAGCACCCTGACCTGACTTCCAGCCCCCAGCACCATGACGCCATCAGTCAATGCTGCTTAGTCTCCTTGGTGTGTGGTCATTGGCATGGCAACCCTGGCGAAGTCACGCTCAGACAGTCCTGCCGCTTAACATACACAGGCTGTCTTCAGTCTCGATGCTCCTGGTGGCCAGAGCAAGAAGGGAATCTGTTGTCAGAACCAGTAGCCCACCATTTCTACAGAATCCACAGGTCCAACAGTTCCACGCAGCGTTAGACCCCTGACAGTGTCTAAAAACAATGTTATCTGGTGTCGTGGTTACTCTGCAGGTTGCTGATAAAATCACGGCAAAACTGCTTAAGGAAGCAGGTTACAGTTCTCAGTCCACTTGGCAGGAGAGCACGTACTCTCACCAAAGGCGGGGAAGCCGGCCACACCATCTTCACATAACGGCTGAGAGAGGGACGATCCTTACTTGCCGGACCAGCAGGTTGGGCCAAGAATGCCTCTTTCTCAAACAGTTCCCTCTATTTTATTCACCTGCCCTGGGCCTAATCCCACCCACCATGGGCTGGGCCTTCCCCATCAGCGAGACAATCTACTGCAGGTTCACTCTGGGCTTAACTCAACCACTAATTCTCTACAAATGTGCCTGGAGCTCAAACTCTCAACTGTCAAGTTGACACCTGTGCCTAACTGTGACATTCCCCCCCCCTTGTCAACTTGATACATGAACATATCACTTTTAATCTGTAATCTTCACCTTGTCCCCACAGGAGTTAAATTTCTCTTATAATATGAATACATTTAAAAGTCTGAAGTCTCATAACTGTAAGATCCTGTCAAATCAGTTAAATACTTCAGCACATATAAAACATTAAAATGGAAGTATTGTGACACAATAAGAAAAATATCAAGTTAAGACAGAAGTCCGGCCAGTCAAATTCTGCATCCAATAGTTCAGTGTCTCTCTTCAGTTGCTCATTAAGTAGTCAAGGGTGGCTCAAAGATTCTGGATAATTCCAGTCCATCCTCATAGCTCAATGTTGCACAAATAGTGCTTCTCTGGACCAGACTGACTCTCTACTCAAAGTCATCCTCAGCACACATCCCATGTAGACAGCTCTTCTCGGCAGATGTCCCACATTGGCTCTGGCAAATCCAACATCTTCACTTCCCAATGGCAAACCAGGCTTCAACTCCACAGCACAGAATGCTCTTCTTGGGCCTCTCTGCAGACTTCCTGCCTCACCCTGCCTGGGTTCCACCATTCTCTGAAACCTTGGAGGAGGAATCCATGGCCTTCTCCCCCTTGCATCCTTGATGCCTCCAAAACCAGTACCATGTGGATGACATTGCCAAGTTCTGCCATAACCTCCAGGCGGAGATCGGCTCCCTGGAATCACAGCTGATTCAGCTTCTCTGTGCTGACTGTAGGAAGAATCTCTATGCTGGGCAGAATCTCAGCACGGTGAAATTCCTTTCTTCTACCGTCCCAGTGCACACCACTAGTTTTCCTTCGATGGCATTCACTACTTCAGCAGCTGCAGATGCTCTTCTGTCTGCCCTGTCCATGGACCCAAAACTTCAAGGCTGCCAACAAAGCTCTCCTTTATCAGGTAAACCAGTCTGCCATCTTCAAATTCAACTTTACCAAAATCCTTGTTTCCTTTCCTCACAAACTGGGCCCAAACAATCCATAACTCTCTCAGCATTTCTGTTATCCGAATGGCCCATTAAACTTTGTTCAAACGTTTTTGCATCAACAGAAGTCCTTAAACATTTCCAAATTTCTCCAAGAAAATATTTGGAATCCACAAAAGTCACACAGCCAGATCAGCAACACCCTACTTCTCTGGTATCAAACTCTTTTCCAGTTAACTTTCATGGCTGTTGGTTAAATCACCATCAAACAGTTTAAGGGAACAAGGGGTTTATTCTCTCTTACAATTTCTGATTACAGATTCTTGTCCAGCATGGCAGGAGAGCTCACACCAACACCAGGGTCAGAGGAAGTAGCCACACCATCTCCATATACAGCTGAGAGAGGATTGATTCTTACTTGCCAGACTCGCAGGTCTGATCAAGTATACAGAAGAATGCCTCTCAAACAGTTCCCTCCTTTTTATTCACCTGCTTTTATTTACCTGACTAGTCCCACTCACTATGGGCTGGGCCTTCCCCATCAGTTAGACAATCTCCTGTAGGTTCACTCTGGGCTTAACTCAACTACTAATTCTCTACAAATGTGCCCAGAGCTCAAACTCTCAACTGTCAAGTTGACACCTGTATTTAACTATGACACCTGGTGTTTTTATTTCCAAGGGGATTTTTGGCCCTCAATTTCTCCCCCCATGAAACTATCACTTTGGAAGTCTGTAGACTAACGAACTCCACATTTCCCCAGCCCTGTGGTTTCAGGCTCTTACGATCCCCTTCCAGCGGCTGGTGTTGGTTTGCACTGTGGAGTGAGCACTGATGTGGGAACACGCACCGTGGGCTCTTGCCAAACCACAGGGCCCGGCGGCCCCGTTTCCCAGGCACACACCTGGGGTGCCGTCCTCCACGCGCACAGATGTGGCCAGCGAGGAAGCAGTGGGAAGGAGGAGGCCATGCGTCCTGCACACTGACCTCCCTTGGTTGAGAGGTAAGAGTGACCAGCAGTGTGCGCTGTCCCATCCTGTGGTGGAATCTTGGGGAGCAGTTGCCCACTCTGGGCCCCACTGGAGTCTTTGGTGCAGTTCTGTGGCGCTCAAGGCAGAGCCAGTGCCCAGGCACGCCACAGAACAGCCTCGGGTGGCCCTCCTCAGACGTGTGCGTGTGTGTGTGTGTGTGTGTGCGCGTGTGCGCGCGTATGGTTGTGTGTATATGTGTGCATGTGTGTGCATGTGGTTATGTATACATGTGCATGTGGTTATGTGTATATGTGCGTGTGTGCACGTAGTTGTGTGCATGCATGTTTGTGTGTGCATGTGTGTGCATGCTTGTGCATGCATGTGTGCTTATTTTGTGACTGTGCATGTGTGTGTGTGTGTGTTTGTATATGTGCATGCCTGTAACAGTTACTCTTGCGTGTTGCTGTGAGAGAGCACTCAAAGTCAAGCAACTTAAGGGAGAGAGAGAGATTTATTCAGCTTATGGTTCCAGAGGGGACATAGACTCATCCATGGCGGAGGCGGCATGGCTGGCGGCTGAAGCTGGAGTCAGGCTACGTCACACCCATCTGTGAGGCTGAGAGCTGCAGACTGCTTGCTGCAAAGATAGACTCCTCCTGGAGGCAGGGTGGGATTAATGCACCTCAAGGCCCACCCCTCCTGACTGCCTTCCCCAGCAAGGCTCCACCTCTCAAAGACGCCATGACCTTGCCAAACACATGAGACTGTGGGGGACAGGTTTCAAACCATGACGATGCATGTGTGCATATATGTGCGAATGTGTGTGCATACGTGTGCGGGTGTCTGTGCGTGCATTGTGCATGTGCGTGTGTATGTGTGTGCGTGCGTGCGTGTGTGTATGTGTGTGTGTGTGTGTGTGTGTGTGATAGCGTCTCTCGCTAACCTGGAGCTTGCCAAGAACACTGTCTATGTAGCCAGCAAACTCCCAGCGGCTGTCTCTATCTCTCTATCTCCCCAGAGCCGAGATGGCGGAGAGTACCACCATGCACGCTTGAAAAAAAACGTGGTGGGGGCTGGAGAGGTGGCTCAGGGGTTAAGCCTCTGCCTCGCAAGCAGGAGGTCCTGAGTTCAGATCCCAGGTCCCACATAAAAACACCAGGTAAAGGGTGGTGGCCTCCACTTCTGGCCTTGGTGGATGGAGCCTGGGAAATCCCAGAGTGAAGCAAAAAGAAGGTAGAAGCAATCCAGGATGATTCCTGAAATCACCTTTGGTCACACACAGGGACGCACAGTGCCTCTGACACACACACACACACACACACACACACACACACACAGAGTCTATGTTCAGTAGGACAGGGTCACTCGGGTACTGCAAAGTGTCCTGCAGACCCCGGGCGCTGGCTGAGGTGCTGGCTAGAATGTTCCCAAGCTCCCAGAAGCCCAAGTGCCCTGCTGGGAGGTGCTGGTGTTGACAGGCACATCCCCCCCGGTGGTCCAAGCAGCCCCTCTGGGTAGAGAAGACCTACAGTAATAACATGGATGGCCACGCCTGGCTGGGCTGCAGATGCCCACTGGATCCTGTGTTCAAGTTCTCCCACCGTGTCCAGGAGTCTCGGAAGCAGCCTCCGCTCTTGAGCTGGGGACAGAAAGGGTCGTTCCACGCTTTCTTCACAAGACCTTCCTGAGCGCTCCCAGGGGGCACGGCGATAGCACTCGGTGCGGGCCGGGGGGGCGGGGGCTGACAGACCCTGCAGCTGCCCACCAGTGCTCAGACCACTGCTTGGGTCAAAGTCCAGTCTGACCGGCTACCCCAGCCTCACACCAGGTAATGTCCCCTGCTGTCAGCATGGAGGTTCTCTGGACGCTCCTCTCCCTCCACTCCTAAAGCCCATCTCAACCTCTTTCTTCCACAAATAAAATATTCTAAAAATCATTTCTTGCCTTTCACAGGGCAAGCTTCAAGCTTAGTGAAAGCTTTTGGTAATAAAATGGCACCGGCAATGCTAACAGTTCTATGTTAAAATTCATTCTCTGGGCGGGAGAGATGGCTCGGGGTTAAGACTCCACCTCACAAGCAGAACGTCCTGAAATTGATCCCAGGCCCCATGTAAAAACGCCAGGCGGAAATGGCAGTGACTGCACTTCTGGCCCTGGTGGGTGGAGCCTGGGAAATCTCAGACTAAAGCAAAAAAGGTAGAAGCAATCTAAGATGATTCCTGAAGTCACCCTTGGTCCTCCACAAGGACATACAGTGCACACACACACACACACACACACACACAAATAAAGTTAAAACTTCACTCTCCTGGGGGCTGCGAGATAACTCAACGGGTAAAGTGCCTGCTCACAAACCTGGTGACCCGAGTTCAAGACATGGTGGAGGGAGGGAACGGGATTGATTTCCAAAAGTTGTCCTCTGACTTCCACTGATGCGTTGCCAGATGATATGCTGATGAACCCCTCCCTCATTTCTAAACAAATTTAAAAAAGCTATTTTTAAAAATTACTCTTTTGAGTCATCCCAACATTCCGGAGACGGAGGCAGGAGGATCACAAGCCCAGACTGACCTGGACCACCTAGCAAGTCCCCATCTCAAGAAGTAAAATACAAATGAATAGTCTCTCTTCTCTGTTGCTCTAGGTCTCTTTGGAGAAGTATTTCAATAGTTCGTTTCCTGAGCTCTTCCAAAATTACATGATTCTACTTTGAAGAGTCTCTCCAAAGGAAATAATCAGAGCTGTGGTCCAAATGTCTGCATAATGTCGCTTCACTATTACAACATTAAAAAAAATAGTGGTTAAAACGGATGGGAGATAGTTTAGATGTCTGACCAGAAGGGGTTGCTTAAATAACAGCGGCGCGTTGGCGGGGTACAAACATGTTCAAAGAGTCTGGGTTCACTGGGAGAATGCTGAGGCTGCACAAAAGGACCCACAATTGTGTACTCACACCGCAGGAGCTCGAACGTGCACCAAGTCCTGCGGAGAAGAAAGGCCGAGAGCGCGGGTCCGCGTGAACTCATCAAAGGACCAGGGCTCTCCCTGCAGAGGACAGCGCTGGCAGGGGCTCCTCGGGGACAGAAGGCGGCCGCGCCCAGGATGAGGGGTGCTGAGCTCTGTCGCCAGACTCGCTCCCAGCTAAACCCTAAACCCTAGGGATTTCCTGGAGCCCACAGGGGCCTTCGGTGGGCCTGCCCTGGGCTTCATGAACTGGCCCAGTGCAAAGCCCCTAGATGACCTTGGGGTGGGGTTGCAGGCCTGGAAGACCACGATGCTCAGGTGGGAGATTTTCAACCCCACCACTGCCCTCTGGGATGGCGGGGACACTAATCTCTGTGAAGCTTGTTTAAGGGACTAGGAGGAGGCTCAGTTGATTAAATGCTTGCCGTGCAAGTATGAAGACTTGACGTCACGTTTAGAGATCAATGCACGTGTATATAAAGCTCCGGGATGTGCTTATAGCCCAGCACTGGGAGGGCAGACCCAGAAGTCTCCCCTCCAGGGCTCGCTGGCCACCCGGCCTAGTCCAATCAGCAAGTAACAAGCCAGGAGGGACTCTGTCTTACAAATAAGCCCGAGGAATGATACCTGCAGCCTTCTATCACACGTGTGCTCACATACACATACATGCATACATGCTCACGCATACCTGTACACATATACTCACACACACATGCACATGCATGCTCACACGTGCACATGCATGTTCATGGACACCTGCACACTATGCGTACACACTCCTGCACACACTTGCTCACACACGCTGCACATACATACACATGAATGCTCCTACACACACATGAACACATGCTCATGCACATCTGCATACACATACTTATGCACACACATGCTCATACGTACTTACACATAGACCTACACACATGCTATTCATGCACGCCCACACGCATGTTCATATACATGCATGAACACATGCTTGTGCATATCTATATTACATGCTCATGCACATCTACACACATGCTCACACACCCCTGCACATACATACATGCCTTCACACACATGCCCATGCACATCTGCATACACATGGTACACACCTGTACACACACATCAAACTTGTATAGTGAGCCTCTGGGCTGTGCAGTTTGGGATGTAAGAGGACAGCGTGTGCCGGAGCTGGGTGGCACGGAATCTCCAGCTTCCCACAGTGTCTGGCCCTGGGAATTTCTTCATCTCTCTGCTTATCCGTGTGGAAGTTGTCCGTACCAAAATAGAGTCGGTTCTGTCGAAGCCAAACTGACTGGAGCTGGTGTCATGCAGAGAGGGTCTGTAGATTCATCCACCTGACAACATGCTCTGCTGAGCCCCAGCGTCAGTTGGGCCCCTTCCAACACGCGTCAGGAACTGCGCTCCTGACCGTAGCCTGGAGCCGCGCCTTGATTTGATGTCTGCTGCTATTACTGAAACCACAGGCTGAGTACTTTACAAAGGAGAAAGGCTTTTTCGGCTCACGACGCTGGAGGCTGGGGGGCTCACGGTCTAGAGGTGAAGCTGACTGTTGGTGACTCTGCACAATTCTAGGTGGATGGGGAGGGACCCTTAAACTTACTCTACTTGAAGGGCCTCAGTTCAGTCACAGAGCACTTGCCTCGCTTGCTTGAAACTCCAGGTTCGATCCCCAGCAAGACCAGAAAAAAAATTTTTTTTTAAATTTTTTTTTTATTATTATTATTATTTATTCAACTGTGTGCATATGCGTGTGTATGTGTGCGCGCGCGTGTGTCTGTGTGTGTGTCTGTGTATATGTGTGTGTATGTATGTGTGTGTAGAACCACGGACGAATTCGCGAACCACCATGGACGCCTCCACCTCCTTCTGCCCGGGGATTCACAGGCTCCGCCTACCAGGACCAGAAGCGCAGGCCGCCCCCGCTTCCGCCTGGCGTCTATACGTGGGATCTGGGATCCGAACTCAGGACCTTCCGCCTGCAAGGCGGAGGCTTAACCCCTGAGCCACCTCTCCAGCCCCAGAAAAAAATTTTTAATGCCCATCTCTCTACATCCCCCAAACAAAATGCCTTATTCTATCTTGAACCCTTTTTATGACCCTAGGGAGAGACTTATATGAAACAGGCCCACAAGTCATACACTTATAGATGATAAATCATAAATGTGTTATGAAAAATTCTTTCATATAACTTTACCATTTCTTAACAATGAGTACACACTCACCTGCTGACAAGATGTGTGTGTGTGTGTGTGTGTGTGTGTGTGTGTGTGTGTGTGTGTGTGTGTGCAGGACACAGAGCCCCCTCAATGCCTTTCTGGGGGTTGACACTTCCATCTTAGAGTTACCGTTGCTTTGAGCTCTGCTGTGTAAACACCCAGTAAAAACTGAAGTATGTCTGGGGCCGTTTCAGAAGTTGCTGGACATTCTATAAAATCCCAAGTCAAAATCCACTTAATGGCATTTTACAAAATTGCTATCAGCAATGCAAATGCCTGTTTTTAAAACCAGACATTCCTGCGCCGTACAATATACTCATCGGACTCTTCTGCACTAAGGAAGGACCGGAGGAAAATATTACATGTCTTTGTTTTGTGCATGGTGCAGCTCACTGCTGCCACATGCCCAGGGTCTGAACCCCAAAGAGCCCAGCTGCAATTGCATGAAACTTCAGCATGAGCTTTGGTTTGAACACCCAAAGCACTGCCATGGCTTTGAAGCCAGAGTCTTTTTTATTTGTGATTTTAAGATTTCAAGAGATTTTTTTATCAGCTCACGATTTTGCTCAGCATTTCCCAAGTTCACGGGTGGAGCTGGCATAGGCTCAGCTCTGCTCTGGTCCCTCCCCTCAGACCACAGTGCCGCAGGGGAGGAAGAGCACACTGCAAACAGGAAGCCGGAGGCCAGGGGGTGTGGGATTTGCTCTGTGTGCACCTTCCTTTTCAGACAGCAACTCAGCCCCTCCTGGGGGCAGCAACCCCCATCTGAGAACCTCCCTCCAGGTCCCCCCTCCTGAAGGCTCCACAGTGGGAACGGAGTCTCCAGCACCTGACTGAATTCTTGGGAAACACACTTCAAAGATACACAAGCCAGTGCCGGGTATAGCCGAGTTGGCGGAGAGCTTACACAGCATGCATGAAGCAGGTGAGGTGCTGCGTGCCGGCGACACCAGCCTGGGACGCAGTGCAGGAGGAGCCGGAGCAAGATCACCCTGGGCTATGTCAGGAGCTCGATACCCACCTGGGATACGTGCGATTCTATCCGTCCGTCTGTCTATCTATCTATCTATCTATCTATCTATCTATCTATCTATCTATCTATCTATCTATCTATCTATCTATCTACCTGTCTATCTATCTGTCTATCTATCTACCTGTCTATCTGTCTGTCTATCTATCTATCTATCTATCTATCTATCTATCTATCTATCTATCTATCTCTATCATCTGTCTGTCTACCTCATCTATCTATCTTTTATCTGTCTGTCTACATCATCTATCTATCTAGCTATCATTTATCTATTTATCTATCTATCTGTCTGTCTGTCTATCTATCTTTTATCTGTTTATCTACCTCATCTATCTATCTATCTATCTGTCTGTCTGTCTATTTATGTATCTATCTATCTACCTACCTACCATCTACTTATTTATCTGTCTATCTGTCTGTCTGTCTTTCTATATCTTACCATTCTGCCCCTGGACCCCCAGGTTGGTGTCTGACAGTGTAAGCTATTGCATTTGTTACACCCCCTAGAGTCCAAAGTCTTAACTCCTCTTGCTACTCAGAAGCCCAAGTCTGAAACTCAAGGGCAAGCCCTCCAACTATGCAACCTCGCTAAGGCAAACACCAACAGCGCGAGTTACGCTTCCAGGTACGTCACACGCTGCCAGGTAAGGCAGACGCGAGCAGAGCAGTCCGCTCTAAGGAGAAACAGGCAAGGAGAGGGGGCAGCAGGTCTATGGCAGGCTCTCCCAGGGCAGCTCCTCCCGGGAGCCCCATTGTAGCGTGTGGCTACAGGACCCGAACAACTCCAGGGAACAAGGAGTTTATTTCAATGACGATTCCCACTGCAGCTCTTACTTCAGCTTGGCAGGACGGTCCTCGCCAGCAGCAGGCGGGAACTGGCTGCATCAGATCAGGGGACTGCTGAGAGAGGGGCAAACCTCCTCCGCCCATCATCTGAAGCCGCCAAAGCTTGCTGAAATGTCCCAAGCGCCGAGCCAGCCCTCGCCATCTCATCTACGGGCTGGGTCTCTCTCTCTCTCTCTCTCTCTCTCTCTCTCTCTCACATACATACACACACACATACACACACACACATGCACACACACGTGCACGCACACACATGCACACACGCACACACACGTGCACACACACGCACATGCATATGCACACGCACACACATGCACATGCACGCATGCACACGCACACACACATGCACGCACGCACACACACACACACACACACACACACGGCACCAGTGAGCCCCCAGGCGCTTGGTCACCCCAGCGGTTTGCTGGTGACAGCGGAAGACCTGCAGGAAAGGAAGTTAAACATGCCCGGTGAGGTTGGATGGGACCCCTTCCCCCTGAGACTTGTCCAGGTCCCTCCTTGGTCTTTTCCATTCCTCCCTCTCCCATCCCAAGATGCTCCATTCCCCAGAGGCTTCCTGAAGCTGCTTAGAGCCTTACGCTCCTGATTTGCATCATAGGGAGGAGCTTTTCCTTCCTCCCGGGCCCCTCAGGCGCAGTGTGTTCTGGCTGCGGTCGCTGGACACCATGGCCGCACCAGGCTCTGCTGGCCTCACGCCCTCTGCTAGGGACGCCAGGATGAATAGCCACGCACAGCCGCGTGGCTGGAAGGCTGCACGTCCAGGGCGGGCAGCATGTGGCCCATAGGTGGCCATTCCCCGCACCCCGCGCCCTTCCTGGTCAGCTCCCCTTTGTTGCAGGGAAGGACCTCAGCCACCCCTAACAGAGGACACTTGGTTTCCCAAACACGGGCTGAGCCCCTCACACGTGACTGGAGTCCAGATGTCCATTTACAGGTCTCCGTGCATCATGTGCGGAGATGGGCTTGCTGCGGACGTTGAGGATGGGGGACAGAGCCGATCCTACCGAGGAGACACAGGTCCCACCACGTGTGGGGAGCCACGCCCCAGCCACACCCACCTCTGGGTCTGCGCTCAGTCTGAGCCTCGACGCTCTGGCCGTGGTTACTCTCGCCACTGTCTTCCGAATCTCTGTCCGCTCCCCTTCCCGTCCCCAGCACAAAAGACAGAGCCCCCCCCCCAGTTCTCAATCTTCTTTCACCCCCAGAGTTGAGTCACTCCCCTCCTCACTGACACGGGACGGGGTGGGGGTGTTGGTCCTCGGGAGGCCTGGAGACTTTCGCTCACATTCCAGTCACTGCAGAGGTCTGGGGACAGCCTGTGGAGTCACATGACATGTGGACGGAAGGACCACGGCTGTCCCTGCCCCCCCAGCTTCCTGCCCATCTCAAGTGGCTTCTGCTGATGAAGTCAGGTGTGGGGACGACCCTGCGGAGCCCCCGTGAGGCCTGGGTGCGAAGTGAAAGGGCCCCCCCCTCAGAACTCGCAGGGCAGTGGGAGGAGACTACTGGACACGGAGGGCCAGAGGCAGGGGCCTTGACTGAGGACCCCCCTCCCCTTCCCCAGACTCAGCTTCCACAGAGCTAACACAGGGAACAGGAGCCCCCCAGGATCACCCGAGACACGTTGGCAGGACACCCGACCCCGGAGCGCTTCTCCCCGTCTCCCCTGAGAGCCAGCACCCCGCTTACTCTATCTACCCTCAGCCACAGGGTTAGTTACGTTTCTTGTTGCTGTAGCGAAATCCCTGGACAAAGGGACTCGAGGCAGGAAGGGTCTGCGTGTCGCAGCGTGAAGGTGCGGTCCATCACGGCGGGGACGTGCGGTGGCAGATGACCACGGTGTGGCCACAGTCAGAAAGCCCGGAGAGGGAGCTCAGCCCACTGTCTCCTTTCATTCAGTCCAGAGCCCCAGGCCACAGCATGCAGCCCCCACATTCAGGGTGGTGTTTCCTCTTCAGACAAACGTCTCTGGAAACACCACCTGTGATCGTTAATCCTGGGCGTCAACTTGACACACTGGCGTTAACCAAGAGCGGCTGAGACCACCTGAAGAGATCATCTGATCCATACATTCCAACACAAGCCCAGCCCTGGATCCCATCGGAACTTCTTACATCTCACAGGATCCTCCCGACAGCGACAGCGTGGCTCACAGAGACCCCGTCGGCGGCTCTCAGAGCCACAGTGCAAGGCACGGTGACCGCAGGGCCCTGCTCCTGCCCAGGGTCCCAGGAGGCGCTGCCCGCTCCTTCCCGGGAGGTGCTCAGTGTTCTCGGGCTTGCAGCGGCGTCTCTGCCTCTTCCGTGGCGACTGCTGCGCTCCTCCCTGTGCACCTCTGCCCACGGGATGGAGCCGGGGGGGGGGGCACTGTGAGGCGCAGCGCTGTCACTGCAGAGGATTTCAGTCCACCCACCGCAGCTTCCTTACATCTGGGCATTCGGAGTCCACCAGGAGCCGTTTAAAAGCAGCACGCGGGCCCCTGCAGGGCGGGGTATCCGCAGAGGCTGACCCCAATGCTCACCGGCCCTGCATCCGGGGACATGAGCTGATGGCCGAGAGGCCCCAGCCCACTGCTCCTGCCCCAGCCCCTTAGGTGGCTGTGGTGATTCTTCTAGAAATAGTACATTCTAGGGCTGGAGAGATGGCTCCAGGGTTAAGACTCTATTTTGCCAGTAGAAGGTCTTGAGTTCAGATCCCAGGTCCCATGTAAAAAAATACTAAGGGGAGAGAAGTCAATCCATGCTTCTGGCCCCGGGGGGCAGAGCCTGGGAAACACCAGAGCAAAGGAAAAAGGAGGTAGAAGCAATGATTCCTGAAGTCACCCTTGGTCCTCCACAGGGATACACAATATCCTCTGATACACACACACACTCACTCACTCAATCAATCAATAACTTCCATTCTTTTCAAGGACAACACATCTTGCACATTAGCATGACTCCAGTCTAAAAGGAAGAAGTCAGACTTAGATGGCTCAAAATTCATTCACTGGAATCTGCTCACAAAGAGCAGACCCCACTTTTACAACTGGGCTGGAAAAAGAGGGGAACCTGCCCAGCAGAGATAAGGCTGTTAATTACAGACGTTAAAATTAAGCATGCCGTGGCCAGACGTCCAAGGGCAGCTTGATCTCGTGGGCCAAGGCCGGTCGGTTCCTTCTGCTGGAATAACTGAAGCTCCAGCTGTTGAGTGGACGCCCGTCCCCAGAGGACCAGACCACTGGCTCATGGACAGGCTGCCTGCCACGCAGGGGCCCCTGCTATGTGATCAGCCTGTCGTCCTCATGCTCTCCCAGGGGTCCCCCCCTAGAGTAAGCCACGCATTGTGTTCACCCATCTGTGAGCCTTTGAAAGGTTCAATAATTAATTCGAGAGTGGGACAGTCTGCCCACTATTAGGATTTGGCCTTTCTGTGGCTTTTACTTTGGCACGGTGCTTTTATAATCATTTGCTGGCTAAATAATTTAACAGGCATTATTGCTAGGAGCTAGAACACGGTGCTCAGCTGCTGCGGGCTGATATGGGAATGCTCGCGAAAAGGCAGGCCTCTCGTGCGGAAGCCCTGAGCCCCTGGAAATCTACTTGAGGCTCACGGTTTGCGCACTAACCTTTCTTGACTGAGCAAGTTGGAGAGACGGAGGTCTGGGCGGTGCTTTTCCCAGTGCTTGCTAAAGAGAACCTAGAAGGGACCAGGCTAGCTGGGCCACACAGACCTAAACAGGGGGCTAAAGACTTCTATTCCCCTGGAACCAGACTGTGGCCATTCACCTGCGTGTTGCTGATAAATTCACCACCAAACAAGGGGGACTTTGGGGAGGGCGAGGGGGCTTAGTTTGACCTTCAGTTGTTCGATTGCTAGTCCAGCTTGGCAGGGGAGCTCATACCAATGCCAGGAGCTGAGGGAACCGGGCAGCATATCCCCAGGATGCTGAGAGAGGGGGCAGGCCTCACTGCAAGACCGCTGCCGAATGCCAACTTAGCACCAGTTCCTCCTCACACCCACCTGCCCGCGGTCTCACCACCATGAGCCGCGTCGTCCCATATTAACCGGACAATAGGAGAATAAGGTGTTTTATTCTGGCCTACAATTCCTGGTTACCATTCTTAATTAATCCAGCTTGGTGGGGCTGGAGAGATGGCTCAGGGGTTGTAACTCTGTCTCACAAGCAGAAGGTTCTGAGTTCAGATCCCAGGTCCCACATAAAACAAAACCAAACAAATCCAGCTTGGCAGGGGAGTCCACACCGGCACCAAGGGCCAAGGGCACTGGCCACGCCACGTATCCACAGGACAGCTGAGGACAATCCTCACTGGATACAGAAGGACGCCAACTTCCTTACCGGGTCCCTCCATCTTGTTCGTCCGCCCAGGGATCAGCCCGCCTACTATGGGCTGGGTCTTCCCTGTCACCCTGACAACCTCCTGCAGGCAAGCTTGGTGCTCACCTACTAATTTCTCATCACTGCGCCCAGAATCCAGAGCCTTCAGTTGCTAAGACGGCACCAGAATCTAATGATGGCGCATGCCCGCCTGGCTAGCACGAATCCCTCCTCTCTGTGAGTGACAAGCCCACGTAGCAAACGCAGTGTGGACTGGGCACGGGGCTGATTCTCGTGCACCTTCCCCTGCCCCTCTGGCTGGTGACACACCTCAGGAGGACCAGCCGTCCCTCCCGGGACTGCCCAGCTCGCCCAGCTCTCGTCCTAACGGGGCCCACGCTGGTCTTTTGGCTTGAGCAGCCGGTAACAGTACAAAATAGCCAAGCTAGTGAGGGGGGACCAGGCAGGCCACGGGAGTGGGGGGCTCCCCACATTTGGGAGCCGCTGATCCAACCGAGAAGAGAGCATCATTCACTGTGGACGCAGACCCTTCGATGGCACAGGACGGAAGCACTCACTCTGAAATCCCAAAGGGGGGCCCTGGCGTCTTGTCTTGTGCAGTAAATCTTGGAACTGGAAAAAGGAAGCCCTTTGAGACCACTCCCGCTGATTCTTCCGGAAGGATCCAGTGGAAACCAACATGCCTGTTCCCTGTAGCTGACGGCGCTGTGGCCAAGCGTGCGTCTGCGTTTTTGTCTACCTGTCACATGGTTTCACCGATGCATGGGGTTTTCATGGCTGAGTGCTAGTCCCCTGTGCCTCCGGTCTGAACTGGCCTGTGAATCTCCCTACTGTGTGCACTCGCGCGTGCCCTACGCACTGTCTGAAGGCTTCGGGTGGGTGCTGAGGGGTGCTGAGGAGGGCGTCACTCCCAGCGCGGGGACCCTGCTGTAGACACAGGGGCCATCCACGGAGAGGTGAGGCGGTTCGCCCGGATTTGCCCGTGCGCTGTGCTGAGATGGAAGTGCGCAGGCTGCGAAGCAAGGCTGGGCGAGAATGAGCGCCGCTGGGGCCGGCGCTGAAGGGCGTCAGCAAGCAAAGGTGGGCAAGGCCTTGGGGGCAGAGGACGCAGCAGGTGTGCAGGCCGGCAGCCGGGCGGGTCGCCAGGACAGGTGACGGATCCACAGGCGCATTCTCCACCAGGCGATGGATGCTCCTCCTCCCCAAAAGGTGCCCAGTTCCTTTTTCTCCCTAGAGGTGCTGGCTGACGAGTCAGAGTGGACCGGCGAGCAGCAATCACCCCGAGGGCTCCGTGCACCATCCGTGCCCGTGGGCGCCGTCAGCGCGCGGGGCTGCGGCGCGGAGCCGTCAACGTGTGCGTGGAGAGGTCGTGTGGGGCGCGGGGTGCCCTCAGTGTGGGCGAAAACTGTCCACCGTGAAGGTGCACACAGCAGGTGGGGCCGCAGCAAGTAGAACAAGAGGTACCGAGGGAAATGAGGGGACTTAACCTCAAGTTTTAGAAACGATTGTACTTATTTTCTTTGAGAGACTAAGGGGTGTGTGTGTGTGTGAGAGAGACAGAGAGAGAGAGAGACAGAGAGAGGGAGAGAGAGAGGGAAGGAGAGAGGGAGGGAGGGAGAGAGAGGGAAGGAGAGATAATGTGTGTGTGTGTGTGTGAGAGAGAGAGAGAAGGAGAGAGAGGGAAGGAGAGAGAGGGAAGGAGAGATAATGTGTGTGTGAGAGAGAGAGAGAGAGACAGAGAGAGGGAGAGAGAGGGAAGGAGAGAGGGAGGGAGGGAGAGATAATGTGTGTGTGTGTGAGAGAGAGGGAGGGAGAGAAGGAGGGAGAGAGAGATAATGTGTGTGTGCGTACCGTAATGTGCATGTGGAGGTCACAGGGCAACTCCTGGAAGTCGTTTTTCTCACATCCACCAGATGTGCTCCTGGAGACTGAGCTCAGGCTGCCTGTCCACTTGCTGAGCTACTTTGCTGTGGCCCTCAATGGCTTTTGTTTTTTGTTTTAAGCCTTGTGGATGAGGAATCTCAAGCTTGAGGTGGTCCGGGTGTTGCAAACTGGGCCAAGGTCTTCCTTAGTCCCTGTGGCCCCCACAGACCCTCCTCATGTGATGGGTCTGGGATCAGGCAGGGGGGGCGGCAGCCCCCTGGATGTGTCCAGAGCCTGCCCCCGCCCTGCCAGGAGATCTGCAGCCAGGAGGCATTTGGCTTCTCGGAGCTACAAAGAAGCTCACAGGTGTGTGTGGGGGGGACTTAGTAACTCTGAGTGCTGATATTACAGCCACGAAACCTGTCTGTCACCTTGCCTGCCTTGAGTGAGGGCAGCTAAAAATAGCAATCCCGAGGGTGCAGAATTAGAAGTCGAAGCATTAATAATAGCCACAACAGGCCCTGCTTAAAAATGAGAGAGAGCTCTGATAACTCGTCTGATGCTCACAGTAGCACTGTGGTGGAGGAATTATCACCAGCACACAGGTGGGGAAAGGAGACCTGTGCACAGAGGGTCTCGCCCAAAGTCACACAGGGAAGAGCAGAGAGACACAGGGTGGAAGCTGCGCTGTGGCTCTATGGTTTGTTCCCACACACACGTGTGCTGGAACTTTGTCCCCGGTGCGGCAGTACTAAGAGGAGCCAGGACCCTCTGAAGTGGGGACCTAGAGGGAGGTCACTGCCTGGGTCATCTCTCGACGATGTGCTTCCTGCTTGCCTGGCCTCCTGTCTTGCTCGAGTGTCCCCCTTCTGCGTCCTGCCGCTGCGCCTGGATGAAGTACTTTCCTCACCGCTGTGGCCGATCCCTGCCGCCGGCGGTGTGGGGAAGGAAGGACGCGCGTGGCTCCCGTTCCAGGGCACAGCGCCCATCACAGCGGGGAAGGCCTGGCAGCAGGCGCTCGAGGCGGCCGGTCACATGGCGCCTGCAGTCCGGGGACCAGAGGGAGACGCTCATGGCGCTCAGCTGCTTGCTCCTTTTCATTCCGTCCGGGACCTCAGACCACAGCACGGCGCAGCCCCCCAGGGTGGGTCCTCCCACCTCGTTAACCCAGTCTCGAGATCCCTGGACAGACCTCCAGAGCGATGTCTCTTGGATGATTCTAGACCTTGTCAAGGGCGATGGGAAGCGTGGACGCCGAGGCAGGCCCTTGGGCCTCAGAACTTTGAGCTAAAGGAAGTTCTTTGCTTCATAAAGTACTCAGCCCCTGAGGGACGCTGTACCGAGACGGAACACCGCCGGGTCCGCATGGCTTAGCAGTGTGTCACGTGCCTGTACTCCAACCACCAGGACGGCAAAAGTCACCGGACACCTTGGACTTGGACATGATAGGTCAACTCCAGTGCCAAGGAGCGGGAGAGTGTGGCTGCTGGGAGTAGAGGGGGCGATCGCTTCAGACTCGAGTGATGGAGTAGGAAGAACGTCTCCAGGAGTCATCTATAAACGAAACTGCCCACGGTCCTTTGTGTCCCCTGGAATCAGGCGGCTGTGCTGGGAGAAGAGAGCGCGTGTTCTGAAGGTCACGTCCCGTCCCGGCCCACGCCCTTCGGACCCTGACTCTTCCATAGGACCCCCTCCTGAATTCTAGCAGCCGAAGCCCTTCTTGGGTTCACTCAATCACGGGTCCTTGTGGCTTAATATCTGCAGTGAGCAGAATGGTGGTTCCCCCCCAATATTCGCCCAGGGTCCCACTTCGGGGATCTGCAAATCCAACTGAACATGGCAAACTGTGGCTATACCTTGCGTGACCGTGGGTGTGGTTCACTTAAGGACTTTGAGAGGACAACGCGAGTGGACAGGCCCAAGTCCAGTGACCAGATGTGACACGTAGTGGGGGGGCATGCACAAGGAGAGGGGTCTGTGGACTAGCCACACACCAAGGGATGCCTGGGGTGTCCAAGGCCAGAAGAGGCACAGGTTCTCCCTTGCAGCCTCCAGGGAGCCACACCTTGACTTTGGACTTTTGTCCCCAGAGCTGAGACAATACATTAGGAAAGAAAAAACACCGGATCTGCATTCTGTTTAGATCTGATTGTCTTCCTCCCTTCCTCATGGCCCTAGGTCTGTCTCCCTCACACAGCCCCACAAGGGAACTAGTGTCTCTTATTCTTGGGGGGGCGGGAGTGTGTCTTGTGCACTTACACTGTGTGTGCCTGCCACAGAGAACCCATACAATCAAAGCAAACCAGGCAGAAGGAAAGAGCTAAGCCCCCAAAGACAGTGGAAACCCAGGCTGGCCTAAGAACAGCTAGTCACAGCAGAGACATGATTGGCCCCGTCTCTGGGGCAACCCTAACCTTGACAATCTTGGAGAGAGAGGCCTGCCCACCTCACTACTCCTTGCATGGGGTTCTGACCGTGGAGTGAGGGTGTCTTGGGTCTGAGATGGGACAAAGCCACTGTTGCACAAGCCACCCCTTGGGGGTGAAGCTGAAAGTGGCTTGCAGGCTTCCCACACCCCCTGGTTTCGAACTAGTCTTCACCTGTTCAGAAGACTGTGTGGGCGTGTCAGCAGGTCCTTCAAGCCCTCCTCCTTCCCTGGGCCGGCCCTGGCCAGGCCCACCTGCCTCTCAGGTGATTTAGACTCTGCTGGTCACCTGGCACTGACTGGAAGAGATGAGCCCCCCCTAAGAGTCTAAAGTTTGGGCCTATAGTTTAGTCGACAACAGCAGCAGATGCTCTTGAAGAGATGTTTTCTTTCTTCCTCCTCTATTGATTTGGGGGATTCCCTGGACTGATTGTGGGGTCTCTGAAACTTCGAGGGTCCAGCGCCGTAGGTCTAGCCACCATCCCTTGACCTCAGCGATGCTCCCTTGCCTGAGTCCTGCAGGCAGGGCTGGCTGGAGGTCTACAAGGCGGAAGGCCTCGATTCAGCAGCAGGGCTAGAATTCTCTTCTTTCTGGGCCCGGTACTGTGCTAGTGTCCAGGGCTGGGGCTGCGATGGTTTGGCAAGGACTGGGCCTTTCCTGCCTTCCCTTTGGCCAGCCTGCTTTTCCGATACAGTGCCCTGAGCTCTAAACACTGTTCTCCAGATCCCAAGGGGCAGCCCCCCGCTCCAGACCCGCGTCCCCAGCCCTAGGCGAGCACCTCACATCCCGCTATCTCCCGGTTCCCACAGGGACGCGCCCTCTTTTTCTTCTCTTCCTGCCCCGGACCCGCAGCAAGGGCTGCTCAGGTGTCTGCCACCGCGCCCCGCCGTCATCGTCTTCCCGACCCCCAGGTCGGCGTGGCCACGGCCGTCACCCTCTCTCCTCCACCTTTTTGGGGGACTCGCTCGGTCCCTAGATTTCCCCTTCCCTTTCTCCTGGATCGCCCGGTGTTTTGGCCGCCGCCCCAGGGTCGCGCAGCCCGAGCCTGGTAACCCGCTTCTGTCCCCGGGACGTCGGGTGCGCGCGGGGTCCCCGGGGAGCCCCCCACATCCTCAGCCCAACGCTCCTTTGTGCGGAGCCGGGGCGGCGCTGCGTCAAGGCGGAGGCGCATCGCGCGGCCACACGCGCGCACGCCCGCGCCCCGAACCCCCGGGAGCGGCGGGCGGGGAGGCGGCGCGCGGAGGCGGGAGCCGCGGAGCCCAATCGCCGCTCCCCCGCCCGGCCGCGGCGCCGCCTCCGCCATTGCTGCGCGCGGGAGCGGGCGACGCGGAGCCTCGGAGCGCGCTCGGAGCCCAGACCTGCCGGAGCCGGGCGTGGGGTGAGTGCGGGCGCGGAACGGGGGCTGGAGCTACGTATCCGGGGTGCGCCCACCGGCGGCCGGGCGCTGTGGACCCTCGATGAGGGAGGGACGCGTTCCAGGGGGCCAGGCAGGGGCGGTGTCCTTTCCCCCGGCCGCGGGGCGCTCCTGCGCCCCGTGCCGCGTCCTTCAGGATGGGGGTCTGTAATGCATGGCCCCACCCCCAGCCTCCATCGGATGTCCTCTCCGCGTCCCCGGCACTCCTCCCGGGAGACTGGAGGGGCCCCCGGAGCTCGAGGACGGCCCGGGGACGGAGGGTGGGTGGGTGTGCGGCTCGCTCTCGCGGTGACCCCCGCGCGGCCTTCCTTCTGCAGGCGGCAGCCTCGGGTCCCTCGCAACGATGGTGAAATTGGGGAACAATTTCGCAGAGAAGGGCAGCAAGCAGCCTCTGCTGGAGGATGGCTTCGACACCATCCCCCTGATGACGCCCCTGGATGTCAACCAGCTGCAGTTCCCGCCCCCGGATAAGGTAGGAGACCCCCCTCCCCAACGGCACTCCCGCGCTGGCGGGTGCGCACCCCCGAATCCCCGGCTACGGCTGCAACAAAAGAAACGCCTCGTGCGCTGGGGATGCGAAGTGGGGGCGGGCTCGGCGGGCGGAGGGAGGCGAGGACAATGTACCCGCGCGATTCCGGATTTGGTGATGTTGGGGGCTCCCTGCCTTAAATGACAGCTTCACTCTGACAATGGAATGCCTTAGCCAGAGCCTCCCCTTCTTAATTTTTGAGGGAATCTTGTGAGGAACGTTGCTCTGTGGTGCTGGGTGTCTAGGGTGAGTCCAGGGGGGCGCGGCTGATCTCGTGCCTGGTTGGGCGGTGGGTTTCCACCCCCCTTGGCCGGCTGGGTGTGTGCGCAGGAAAGGAGACTCCTTCCTTCCTTTGTTCCTTTTGTGGAGCCTCCAGTTCTGTGTCCTGACTCCCGCGCTGGTGTAGCTGGGATGAACGCTCAGCCCTCTCTACCCAAAACATTGTTGCGGGTTTAAAGACCACCCTCCCTCCTGTCCCAGGCACTGCATCCCGTCCATCGCTCCCATGAACATATTTTTGACATTTCAAGGCAAATTCGATCTTTAAAGTAGACAATTGTATCATTCTGATTTAAAAACACACAGCGTTCATTCCCAACACACACACACACACACACACACACACACACACACACACACACACACACACACAGGAGCTGCTGCTCCTCCGGACATTTTACATTTGGTCCCCAGGGAAGAGGCTCTGTCTCGGCAGGATGCTTTCAGCGGGGGGGGGGGGGGGTGGGGGGGGTGGAATCCCTGTCTGGGCCTTTATTCCCAAGGCCGACCCTCAAGGGCTAGTTCTCCAAAGTGGTTGAGTCCTCTTAGTTCTATTGTCTGTCATGGGGGTGGGGGAGTCCCTAGAAATGGGGAGAGGCCGGCTGCAGGTGTTTGGGAAAGGGGATCTGGTTCCACCTGTGCATCCCAGTCTTGATGGGGCCATTCTGAGTGCTGTGGGTCCCACTAGGCCTTTGCAGGAGGAGCCGGGCTGCCTAGGGCCTCAGCCACCCTGTGCCCTTTCTCTATGTGGGCGCCAGACTTGTCCAGTTAGCGCAGCCTGGCTGGGAGGCCCCGCCCCCCCCTGCCTTGAGGCCCTGGGTTGCTCCGGCCTGCTGGGGAGCAGCCTCCTGTGCCAGGAACTCCCCGTTCCTGAGGCGGCAGGTCTATAACGTGGTTCCCCTCCTTGGCCTGAGCATCTCCTTTGCCCTCGGCCAGTCCGTCCATTCCAGAAGCTCCTGGCACGAACCAGAAGGAGAGCTTCAGTCAGTACCAAATCCCTACCAAGCAGCCACACTGCTCAGGGTGGGCCCGGGCTCTGCAGGGTACCCGGCCTCTCCTCTGGGAGTGTTCAGACAAGGGGAGTGGCTGGGGGGGGGTCCTCTGCAGCGGGGAGCTCCAGTGGGAGCAGACCCTCCGCTTGGAAGGCCCCAAGGTCACTGCGAGGAAGGACACAGGAGCTTCCGGCATCGTATCCCACTGCACGGTAGCCGGATCCTCTAGCACTCGGCCTCTCTCAACCCTAGCATGGCTCAAGGGGGTCGCTTCACTTGCCCCTGGTGCTAAGACTTCCAAGGCCTCGGTCACACGGAGCAGGAGGCCATCCGTGTCTAGCTCCATGTGGGGAACGGCCCCCCTGACGTCGGCTGACGGACGTGCTCAGCATCCTGGGTACTCCATGGGTCGAAATCCCTTCTGTGCTGACAGCTAACCAGGTGCCATGTGGAGACGAAGGCAGAGTCGGCGGGCCCAAGGTCGCCCGGCAGTCAGCGGCAGGGGCAGGTGTGCCGGGCTGGGGGTCCACAGATGCCCTTGTCCCCCGGCCGATGACACAGGCTACAGGCGACCTAAACCAGTTGTTCTCAGCTCATAGTTGAATGAACTGTGCTCAAGGTCACAGGCTAGAGAGGAGCCGCTGGAATTTGAGGATGTCAGGGAGGCATCCGAGGGTGCCTTGAGAAGGTGGTCCTCGAAGGGGTGCACCAAAAGAGAGCGCGGGGGCAGAGCGTGCACGGGGGCTCCCAGCTCTCGGGGTGCAGACGACACAGGTCACGCTCGGTGGCCACGCTGAGTTGCTCCGTTTCTTTGCTCTGCCCCTTGTCCCACGGTCACGGAGTGGGCGTCTCACCTGGACCGTGGAGGACGCGGCCGTTCTGAGAGCAGCACGTGGGGCTGGCTGGTTCTCTCCTGTCCCAGAGCCACCGCTGGGCATCAGCTCTGGGAACCAAGTGCAGGGGACGGAGAGGGCTAACCCACGGACCCCACTCCTGAACACCTCCCTGTCTGGTGGGGTCAGCAGGCCAGGGGAGGCAGAGCGGGGGAGGCCGAGCAGGGGACATTCTGGAAGGAAGGAGGCAGCTGGGGCTCCGGGTAGGTATAAAGCTGGCAGAGCAGGCATAGGCCGGTTTCTAGGTTCACAGAGAGGGTGGATATAGAGTGAAGGCAGGGAAGACCCTTCAGCATGGTGCAGGGGGGGGGAGCAGCACTGGTGGGTGGAGTCCAAAGCTCTTCAGATCTGATTCTCCATAGCGTGAGACGTGGGGTTGCCAGATCCTGCCAGGTCTCTCTTCCGAGGTTACACTTTGGGTGGACGAGCAGGAGGCACAGAGAGCCGAGGGGGGCAGGAACATCCTCCCGTGACCAGGGCCAGCGCTGGGCAGTGTCCTGCGACATGCCAGTGAGCCTGCGGCCTCTGCCTCCTGGGTAGGATAGCCCACCTGCTCCGGGGCCGCTGCAGGGCCGGGCACGGGCCGTTTCTCTGACGGCGCCACAAGGCCAAGAATCCCCGGAATCACCGTCTGGAGGAGGAGTGGTTGACAGCCCGATTCAGCTGCAGGGGCCGACGGCTCCGACCGCATGTGGTCTGCCAGTGACCATGTGTCTGTCTGTTTCCCGGCTAAGGTCGTCGTGAAAACCAAGACCGAATATGAACCCGACCGCAAGAAAGGGAAGGCGCGCCCCCCCAAGATAGCGGAGTTCACCGTCAGCATCACGGAGGGTGTCACCGAGAGGTTCAAGGTGAGTGGTCCCCGGCCGAGCCCCCGCCCAGGAGAGGACAGGATGAGATGATGCCCTTTATTAGGTTGAACCCAGCTCTGCAAACCTAACAGTTCAGGTTCTGCCCGGAGCGTTCTCTCTGCCGTTTTTAAGGTTTTCTTCTCTTCCTTGCCTAAAATAAACACATATCGTTTATTTTTATAGCAGGGAAAACCCCACTGAACCCTCTTTGAGATGAGGGTTATAAACACGAAGAAGCATTTGCCAAACGTTGGAACATTAGCTCAACAGTCAAGGGAAGGAAGCGGCCTGCAAGCACTTCGTATATGGCGGGGAGGGTTCCGAGCGCTCATATCCCCCCTTCCTCCCCACGCCATCCCTCCTACAGCGTCGCCATGGGGGTGGAAGATGGTAGGGGAGGACACAAACTCCCAGCGCTGTGCGGCAGAACAGTGACGTGGAGCCCGCTGAGTGCCCGGCACGGTGTTCAGCCTCTGCCCGTCTCTGCCTCTGGTACCGAGGGTGGGAGACAGAGCTGTGAAAGGGAGGGGCTCCAGCCAGCCTGCTAGGAGGAGCCTTCCCCGTGGCATCGGTGGGCAGCCTCCACAGCAGGGTCAGTTGGGCAGTATCTGTGTGTTCTGGAAACCTACAGGAAGGGTAAAGTGGTAGCTGGTACCCAGATTCCGAGTGGCTGGCAAGACAGCTGTAGCCCAGGCTGGCCCGCTACCCCACTTGGACTTGCCAGCACTTTGCTCGCAGGTGCGCAGGCGCGTGCCCCTCTCCCTAGGGTGGCAGAGTGCCGCGTGTGTTTCATTTCCCCATGAGCGTGTGAGTTACAGAAGGCAGGTGTGGGCCCACCCCTGGCGCAGAGGATCAAGGGGGCCCACGGGGATCTCTTCACCCAGCACAGGCTCCATCTCCCCATTCTCGCACGCTGCAGGGCGGGCCTGCCTGGTGCAGCAGGCTCTGACCGCCCAGCAGCGGCCTTCCCCACTCCTGCTAGCGGCAGGTACTGTTTGCGGCCGAGGAGGTGAGCGCCCAGGTCCTCTGTGGGCTGGAAGGACGCTGGACATACTGAGGTGGCCCTCCCGTGGCCCCCGATGCAGCGTTGGCTGTCCACGGCCAGGACGAAGGACTGATCTGGGGCCAGCGCCTGGGGTCCTGCTGGGTTAGCGCGTGCGTCGCCCTCCCTGCCCCTCCCCTGGCCGCCTCGAGAGCGGCGCTCCCACCACACTCTCTGGATGCCATTAGGCTTCCGGCTCGTCACTTCAGGTCCCTGCAACTGTCGAGAGTCCCTGTGTGCCAGGCCTGGTCCCCTCTGGTGCCCTGGGTTTGTGCTGTTCCCGCGTGCTGGGAAGCAGGTCCCTAGGTCCCAGCCCTGAGGCGCGGCTGACGCACATTCGCCCCCAGGGCTTGTGGCAGCCGTGGCTCCTGTTGTGAACCCTGCCATCCCAGAGGACAGGCTGCTGGTGGCAGAAGGCCTGCGTCCCCTCGCACACAGCCTGGCACACAGCTGCCCGAGTGTTCTGGGCTTAGCTTCTGTACCTCTTTCATGCATCCCCCCCCCCTCACAGGGACGTCCGCTGACCCTTTACATAGGTCTGGTGTGTTGCAGCTGTTGACCGGGGCTGGGATTCCGCTTTGATTCCGAAACCAGTGCTTTTCTTCAGCACCTTCTGCAGCTGGAGTCCGCAGCTCAAGTTCCAGCCTTGAGCAGAACCCGGTTCCCTCCCCCCACCCCCGGGGGAAGAGCTCGGCCCATGATCCAGACCCCTCCCCCAGGCATGACTTGAACTCCTTAACTTTATTATTGTTGCCTTGATTCCATGAGCTCCTCGGGAGCTAGACGCCATCATCATCTTCATCTCACAGGCGAGAGGAAACAAGCAGGGAGCAGGTGCGCAGTCTGCTCTCGTACACGCACACGTACCACACATGTACACACGCACACACACACCACGCGCACGCACCACACACACTCCACACATATACACACGCACCACACATATACACACACACGCACCACACATATACACACACGCACTACACATACACACACGCACCACACACACGCACATGCACCACACATATATACACACACACCACACATATACACACGCACCACACACACACACACACACGCACCACACACACGCACACACACCACACATATACACACGCACCACACACACGCACATGCACCACACATATGTACACACGCACCACACATATACACACACGCACCACACATACACACACGCACCACACATATGCACACGCACCACACACACGCATGCGCACCACACATACACACACGCACCACACACACGCACATGCACCACACATATATACACACGCACCACACACACATACACACACACCACACACACACACCACACATACACACACACACCACACACACACGCACCACACATACACACGCACCACACACACACGCACCACACATACACGCACCACACATATACACACGCACCACACACACATGCACCACACATACACGCACCACGCATACATGCACCACACATATACACACGCACCACACATATACCACACACACGCACACGCACCACACATATACACACGTACCACACATATACACACGCACCACACATATATACACGCACCACACATATATACACATGCACCACACATACGCACCACACATACACACACGCACTGCACATACACACACGCACCACACATACACACGCACCCACATACACACGCACCGCACATACGCACACGCACCGCACATATATACACGCACCGCACATCTGCACACACCACACATATACACACGCACCACACATATACACACGCACTACACACACACACGCACCACACATATACACACACACCACACACATACACACACACCACACACACACACCACACATACACACACACACCACACACACACGCACCACACATACACACGCACCACACACACACGCACCACACATATACACACGCACCACACACACATGCACCACACATACATGCACCACGCATACATGCACCACACATATACACACGCACCACACATATACCACACACACGCACACGCACCACACATATACACACGTACCCCACATATACACACGCACCACACATATATACACGCACCACACATATATACACATGCACCACACATACGCACCACACATACACACACGCACTGCACATACACACACGCACCACACATACACACGCACCCACATACACACGCACCGCACATACGCACACGCACCGCACATATATACACGCACCGCACATCTGCACACACCACACATATACACACGCACCACACATATACACACGCACTACACACACACACGCACCACACATATACACACACACCACACATATACACACACACCACACATACACACACGCACCACACATATACACACGCACTACACACACACACGCACCACACATATACACACACACCACATACACACACGGAACCCCATGGTGCCTTGCATCCCACAGACCCGAGGCCCCTCCGTCCCCATCTAGTACCTTGACATGCAGGCTCAGCCCTGAGGACACCCCAAAGATCTGAGGTCCCCTCCCTCCCCATCCAGCACCCTGACAGTGTGCAGGCTCAGCCCGGAGGACACCCCTTTCTTCTTATGCCCCGAGCTGCCCTCGGAGGGGTTGGGCTGGCGCTTGCTTTTCTCTGGCTGTAGCCCCCACGGACAGGTGTCCCAGCCCGATCCTGAAGAGTGGTCTTCTGAAGCAAAGACCCCTCAACCCAGCTGGTGACCTTGAGAAGAAACCAGGCCAAGGCGGCCCACCCCCAAGACGAGAGCACTGGCTACAAACGAGCCGCAGGCCCGCGGCCACCACCACCCGAGCGCGCGTAGCATCTCTGGCGCGTTCCACGCGCAGTGAGGGCCGAGCGAGTGGATGACTCACCCCTCATGCTGGTGGCCCTGTGGAGGGGGCTTGGCGACTTCCAGCGTGTCCCCGTGGGCTCCTTAGCAGCAGGGACTCCCTGGATCCAGCTTCCCTCGGGGCCGGGAGCGGCGTCACCCTCGGCAGGAGACCCTGGGCAGTTCCCACAGAGGCCACCCGAGGCCAGCGAGTGGCATCAGGGGGGAAGCAGCAGCCGGCTCCGGGAGCTCGTTGCGCCGGGCAGGGTGTGCGGCCTTCTTGGAGCTCGGGGCTGAACCTCGACGGCTGGGGGGCCCGTGTCCTCAGAAGTGTTGCTGCTGCTTGTCGGATCCCACCACCCGGGGTCCCCACCGCCACCCTCCGGGCGTCCCCACCACCACCCTCCGGGCGTCCCCACCGCCACCCTCCGGGCGTCTCCTGGACTTTTGCAGCCGTTTGGGAGGGGCGTGGTCTCTCACGGAGGCAGACAAGTCACAGGCTGGCATCCCTGGAATGCCAGTGCATCTGCCCTGACACCTTCTCCTGGCCTTGACGAGCCCGTGACAGCGCGGGTGTTCCTGCGGGTGCCCCCCCACGCCACACATACCACGTGTACACACATACCACACTATACACGCCACACACGCCACACCACACACCAACCACACACACCACACATGTGTACACATACCACACACATCACACCATACATACCACATACACACACACACACCACACATATCACATATACACACACATCACACATATACCACACCACACATACCACACGACACCACATACACCACACCACATACACACACCACACACATCACACCACATATATTATACCACACACATCACACCACCACATATACACACCACGCCACACATACTACATACACACACCACACACATACCACACACACATATGTACCACCCACACTACACCACACGCCACACCACACATACTACATATACACACAGACCACACCATATACCACACCATACATACCACGTCACACCACATATACCACACCACACACCACATACACACCACACTATACACACACCACACACACTCACACCACACCACACCATACCACATAATACACACCTACCACACACACACAAATACTGTACACACGCCACATACTTACTACACATTACACCCTTATTACACATATAGCACACACGACACACTCACTACACATATACACACACCACATATACCACTCACCTACTACACGTACACACTACACACTTACTACACATATACACCACACAGCACACACCACACACACACACACACACACACACACACTGGACCGTGTAGCTGTTGTGCAAAGAAGTGCATTCAGTAGAAGGTTCGAGGCCTCTTTCTGGACACAGAGTGGTGTGGGGAACAGAAAATTTGGTATCGGCCCCGCTCCTGCGGCTCAGTGACCCCCTCCCGGCAGGGGTCCATCGCAGCTGTGGTGGGAAGGGAGAGGTTCCTTGCGCGGTGTGATCATAGCTTGGGAGAATCCGGGGGGGGGGGGGCTCGCCCTTTGGATGCTGAGGCGTGCAGCGCCCCTTTGTCTTGGCTTGTGTTGGGAAGGCGTGCGCATGTCTGTCCCTTTGGTCGGCATCCTTGAAAAGAAGTGTCTTTTTGGCTGTTACTTTATGATTATCGCTGGAGGATTAAGCTCTTGGCTGCCAGGTTGCTAGGTTGGTTGCTAGGTAACCGCTGGTGGGGAAAGCTTTGTAAGACGGCTACACAGGGATGAATCACCTCGCGGCTCCAGCAGCCATTTAATTAATCGGAGGTGCTTCTGCGCTGAGAGTAAACACGGGCCGAGATGTTTCTCAGATCCACCAAATCGAAACGTTTTTGAAATCGTGTCTTCCCAGCCATCCGGGCATGCAGGGGTCCTGTGCTGTGGGGGAAGGGGGGCTTTGAAGCGCTCTTCTTCCTCTCCTGGAAGATGGGGGCTTCCCCATGAGCTTCTGCCAGGGAGGCTCCTTCAGCCGGCTGCTTGCGGCTCTGGGGATCAAGCGCGCTCACTCTTTCGAGGTCCACACACTCTCCCGCTCCCTTTTCCTCTCGGCTGCCTTTCCAGGTCAGCAGGAGGGTGTCTCCCGAGAGGCCACGCCCCTTTACGCCTCAGAACTGGCAGGGGGTGCAGTGCGGGTGTCCCTGGGAAGCCTGTCCAAAATGGTCTTCGTGTGTGGTGGGGGATCTGTGTGTGGTAGGGGATGTGTGTGTGTGCGCGTGGTGGGGGGTCTGTGCGTGGTGGGGGGTCTGTGCGCGTGGTGGGGGGTCTGTGCGCGTGGTGGGGGGGTCTGTGCGCGTGGTGGGGGGTCTGTGCGTGGTGGGGGGGTCTGTGCGCGTGGTGGGGGGTCTGTGCGTGGTGGGGGGGTCTGTGCGTGTGGTGGGGGGTCTGTGCATGGTGGGGGGGTCTGTGCGTGGTGGTGGGGTCTGTGCGCGTGGTGGGGGGGTCTGTGCGTGGTGGGGGGGTCTGTGCGTGGTGGGGGGGTCTGTGCGTGGTGGGGGATCTGGGTGCATGTGGTGGGGGATCTGGGTGTGTGGTGGGAGGATCTGGGTGCATGTGGTGGGGGGATCTGTGTGCATGTGGTTGGGGGATCTGGGTGCATGTGGTTGGGGGATCTGTGTCATGTGGTTGGGGGATCTGTGTGCATGTGGTAGGGGGAATCTGTGTGCATGTGGTTGGGGGATCTGTGTCATGTGGTTGGGGGATCTGTGTGCATGTGGTTGGGGGATCTGGGTGCATGTGGTGGGGGGATCTGTGTGCATGTGGTTGGGGGATCTGGGTGCAGGTGGTGGGGGGATCTGGGTGTGTGGTGGGAGGATCTGTGTCATGTGGTTGGGGGATCTGGGTGCATGTGGTGGGAGGATCTGTGTCATGTGGTTGGGGGATCTGGGTGCATGTGGTGGGGGGATCTGGGTGCATGTGGTGGGGGGATCTGGATGCATGTGGTGGGGGGATCTGAGTGTGTGGTAGGGGGTCTTTTTCGCATGTCCTTTGTGACCTTGAGTTCCTGCGTACTTTCTTTGCACACTCTAGTGATCCCTGGGTAGTGCATTCCCAGGAGCACTTGTTAAATATTTACGAACATGGATAGGACTCCCCTGGGTTCATTGGTGTGGGTGGGGGTCTTCCCTAGCGGTGGTACCTACCAGGAAGCCCCGAAGACACAGTAACCTTCGGCCGGCCGTACAGCTCATGGGGATGGGCTACCATGGCCACAGCTGCAGTTTGTGGATTGTGTCCAGCTGTGGAGTGGGGGCTTCGTCCAGTCCCAGAGAGACATGGGTTGAATTGGGGTGCGGATATCTGCACCCACTTCTGTGTGCATTACCTAAGATGTTTAGCGCTGTAGGTGCTTGAAGGTGTTAGGATCTCTCTTTCTCCCGGACTTTTTTTCTGTACTGCGTTAGTCAGCAGAAAGGCTCGTTCACCCTCCCCCCTCCCGCCCCCAGGGAGGAGGACAGTGCCAGGAGGGGCCCAGCGCGTCCACCTGCCCAGCCTTGGGAGTGCTGTCTTTGTCCTTGGCCGCAGCTCTAAGGGCCCCCCAAGCCATCCTGGTGCAGCGCGAAGGCCAAAGGAGTGAAGGAAGGGGTCTGAGATCACCTGCAGCAGACCTCCCCCCCCCCGGGCTCCCCTGTCCTGCTACAGTGGCCCCCTGAACCCTCAGGTGCAGTGTCCTTGAGAGACAAGGAAGCCTGACCAGAGAGAATTCAAACACCATGGAGTGTTTTGTCTGCCTCGGGAGTTTTGCTGACCCCACGGTGAGACCAGCCCATAGCTAGCTGGACACTTTGCATGACAGTGGACAGAGCGCTTGGGATGCTGGGCAGTGGCCAGGGTGTCCAGGCACCAAGGCCGAGCTGCCTCTTCCCCGATCCTCACTAGGGGTCATGTCCTGGCTGCACTGCTTACCCCCGGCTGTTCTTTCCAGAAAGTCTGCACCTCCCCCTGTGTGGGGCACCCGGCAGCTACAGACCCCCTCAAGCCCTCGCTTCCTTCTCTGGCCCAGCTTTTAAAACTATGTAAGATGCAAATACAGAGCCCCAGGTGTCACTGTGGTGTGCTGCTTAGCGCATGCCATAGCCTCCACGTTGCCTGACCTGTTCATTCTAGAACCTTCGTTATCTCAAACACCGATCCATGCCATCAGGCCGTTGCTCCATGCCCACCCGATCTGTTTTGTCCCTGTGGACAGCTCTCTTCTGGACGAATGGACCCTGCAGCCCGCAGCCTTAGCACTGCAGTGTCAAGGCTCGTCTGTGCCCGTGTGTGTGACACTTCATTCTTGTTTAGGGCTGAGTAATATTCCGTGTCTGGACCTACCACATTTGTTTATCCTGTTACCCATTTTTTTTTTTAACATTTGCATTATCTCTGCCTTTGGGTGACTGTGAACATGCGTGTCTGTGAGCTTTTGTTTAAACTGTTTTCAATCCCTCTGGGCACATACTCAGATAGAGTTGCTGGTCGCTATGACAGCTTTGTATCGAACGTGGTGTGGTTTCTACAGCTGGAGCCCCACTCTGCGTCCGTGTCCGTCCGTCAGTGCTGCAGGGTCACTGTCGTTTCTGCCGTCACAGCGGGTGAGACGCCCCTCACGGCTCATTTGCATTCCCCCCCCCATGATATGAACTTACTGCACCCACCGCCTATCTGGGTTCCCCCTTCTTGATGTCACGGTGGGGGGCAGCTCTGTCCCCTGGCTTGAATCCCGCCTGCAGAGCTCTGTATCACCTCCCTTCTTCCCCTGCCCTCCCCTCCTCTCCCCTCTGCCCTCCCAGGAGTCTCCAGGGCCCCCCCCCCACCCCGCTGCTCTGTGCCCCGCCCCCCTGTGGCTGCGAGTTGACTCCAGAAGACTGCACGGCCCTGCAGGCTGACTGCCTAGCTGCTGTGGCTGTCAGGTCCCCTGAGGCCATCCCTGGCCACCTGAGGCTTCCTGAGGTGGAGAAGGTGGCGCAGAGGCGAGCGTCTGATTCAGCGTCTCAGGAGGTGCAGCGGGAGGACTGCCAGTGTCAGAGCAGCCTGGACCATTGTCTCCAAATGACGCAAAGGGGCTGGGGACACAGCTCGGGGCGGGCGCTTGCCTGGTGTGTGCAGGACTGCGTTTAACCAGCCCCGGTGTCGCAAATGAAAAAAACATGAAGGAGAAAAGAAAAAAGGAGACACTTGTCTGGATATAGACAAACAGTGTCCCTGTGGCTGGGTGGAGCCCGGCCCTGCGGTTGTTAAGGGACCCACAGCCTGACCCAAAGGGGACAGAGGGAGAGACTCAGTCCAGCAGAGAGGACAGAGGGAGAGAATCAGTCCAGCGCAGAGGGGAGGGGGAGGGGGGGATCAGCCTGGCCCAGAGGGGACGGGGCGAGAATCAGGCTCTGTCTGTCTGTCTGCCTGTGGCCCTGCAGCTTCCCAGGCCTTGGAGGGAAGGGTGGGTTCCTTCACTCCATCCTGGCCCCCGTGTCGCCTAAGTTCATGTTCTGCTTGCTGGGTCCTGGGCTGGCTGGCTCCAGGTGCGCACGAGCTGCTTGGTGAGTGCCCGTCAGGGGACAGGCTGTGTGCAGGCCATGCCCGTCAGGGGACAGGCTGTGTGCAGGCCATGCCCGTCAGGGGACAGGCTGTGTGCAGGCCGTGCCCGTCAGGGGACAGGCTGTGTGCCTCTGTGCCCGTCAGGGGACAGGCTGTGTGCAGGCCGTGCCCGTCAGGGGACAGGCTGTGTGCCTCTGTGCCCGTCAGGGGACAGGCTGTGTGCCTCTGTGCCCGTCAGGGGACAGGCTGTGTGCCTCTGTGCCCGTCAGGGGACAGGCTGTGTGCTGGCTGTGCCCGTTCATCCACCCACTCGAGTGGCTGGCTCAGGCGACACCCCAGAGGCCCTTTGGCTCCATCTGTGGGCTGGTAGATTTGACAGAGATGTCTAGTGTCCTGGGGCTGCTGTGATAAATTCCGCCGTGTGGTGACAGCGTGCAGGACAGACAGCAGGACGGACAGCAGGATGGACAGCAGGACAGACAGCGTGCAGAACTCTTTCAAAGTGAAGTTTCTGGAGTGCCAATGGGCATTCATTGGCAAAATCCCAGCATCTGGGGGCCATGTGGCAGGGGGTGCAGGTCTGCCCTTCCCTTTTCTGTCTTCTGCATTTAAGCTCCTGACTCGTGACTCCTCACGCCCAGTCTCTCCACCCCACCCTGCATCACCCCGACTCACTGGGAGGACAACGTGAGGGTGAAGGCGCCCCTGGATAATTGGGGGGTCTTGCTTCTCTCGAGACCCTTAGCAAGCCCCAGGCATCTAGTCCCGCACTGTCGACACGGAGCACCCAAGACTCAGTCATCTACTTGCTGTTTTCTATGTATGGGTGTGTGTGTGTGTGTGTGTGTGTGTGTGTGTACGCACATGCATGTGTGCATGGGACCAGGAGACAATCCCAGGGTGTGTTACTTAGGCCAAGCTACCTTTTGCTTGACAGGTCTCTCACGGACCCGGACTTTGCTGATTATGCTACAGTGGCTGGTCCTCGGCCCAGGGGTCCCCATCTTTGCATTCCCAGTGATGGGGTTACAAGTGCATTCTCGCACTTGGTTTTGTGATGTCGGTTCTGGGACTTGAACGCAGGTCCTCACGCTTGCATGCAGGTGGGCCACCAGCTGAGGATCTTCCCCCGTGTTCCTGGGGCTTCTGGAAGCCGAGAAGTCCAAGACTGCGCGACCCACAGCCTTCCGGGCCCTTCTTGCTTCCTTACCCCATGAGCGAGGGCAGAGGGTGGGAGAAATCAAAGAGAAAAGGGGGCCAAGTTGCTTTTGGAATGAACCTCTTCTTGTTGTAACACTGCCCATCAAGAGAGCAGCCCTCTGGGCTCATTCACCTCCCCGGATCCTGCTGTATTGGGAGACAACTTCCTACACATGAGTTACGTTCAAATCATAGCCCAGGGATCAGGAGCGAGGCAATTCTGAGGGCTGCTCGCGGTAGCCAGGCACGGCCAGCTGGCCAGGCCTGTTTCCTCATTGTAAAGTGCAGTCGGCCACAGCGCCTTCCAGAGCCTGCCACAGGACGTGCACAGACTCCATGCAGAGGGTGGTCCACTTGCGGCGGAGGTCTCCTGAAATGCTGCTAATGCTGCGTGCACGGCTGTGTGACGCTGGGTTGGTGGCCGTGCCAGCTGCGTCTCAGCTGTGGCAAAGCCCCTGAGATGACCAACTCCAGGGAGAAAGGACTGATCCGGGTCATGGCTTGAGGCTCCACTGCTGTGCCGAGGCGGCGCTACCGTACAAGATACAGGCACGTCTTCCAGGTAGACTCCACCTACTGACCAGTGGTCCATTCAGTCAGGACACATCTGTTCTTCACCCACTCAGCGCCAACACCAGCGAGCAAACCTGTAACCCCCAGGCTGCTTCGGGGACTCTTGCGTATCCAAACCCTAACAGCAGTAGACAGTGGGACCCCCTGCGCCCACGGCACGTGTCCCAGGGGAGCTCAGGGAACACCTGGGTACGTCATTTGTCCTAGTCATTCTGTCGTGGGGCACGCTGGCTGTCCCCCTGCACTCAGTTTGTCACCGTAGAGAAATCTGAGAGACTCCCCGGGCCTGGAGGAATACAGACATCAGACTCAGTGATTGGCTCTGTGTTCTGGGAGCTTCCCAGCTGCCCCACGGGTATGTGGGGAGAGGTGTGGCAGGTCTTCGGACTGACGTGCTATGTGTCTTGAGTCGGGGGAAGGCAGGTGCTTGGCTGTGGTTGTGTGTGTAACGTGCGTCCGTGCGAGCCAGTGTCGTGTGACCCCTTCCGTGGGCCGCGGCTCAGCCAGGGCTTCTGATGAGCCGGGGAGCAGACAGCACGCAGTGTGTATGGGGGAGCACCGGGTCATTCAGGGAGTAACGTACCATCTCCACGGAAGGTCCCGTGCTCCCTAAAATATGTAAATCAAAGTGGTGTTTGGAACCCCAGAAACACGTTCTCCCGCAGTTCTGCAGGCCCAAAGTCTCTAAGCTGGGCTCCCTCTGGATCCTGTTGTTTCTGGGGTCACCGCTATTTTCAGGGTCCCTCTGGATCCTCTGTGACCCTGGGGCTGCAGATGTGTTACCCCAGCCTCGTCTCCACTTGCACCCCCACGCAGGGCTCCCAGCCACACTTCCCTTTCTTGTAAGGACGGGTCCGGTGGGCGAGAGCCACTCCGACGTCATCTCAGCTGGATTGCCCCGCCAAGGCTTCCCACGAGGTCTCAACGTATTGGGGTGCTCAAGGAAGACGCAGGGCGGCCCTGGGCTGCAGATGCCCCTCTACTCTGTTCACGGAAGGGACCAAGGGCCCCCCAACACCCTGTGGACCCCAAGCCAGGGTTCCTGAGGTGGGCAGGACTCATGGCCCTTTGCCCAGGTTCCAGCCGCGCGAGCCGGGTGCACTTGCAGCCCGCTAGGCCCCCAAAGCTGCATGTATGTGGTCAGAACCCCAGCTGTGTGGCAGCCCCTGGGGGGCGCGGGGGCGTCTGTGCTCATTGCTTGTGATACTCACGCCTCACGTCGGCTTCTGTGTCCCTTGGGCCTGTCCAGAGAGCCGGGGTCCTCTCCTTCCTGATGCCCTCCTTTTCTGGCTCCAGGCGGGCACCTCGCCATCCAGCAGCAATGCCATGTTGTGGCCTTCGGCCGCAAGGGCCCACTCGCCAGCCCACACCGGTGGCTTTGCCGTAAGCATGGCCACGCACCTACTCTGCGGGGTGTTCCGGCGTACAGCACGCAGGCCTCGAGAGCCCCCGACCCTTCGTGTCCCGTGATGTGAGGGGGCTGCGGAGCGCGCCCCAGCGGTCTGACTTTAAGCCGCCATGGGTTTGCGCTGCCTGAGTACATGGATAAGTGTTCCCCGGGCCCGTGCCCCCTGCACATCTGCACCGCCCGCAGCCATCTGCCCTGCTGCTGACGTCCCCCTCCCCCGCAGGTCTCTGTGCTGGTGCTGTTCGCCCTGGCCTTCCTCACCTGCGTGGTCTTCCTGGTCGTCTACAAGGTGTACAAGTATGACCGCGCCTGCCCGGATGGGTTCGTCCTCAAGGTAACTAAAGCCCACCCTCCCCTCCGGGCCCTGGGAGGGCAGGAGAATCCTCGCAGAAGGCCCTGGGAGCATGGTGGGCTAAGAGGAGGGAAGCTCCTGGCTTGGCCTTTTGGAACGGTGCCAGGCTCATGCTGACACGGGGGAGGGGGTGCAGACTGCCCTCCGGCCCCTCCTCTTTGCTCTTCCGTCGTCCACACAGCTGGGCCTCCTGCCACTGTAGTGCCTTCCAGAGGTCGAGGAGACACAAAGACCAGAGGACTAAAGCAGCAAGATTCAGGGGAGGGAAGATGGGCGTGGGAGGGACGGAGCCAGGAGGATACTGGCTGTGAGCGTTCGTGTCCCACACACTCTATGGTTCTGAGCTTCCCAGAGCCATGGGAAACATCCTGACTGGGATTTGGCATTGCTGAAAGGCGAGTTAGGTGGGCACCAGCATGTATGGGCCTGAGCGGCCAGGGCGCGCTCACTGGGTGGGTCCGGGTCTAGCCCAGGTGCCTTAGCACAGCTAGTGAGCAGGAGAGGCGAGTTCAGTCCTGGCCCAGGATCCCTCCTCCTCGCATGCCTCCAGGGCTCCTGGCCTCACCCTTCCCTGCAGCACTTGTGGGGTGCCTCTCACAGGAAGGAGCAGGGGCTCAGAGTGCTGGAGCCTGGGCGGGTGGACAGCGTGTGGGGTTTGGGCACTGTTCCTTTCAGGAGGTGGTCCATGCTAGGGCATCTTCTAGGGTGTAGGATCAGGCTGCCTGGCCTCTGTGGCCTATAGGGACAGTGGAGACTGGTCGGGCAGGGGAGCGGCCAGTTCCAGGCACAGGCCTTTGAGGGAGGGGTGCAGGAAGAATGGCCCCTTGGGTGACCTGGAGGTTGGCAGGGAGGGGCAGGCAGGGAGCAGCCCAGTGGGCCAGGGACGCCTGTGCGGCAGCTGTGCTTGGGTCGGAGAGGCAGTCCAATGTGACCACGGGCCGACGGGAAGATGAGTCACGGAGAGCCGGAGGGGCAGGAGGGGAGGCCCCGGCCGGAGCTGGTGACTCATGGGGCGCGATGGCGCTGGCGTGGGAATCGGCAGCAGACAGCGGCCCGCGCCAGCCGAGGCATCCCGCTGCCCTGTCTGGCCACTCTCTGGTCTGGGGGAGCTAGAGCGGAGCGGGTGGGAGGGCAGCTAGGAGAGGAGCCCCCTCATGCCCAGCAGCACCCGCAGGCTTGAAAGGGCGTCACACCTGCGGGCCAGGTGCTTCCAGAGCCGAAGGGCCGTGGGCAGGCGTTTCTCAGGCAAGCAGTCCTCCAGCGCGGCCAAGCCCCCACGCTCAGGAGTGTCTGGAGGCGGTTAAAGGGGGGGTACATCACGCCTGTCTCGCAATCCCGGTGCCCCCTGGAGCCGGACAGGAGGCTTGCTGAATTCAGAGTCGCTCTGGGCCGCAGTGGGGCTCTGGCCACGTGCCAGTCGTGCTTCTCCCAAGACATCCCTGCCACTGGCATGAGGCTTCCTCCACATGTGCCTAACCCTGCTCCTGCCCCAGAGCCTCCCGTACCCCCTTCTGGAGTTCTTGTCACCAGCCTCTCAGTGGGGCCTCCATCTCATGGAGACCGTGTTACGTGGGAGGTGTTAGACAACAGTGCCACTGTCCTCCCTCGCTGGGCACCTGGAGGGCAGAGATGGCCACAGGGATACCTGGCCCGCCCTGAGCAGCCGCCGTGCGCAGCTCTAGAAAGGTCCTGTGCGAAGATGGAAACGTGAGCCTTCCTCCCGTGCCCTGCAGGTTGAAGACGACAGTGAGGTGGAGGGCGAGAGGTGGGCGTGCACTGAGGCCGGGGTGATCTCCCTGCAGTGCCCGCACATGCGCCTGAGGGCCTTGTGGGGCACAGGGGCAGCTTCCTGCCACTCTTGGCTCACAGGCGCATCCACCTCTTCCTGGGACAGACGGTGCACGTCTGGCTCTTTTCCTACCCCTCTGGTCTTGTGCTCCTGCCTTCCCTGGCTGCCAACGCTCACCTGTCCCCTCACCCAGGCCCAAGGAAAGCCGTTCTCACTGCCCTTCCTCCCTAACTTGGTTTGCGGGCATGTGGAAACGAGTTTGTCTCCTAGCTGATGCAAAGTAAATGACAGCCAAAGAGAGACGGCTGGAGGGCAGCAGGATGGCTCAGGTACGGTGCCTGCGTGTGAACCTAGAGACTCAAGTTCGGTTTCTGGAGCACGCGTGGAAAAAGGGCGGACTTCCACGCTGCTGTGGTGTGTACCCGCTCTGCTCCATCTCTCAGATAAGGAAATAAATATTAAACATGGAGATGGGTGTTGGAGCGAAGCTACAGTCCTCACACGTGTGCCCGGGGCCTTCCTGGCGCTGCTCCGCTGAGCTGATTGCTGCCCGTCTTCCACGTAGCCAAGTGCCGCCTGCAGGCCCGCACTGGCGCCCTGCTGCCCCCACATCTGCACGGCCTCTTGTCTTGCAGAACACCCAGTGCATCCCAGAAGGTTTGGAGAGCTACTACACGGAGCAGGACTCCAGCGCCCGGGAGAAATTCTACACGGTCATAAACCACTACAACCTGGCCAAGCAGAGCATCACCCGCTCGGTGTCGCCCTGGATGTCGGTTCTGTCGGAAGAGAAGCTGTCAGAACAGGAGACCGAAGCGGCTGAGAAGTCGGCTTAGCGAGTTTGGTGGGTTCCTTACAATGGGTCACTTGAAGGTAACAAAGGGACTTTGAGGGACATTCCATAAAATATAATTCCCAATAATTTAGAGGTTACTCATTTATGGTGCAATCGCTTGTTTGCTAATGCTGCTTTGCAAATAAAACCTGCCGCCGACGACCATGGGCATAAGACCAAATGCACATCAGCATTGCTTCGAGAGCGCTGACACCACTCCATAATAGGGATTCCCGATTTAGCTCGTTCACTGGGATTTACTGGATGCTGTCAAAACATAAGCCTGCACTGGATACGCCAGGGGTGTGGCTTCAGGTAGTGCGCTCTGTGGGACTGTGCTTTGAAGCCGCCTCGCTCTGCACACGCGGCTCCACAGCCATCTCTAGAGTGATCTTCCTCTGCTGGCGCTAGTGCCGGCAGCCAAGACCACTGGGTGCGCGCAGGAGGGAGGGAGACGCCTGCAGGCAGACCTGCCCCCGCCTGCCTGGCCACTAAGTCACTCGGCAGAGGGCACAGTTCTCCTGTGTGCCGACAGAGCAGAGCACAAGAGGGGCGTGGGCGGGAGACGCTCTCCCGGTCTTCCTGTGGGTGGGCTGTCTGCGGGTGGTGCGCCAAGTAGGAGAAACCCCACTGGCCCCTTGGTTCACATCTGTGGACATGCTTGCAGTGAGGCCCCACATGCAACTCGCTCTTTTGCTTAGCTGGGTGGGTGTGGGGAACGTGCAACTGTGGGATCAAGGGCTGCTCTCACGGCCACCCCGTAGGCAGATGTAATGCCTGGATGCAGGAAGTGGGCAGGAAGGCTGGTGGGGGGCTGATGGAGCACCTTTACAAATGTAACACTGCAGTCTACAATCTTTGTAAGAATACTGTTTCACCCTGAATCCTGACATTAAAGTATATGTTTACAAAACTGCCAGTTAGATACACCAAATCTGTAAGCCAATTAAGTAGAAAGATCTTCCCAGGAGTTTCCTCCATGTTCTTGAATATGTTGTTCCTGGTGGCCATGTTCCAGGTGTCGCTGTTTTTTAGATCAGAAATAAATGACAAATAGTCCAGACCTCTCGAGAACGCGTGTGGAGCTCCCAGGCGCCCCATTGTCTCCCGAATCGTGCTTCCGAGACATGAAATCTACAGTGGCAGGCGTGTGCAGTGAAGGATTGCTAGGCCGTGGGAACTACATAAAGAGCAATAAACGTGTGCCAAACCTGCCCTGCATCTAATTCCACCACGCAGAGGACTGCGCCCGCCACGGGAAGCTCCTTTGTGCTCCTGCTCTGTGTACTTTACTGTTTAACATTCATTCCCTGTAACTTCCCATATTCTCTGTGCAAATAAAGACCTTGCGGGATGTGGGCTGCACACTGACCTGTCTGTACACACGCGTCTCACCAGAGACCGTGCTAACCGACTCAAGCCACCCGGCGACAGACCTGTGCACACAGATGTGGTCCACGTGCTGCGCGCTTTGGGTTCTCAGAAGCCAATCCTGCGACAGGTGTGCAGGCAGGAGGGGCAGGTCCTCTCGGCCGCTTCCTTCTCGGCAGACTACTCCTGGGACGCAGACCTCACCAGCCTCGGGCAGGTGGTGCCCACTTTCAACAGGGAACCCACTTTGACAGTGATGTTAGTGGTTGAGTGGCATTTATTAGACAGATTGGCAAGTGAGGATGCTGTTTTCTCCAATACCGTGGCCACAGAGCGTGGATTCAGGCACACGCTAGACGCCTCAAGGAAACAGGAAGCAGCGACCTGAGCAATGTCAGGCACGTTCTTCCCTGAAGTGCCAGGATGGGAAGGGTGAGAGCCTTAGGGCTGAGCTTGCCATGTGGGGCACGAGGCATGCCGCGCCCCTGTCCTGCTCAGGCCCTGCTAGGCTGTGGCCTCCGGGGCAGGGGCCGCTCTTGACATCGCATTCCCGAGCCTGCGGGCTCCAGCTGCTGGCCTGGAGGCCCCTCTGGTGAGGGTGTCTTCTCTCCTAGCCCCCTGGCCACTCAGCTCCGTAACAGTCAGCGGCAGCCACACTCTGGTGCCCGGCGTGTGGGAGGCGCCTGTGCAGGCGGCGGCGGCGCCCTGGGCTAGCTGTCGTACCAGTCGAGGAAGAGCAAGGAGAAGGAGCACATGACCAGGAAGAAGAGGATCCACACGCGGAAACCAGCATTGTTTTTAATGGCCTGGGGGGAAGCACAGTGTCAGCTCCCAGGACGGCTCTCCTAAGCCTCAGTAGCTCTCCCGGGCTCCTCAGTGGCTGCTTATGAGGAAGGACAGCCGCAGGGCGGGATCCCAGGGCGCACTGATGCGTGTTCTCCCCGTCACACAGCCCTCGCACCAGGGCTTGCTTTCCCAGTGACCCTCCATTAATGGTGAGCAGCCCAGCCCTGGGGACAGGGCTCCAGACAGCCCACTCGCAGGGGAGCCGTGTCCTCCAGTGCCTAGCGCTCACCCTGTCTGTCGTTACCCACCCTTGGCTTCAGATCACTGTCCTGGCTCTAGCCCAGAGTCCTCCCGCCCACACTGCCCCCTGAAGACTGAAGCCACTGCTCTCCACAGCGAGCTGGGGGAGGTCACAGGCCGCTGCTGGACTCAGCGTGTGCTACGGCAGACATGCCCCAGGTCACCCACCTCTCGGATGTCTTCATTGCCCTCCTTGATGTTTTCGGTTGCTCCTACGACCAACTGGTGGATGTTGTCGATCTCAGCCTCCTGCAGAAGGAAAGACCAGGTAAACAAGCCCACCTGCTTCTCCGGGGAGCCGTCTGCAGCTAACAGGAGCTGTCAGGATCTGAGGACTAGGCGTTTGCATAGGCCCAGGGACCCTCAGCTGGTGAGGTGTGGTGCAGTTTTACGAAAGAGAAACTTGGGATTCTGAGAACGTACCACTAACACCCAGAGTTGTGCAGCGACCAAGTGGCATGGCTGGGATGAGACGGCCGTTCTGGGGCGTGCTCCATCCCCTACCATGTCTCCTTCACCTCGCCAGCAAGTCAAGTGATTCTGGGGTACCCACCCACCAGGGCTCTCCCTCAGCCTTCGGGTAGCCACCATAAGGTCCGGGGAGGAAAGCTTGCAAGCCTTCTATGCTTTAGAACGTGCTTGGAGAAGACTGGGGAGTCACTGGTGATCCGCGCCAGCAGTAAGCCACCATCCCACCTGAGACCGACCGTGCCAGACATTAGTGGCTTTGGTTTTTGTGGGGTTGATCCATATGGGCAGGTGGCAAACCCTAGTGCACTTCAGGGGCACCTGCCTGATGGGATGCTGCAGAAGGGGGCAGCTGTTGCCACCCGATTCCCAGAGGTTACATTACATGAAACCGAGTGCACCTGACCAGGACACACGGGGAGCGACGTCTTTGTAGAGAACATCCCTAGGAGGGTCTGACACGAGCAACCCACGACGCTGATGCGAACAAACACCAAGAAACAGTTTCTAGGTCTCAAAAGCCAAGACACCCTGGCTGAGCTCTACAGCGTCCCCCTCCCTAGGCAGAGCGCTGCCACGGGGACAGCCCTCTTCTCCCTCCGTGGCCGGCGGCCCAGGGCTCGGGCACAGGCACTGACGAAGGAGAATCACCGTGTCGTGTCTGGCACTCTCAGTGGAACCGCTGTTCTCGCCTCTCCACCATCTGGCCGGCCCACGGCACTGCAAGCCACACAGAATGTGGCCTCTTTGGCATGGCGGGTTAGTAAGCGGGCACCACTCAGCTTGGTCACAGCCACATGAGAACCAAAAGTGGCCCCACCTGTGAAGAATCTGCCACGGGCCAGGTGGGCCAGCAGTCCCCTCTGCTGGCTCTGAGAGGAAGTGAGAAGCATCAGTCTCACTTCAGATGGCCGCGGCTCAGAAGAAGGGCCACGCGACAAGGTGCTGGCCTAGCTGCAGCCCGGGTCCACCTCACCCCCCACACCTGTGCGCCTTGCTAGCCGAGCTCCTTGCAAAGCTGGCCCTGCGCTAGCACAGCCCCTCAGCTGAGTGGCCATCCGCACGAGGTGCTTGCACCTTCAAGGCCCTGAATTTCCACACTGCTGTTAGACCGTCCGCTGAGCTCACAGATTCTACTCCTGGTTGTAGTTTAGGCAAAGTTGATTTGTGAGCAGGGTGTCCAGAAACAAGCGGTTTTCAAACCCTTCTCCAGGTTATGGGGGCTACAGTTCTAAAACCACTTGAGAGCAATCCTGCTCCCCCTGATGGCGCGTTCCCCAAGGCGACATGGACGGTGTCTTGAGGGGCCATGTGCACTATAAAGCTGCTTCCCGGCAGGCCTGTGCTGGGCCTCAGCACTTCCTCAGAAGCTCCCAGCAGCGCTGCAGCCTAAAGATGCATTCTAAAGATGGGCCTAGTACAGGGGCGCCTGTCACCTGAGAGCAGCAGAACCAGGAGCCGCTAACACTCAGGCCTGGACTGAGCCCACCCAGGCAACGCTCACTTTACCTGAACTGGCTGCTGCACAAACCCCCAGCCCCACCTACAGGGCTGCGGTGGGGTGATTAGTCTGATGGGCTAAGGGCCCACGGTGCTGCCCCAGGGACCAGATGTGTTGGGAGGAGTGGTTCTGACCTCTCGTACTTTCTTCTAAGCTGAAACGAACAGTTAATGGGCCTCTCCCCGCTTACCTGTTGCAAAACCTTTTCAGTGAATATCTCCTGGAGTCTGGAAATTTCAACCACTCTCCCTTCAATTTGCCTACAAAGAATTGAGAGATCACACGGTGACTAGCCGCTGCAGGTAGGCAGGAGGAGCAGCACCCATTTCCGGAGGGACCATCGTGCTGAAGGTTCGCAGCACAGGCGGCCACGCTGGGTGGGATCAGGGCCATGACGACGGGAGAAGGCGTCCAGCTGAGTCCTAACAATGGATGTAGACTCGCCCCCAGTCCCAGTTAGGACGCGCAAGGTCTCCGGTGAGTACTGCGGCTAGCTCAGTGCTCAAGAGACGGGGCTATGACATTTGTGCAGCCCGTTTTCAAAAAGACACCACCCAAAGCCGACCTGAGGGACTTTCAGTTTAGTCTGCAAATACCACCTGGATCTGGCAACTGGGTGTCTGACTTTACAAACTTCAGTGTACTCTCTTCCTGTTTGCGGGACAAAGTGATGGGAAGTCAGCGGCAGAGAAAGAGGAGACACGCGGGCGCGCGGGGGGGGGGGGGTTCCAAGAGCAGTCTCCACACTGGGTAAGAGCATCAGGACTTGGGGAGCATAGCCACACTGGAACTCGGCTGTGCAAAAGCCCAGACCTCACTTTCAAAGCACTGCAAAGGTTCCCAGAGAAACGGGCCTCTCGGTACTTTGGGGGGCCACAGTGTACATGTGAGCCTGGCCACGTGGCAGCAGAACCCAGTGGGCAAGTGTCCTTCCTGAGACGCACATGGCCACAGGACCTACAGCCCTGCGCGGTGGGCATGTCCTACTCTGAGAATGACTGCCCTCCGCAATCTCACGCCTCTCTGCCGCGCAAGCAGCCGGGAACTGCTCGGCAGCAGGCTCCTGCAGGCCTGTGGGCAGGGGCCCTGCGCGGGGGCTCAGTCATGGCCAAGGACCACCTGTGCATGCTTGGGCACCGAAACAAATGAGTCAGCGTCCCAGTGTGCAGAACGTCTCACGGGGCGGTCAGCTCACATACGCACCTTACTTCATCAAACAGGCTGTTCATTTCTCCAATGAGCCGCTGGTTTTCTTGTTCAAACTACAAGGAAACACATGATCACGTCATACTGTGCTTGGGCAGGACCTTCCACCCACCTGCATGAATCACTGCTGAGTCCCCCTTCCCAGGCCCCCTCACTTTTCCCTGACCTCTGTCCTACCTCAGCAGGACAGACACTTGTTAAGAGCAGGGAGGACAGGCTGGAGCTAGGTGAGGGGGACGCGCAGACAAATCATCAAGCAAGTGACAAGTCTCCAGGAGACTGGATGCCGCTGGCAGGCTAGGGTGTGCACAGCTGTGCCCGTGTCTCCCCCAGGGCCTGGCACGGGACACGGAAGAAAGGGCAACTGGAACCACTTCAAAGTTGGGCCCGTGCGAGCCCCCCGCCTCCAGCAGCTCGTCACGGGGAGTCTGAGGCAGCAGTGTGGGTCTCACTCGAGGACAGAAGAATAAGGAGTCTCATGGGTTTGGGGCCAGTGCAGACTCCTGGCAGGCTGGCCAGATGCCGCTGCTTTGGTTTGCTGTGTAGCAAGTTGGGGAGATACCTGGAGGGCAAGCCTTGCTGCTGTGGGCGTGTGCCTTGCTGCCGGCTCAGAGGGGCTCTCCAGCAGAGGGCAGCCCGAGTGCTGTCCCCACGCCCCATCTTCGTCCCTGCGGCATGCTAGCTGCCTACTGTCTCCCACAATCCTCCCTGAATTGGACCCCACTCTGTAAACAGTCAGTGGCAGAGGCGCCCTGCAGAGGGCTGCGGGCAGCAGGCTGACCACCAGCCTCACGGAAGCCGTGGGCTGCATGCTCCGCAGACAAGAGGGAGGAAGAACCACCGGCGAGGTGTTCTGCGCGCCTGGCATCTTCTTTCTGGGGCCTTCCATATACTGCAGGGCTCCGTTCTCAGTCTGCTGCTCACAAAACACAGAGGCCTCACTGCACCCCAGACCTGTGAAGAGGGCCCCAAATCTTCCAAGGCTGGTTCCAGTAGGCCTGTCTCAGCTGCAGCTGGCGGCCTCGAGGTGTGGATACAGCGACTCTACTTTTAATTAGGCACTGAGGAGCCACAGAGGACCGAGGCACTGGTTTGAAAGCATCAGCTCTGTTGACTGTCAACTCAGCAGCGACTTAGGAGGTAGAGCTTAAGGAAAACATGTAATTACTGGGGCCGGCAGGTGCTAATTCACTTGTGCTAATTCTCTCAGGGGCTCAAGGGTTTTCATGTTGAGGAGAGTTTACTTTGAAGTGTCAGTGATAAAAGACGGCCCTGTCTTTTTCAATCTTGCCCTTTCATACTTTGGACTGTTCCCAAGGATGGTCTAGGTGACTTATTACAGGAATGTTCTCTGGGAACAAAGCCTTCCTGTCCCCTCCCAGCCCTGGGGCAGGGCGTGTGGTGGGGGCTCCTTCCCGTCCTGAAGGCCTCCTCCGTCCTGCGCACTCAGGACAGGGTGCAGATTCTGGCTCTGGCTTCCCCAACCCTGGGCCGCGTTCTGCAGGCCTCCTGCATCTACGGAGCAGCGGCCTCGGAGGAGAGAGCAACAGATGCCCCAGAAGGCCCGTGGTGAGGGCAGAAGAGCAAGCTGTGTCAGTGGCTGGGAGTTTGGGTGCGTGGAGAGCCCTGCTCCCCGCAGCGCCCACACCGAGGCGGCTACAGTCAGGTTTGAAGGTCGCTGGCGCTGGTTTCAAGTCAGTTTTCTGAGTGGCCAGGCACGGGTGGTGGGTATGCCCCATGGGCACACCTTAGTGACTACAGGCCCCATGGAAATGTTTGGGAATGCCGGCCCATGGTGCGGAATCGCAGCTGGAATCCAGCTCCTTCACTTTCTAAGGTCATGTCCTCCGGCCTTTGTCTGTCACTCAGCCTTTGCACTGGAATGGGGGAGAACAGGACTTAATGGGGATATTGGCAGGAACACAGACAGGATAAGAAAGGCAGGGAAACTGGGTGCATGTGCCCCATCCTTTCACTCTTTCTCAAGACAGATGCCGCAGGGCATGGTCCTCAGCCACTTCATTTTCATGGGCACTGGGAGATCGCGCGCAGCCTCTTTGGCTGTGCCCACACCACTCTTCGCACAGAGCCACCTGCCAGGTGCCGCGCTGGATGTAAGTCCTGGCGTCGACAGCCAGCAGCACAGCAGGCATCTGTCTGCCCAGACGTACAACCTGGCCGTCTGGACACCTGCCCACTTATGTGTCTGGCGGGCACGTGAGGTATTTCCCAAGACGGCTCACGGGTGGAAGCTGGGTCCTGGGGCCGTGTACCCAACGACCCGGAGGTGACTGGATCTTCTGATCACCGAGTGGTCCACTGAGATTCAGAACTTGGTGACGGGGACTTCTGAAGGTGGACTTCATGGAAGAAGGCTGTCATGGGGTGTGTGTCTGGGGCTGTATCTTGTCTTGGCTCCTGTTGTGCTGAGACCATCGCACGATGCATCGACGAAGAGCAGGCTGCACGCTCTCCACACAGGAATCGAGGGCCTGGAGCTGTGACCTTAGGCAGGTGCTGCAGCTGCCTCACCGTGAGGTGGAGCCCACAATACTCCCCCCTGAGGGGGCTGCAGAAATCAGCCCACCAGGAAGGGCTCGCTCAGCACGGGGCAGCCATGTCACCACTCCCATCTGTCCGGAGGTCAGAGGGACTTCAACGCTGGGCCTCTAATCTGGGTCCAAGGACGTGAGTCCTCCAGTCCCCCGTAGTTCTGGAGAGAAAACTACCACCACAAGGTATCCAAGGAGACAGTGAAGTCAGGAGAAGTACGGTGGGGGGGTACTCAGGGGGTCCTTCTAGGCCTCGTCCAAGGAACCCAAAGCCCAAGCCAGCTTTGGGCTTCGTCCAGGAGCACTTTCTCTTCAACTGTCCGCTCTGCAGGCCTGCCTGTCCCCGCCTACACTCTGCGACCTGTGACCTCCCCAAGGTCTGCACTGCAGCCGCTGTTCAGAGCTCAGGTCTTCCAAATAGCCGCATGCATCATCTGACTGGCCACAGGCCAAAGACTGGGCAGTGAGGTGCGGGTGGGGGGTGGGGGGGGTGTCCATAGACTGCCTCGGGCATGGGCTTGAAACTTTTCATGCAGACTTAAGAAATACAAGTCGCACTCATGTCTTTCAAAATGACCTCTAGGAATACAAAGATAAACCCAAGTTATTTTACTTGAGTAAAATGAACACGCCATCAACATGAATGTGGACTTGGAAGAAGGGACGCTTCTTGATGCTAAGGGTAGAAAACAATTTGACTCAATTCAACCTAACCACAAAACCTCAGCTACCTCACAGGCCCCCATCACCTGTACCATGAACTCACTGCCCTGAGACATGGGGATTTACTGTTTAAATCACACAAAGCACTTTTCGATGTAGCAACCATTCCTTTGGGTAAAATAATGAATTCAGTGGCTATTGTGGGCTTAATTCTGCACTTCGCCTTGAAGGAGAATCCCAAAACGGCGACTGTGAATTGAACCACAATTTCCCTTGCCACCTTCCGTTTTCAAACCAATGGTACAGTGTCCTCACTTCAGGACAGAGACTTCAGAAAAGACTGAGCTAGGAGAACTGTAGCTATGGCACTTGGCTTTTACTCCCAATTAAGAACATGATTAGCGGAGCACTGAGCGTCCTGCTGTAACAGTGCAACAGCTTCCTGCCCCATCCGCTTGCAGAACTGATGAAATCAGGAAGGACTGCAGACTCTGTCCACATCAGTCACCGATGCCATAGGCTGAAATTCCGTCATTATAGGGAAGGGCCTGCTGGGGCAGAGGAAATACAAGCGTGGGCAGCAACAGTCATAGGAGAGACATTGCTCCGTATGTTCATTTCCAGTCACGTGACGCGTGGGTCCTGTGTGTCATGTAGAGAGCATCTCTGGTCTGCTGCGTGGCTGCTCCATGACCTGCCCTGCCTTGCTCCAGGGGTGCCACCACCTCTCAATCACCACGGCTCCACAGGGTTTCTGTTCTGACCAGGGCGAGGCTCGGCCAGGCTCATCTCCCTCCCGAGTCACGCAGAGAGCAAATGACATGAGGAGGACCCCCAGCTGGCTCCACCTGCTCCCTGAGCCCTGCTCTCATCATCTCAGGACCATGCAGGGCACGATGGACATTGCTGTGGCCCCTTCCTTGGGCTTCTAAGTCACGCGTCTGCAAAGGTTAAGCAACCTTTGTGCCTCAGCATCGTTCCCAGAAGAAAGGCAGACCCGCAGCAAGTCACTGGGAATTCTGGTTGCTTCCTTTGTGCAGGCTGGTGCAGCCTCAAGGCTTGATCCAACAGAATTACACTCGGGTGTTCCTCCTAGTAGAGAGACTACGCAGTACCAACTGTTCTAGCAAAGCCGCATTCGGAGTAACGTAACTCTTCGTTTCCATGAATAAAATTATTTTCCACAAATAGACACAAATGACAAGATTTTAGGAACTTCCTGCTATCCAGTTGTGGAAGGGCTGTGATCCACCCATCCGACACTTGTGCCAGCTCCTCTGCCCCAATCTGCCTCCCCAAGGATCGCCCATCACCCCTTTTCTCTTGCCCCTGTGCACGCGGCTTCTCCAGGACCTCCTCTAGGTCCGTGTTTCAATCCCCACCCTAAGACGTCTCTAGCTTGGTCCCAGACTCCATGATGGCCCCCCCACTCCAGGTCCACGCACCTCCCAGTTGTGTGACGTGGAATTCACCATCTCCTGCTCTATCTGCCGTATGCGCAGCCCTGCGCCCTTCCTCCTGACTGCTCACATCAGAAAGCTCAAGTGCCTACTCCTCTCACGTTTATCCTCCAAGGGGCAGCCCCATCTGGGAGCTGGCCGCTACGTGCCTCAGAGCCCAGAGCAGCAAGAGGGCAGAGGTTTGGCGATGAGGCTGGCGTGGCATGCAGAATTCACTTGCTCACACCACTTGCAAAGAAGAGAGCCTTGTTTCAGTCTTTTATTACAGGCGGAAGCAGCAGGAGGTCAGGAGAGCTGGAGGCCCCTGGCTAGGTCCTGTGCTGCCGCGGACAACATGCAAAAGGCAGCCACGCGGACAGCCTGCTTTACCATGTCAAAGACCCTGTAGCCTGTGTTATACCAGCAAAGACACTGAACTGCGGGACAAGTTCTGGGACCACGGCAGCGGAAGCCAACAGGGCTGGTGCAGCAGCGCAGGGCACAGAAGTGAAGCCCAGCCCCAGCCGGGCCCCTGGTGGGACGCTCACTGAGAGGCCTCGCTGGGGAGAATTCAGGAGTCAGACACAGTCAGAGTTGGAGGAAAGGCCTGCAGAGGGAAAGCAGCCACCCCAAGGCCTCAACGGCCTCGCTGGGTCCCAGAGATTGTGGCTGGGGCGAGGCTGGCCAGGGCTTTTCTGGTTTCTAGAGTGCTAGAAACCCAGCTCTACCTCTTTTAGTAAGGGGCTGTGCACGAGGCCCTTGCTGCTTTTGCCAAAGGTAGGAGGAGACAGTGAAGTCCTGCCACAGAGAGACAAACACTACTTACTCTATCGCAGTCGCTAAGCTCCAGGTGGCTGTCATTTGGGGGGCCAGCCTGAGGCCCAGCCGTGGACCACGTGACCCAGGCAGCTCCAGGAAACAGCTGTAGCCCACCCACATGAGGACAGGTCACCCACAGCAGGGACTCTTGACAGTGCTTCTCCTCACGTCCTTCTCCGTCACCTATGCACCTCATTTCCATAACACAGCAGCTCAAGTGATTAAAAGTACCGCCGTGGCGATTATGAAAGACCTACTTAGTCCAGACTGCTGTACTGCTGATGAAACACCTTAGATACAGGTGTCAATTTGAGGGCTGAGGGTCTGAGCACTGGGCACACTTGTAGAGAATTAATAGTTAAGCCCAGAATGAATCTGCAGGAGGTTGTCAGTGGATGGGGAAGGCCCAGCCCGTGTGGGTGGGACTAGGCCCTGGGCAAGTGAGTAAGATGAAGGGAGCTGGTTGAGAAAGGCGGCGTCCTTCTGTACACTTGGCCAGACATGCTGGTCTGGTGAGTGAGGATCATCCTTCCTTCAGCTGCTGTGTGGACATGGTGTGTTCGCTCGGCCCTCGGTGTTGGAGTATGCGCTCCTGCCAGGCTGCACAAGACACTATGACTGGACTACTGTAAAGAGGGAAGAAACCCCTTGTTCCCTTAAGCTGTTTTGTCATGATTTTATCATCAACAATGCAGGTATTGTAACCTTCTACATCTAGTAAAATCTCTATGCTGCTGTGTACATGAGACAGGTGTGTATAATTTCTACACGCATCATGAGGTCAGGGCAATGAAGGATCTAGGACACCTCGCGGAGCGGAGACCTACCATCTGTATCTCTTCTGCAGACAGCTCCTCCTCGCCCTTGCTGTCTCCCCAGGTTCCCAGCTCAGGGTGGGCTTCAGCCAGAGGCTTCTCTGCGAACGAACAAAACACTGAGCACTCAGAAAAGGCCAGGTATTCATTTCAGAGCAAGCGACTCAGAAACCAGCGTGTGAAAACACACAGGGGCGTGGGGTCGCGTGGCTGGCTCCCTGCTGGTCAGCTGACTAATGTGCACCCTCGCCCGCGGGGCGTGTCCCAGCTCACCACATGTGAGCCTGTCTCGGGGCAGCGGCTCGGCAGAGCAGTCCTGGGGAGGATAGGCACATTCTGACGTCACGGTGCAGTCATGGGACAGCTTCTAATGAGCCACGACAGCACTGGCTCCTGGCAAGGGCACCTGCTGCCAGCAGACGGGCAGAAGATCTGCCCCATCCGCCGCCAATGGCGACTCTGCCTCTGGGCTTGTCACTGCCTTGCCAGGGATGCTCAGGAAGGGCTATTTGCTTTCTCGGCCTCAGTGCATCTCCCCGCTTGTTTTGGCACGGTGGAGTGGACAGTGCAAAGTGTCGGTCAAAGACGAGCACATCACAAGAGCAGGTTATGCAAGCGTGGGGAACAGTCTGCATCCCCAGCACTCATGGAAAAGCCGGCACGGTGGTGCAAGCCTGTGAGCCAGCGCTGGGCAGCTGACGGGCGACTCCTGGAGGGCACTGGCAGCCAGGCTAGCAAAATCGGTGAGCTCCAAGCTGCGGGACAGACCTTGCCTTAAAGGACAAATGGACAGTGACCAAGAGGACACCAGCCATCAGCCACCAGCCTGCACATGCCAGGAACCAGCCTGAGCTCAGTGCCAACAGTGAGCCCAGAGCCCACAGGCCAAGTCCACACTGCCTGGCATTCCACGCTGCCTGGCATTCCACGTTGCCTGGCATTCCACACTCTCGGCCTCCCCAGCTGAAGTCTCGCTCCTCCACGAGTGCCTTCTTTAATGACTAGGATGCATACTGATCTCTGTGCTTTTCGGTCTCTGAGCATTCGCTCATGTTGTTCCTATGTCTAGAACTCTCTTTTCTTCTTCTTCTTCTTTTTTTTTTTTGAAAATTAACGCAGACTTTATTAAAGGAGAGAAAAAATGGAACTCACAGACTCCAACCATGAGGGGCAAGGCTGCCCTGGAGAAATCATGGACTCCAGGCATGGACTCCATGAGAGGCAAGAAGCTGGAAAAGAACTCACAGACTCCAGACGTGGAGTGCATGAGGGGAATGTCTAGAACTTTCTAAGCTTGATTTTTCAGATGCCCAACTCACTTCTCAGGGTCACCTCTTGAGCCCCATGCGGCAACCTGTGACCTCTGCATGAACTCTGTCTCCACCAGTCCCCCTGTCAGCACGCTCCTTGTTTCTGCCCAGGACTGGAATCTTACTCTCCCCGAGGCAATGAGATTCCCAGAGGCAGGACTCATGACTCACTTGAGAAAAACACATGAATGTTCAGGAACCAAGGCAGATAAGCAAATTAGCCACACTCTTGCTGGGCGGGATGTTGAAAGAAAAGACCTTTAATATCAAATGTGGGCAGGCCATCTGGAGCATAGACGAAATGCAGGTACCGAATGTCATCCCATTTCAAATGTGGGAGTATGACAGGCAAACCACGCCCTGCTGAGACCCACACACCTGGCTCTGCCCCTAAGCACTTGTCTCCTCGACATCTCAGGTAGAAAGGGAGATGGCGATGCTGAAAACCAAACAGAAAGACCCATCCAGAAGAGCAGTGTCCAAAACCGTCAGCTGTAGAAAGCTCGCACGTGTCCACACACAGGAAGAGGACGGAGAGGAAAGGAGGGGAGGGGAGGGAGGGAAAGGAAAGGAGGGGAAGGAAAGGGAAAAGGGAAGGGACAAGGGAAGAGAGGGGAAGCGAGGCGAGGGAAGGGCAGCCGCAGTGATGGGGAGGAGCTGGGCTGCATGAGAAGACTCACTCTGCCACCAAGACTCGGAGGGAAGGAAGGAAGCAGGCGACCCCATGAAGGGGGTGCAGGCCTCTCCCTGACTGACCTGCCTGCTTCTATTTTCCTATATTGTTTCCTTCTCGGGTGCATCCAGAACACCACACTGCGTTGGGAACTGTTCTAGGTCACAAGCCTTCTAGTGTCTGTGAGGGAAACACGTGGACCCTCACCTCCATCTTGCCCATTGGCTTGCCTCGTTTCTGGGGGGCCTTGGAAGAAGCATGCGTCACCCGGAGGCACCATGTCTGGTTTCTGGGGGCCTCGGAAGAAGCATGCGTCACCCGGAGGCACCGTGTCTGGCTTCTAGCAGCGCAGAGCTCCACGGAGGGGCGGGAGGGGGGAGTCCTACCCTGTCCACGTGCCTCCTCAGTCCACGGTGGCTCACCAGGTTCCAGGGATCATGTGATTCCTTCCCCCCAACGGAAAGGCTAACCAGTGCCCCCTCCAGGCTCCCTTCGCATTGCGCAGCTACGCCCCCCACAGGGCTTCTGTGCGGCCTCTGGGAGAAGGAAGAAATGGCAGGCGAGGGTTTCTTAACTCGTACCTCGGCACTCTTCGGCAGCAGGCTTTTCTTCAGAGTCCTGCGGTCCACTCTGAGAGACTGTCTCTGATGTGGCTTCTCTTGGCTTTGCATTGGGCTCTGGTTCCAGCCTAGATCTAGAGAGAAAATTAGCAATTGTGTAATTCACGTCCCCACAGGACTCCTTTTCGGTAATGCACAGGTGTGATTCAAACCCCTTTGCTCTGTGCCTCTCTACTGGGGAACAGAACTACTCCTTGGGGCCCAGGAGTCACATGACACCCTTCACAAGGTACCTGCTCCTACCCGCTGAGCAAGGGCTTTGCCTTTACGAGTGCTGTTGAGTCCTGGCTCCTGGACTTGTGCCCGCATGTGTTCTTGGTTTGGAAACAGCTTCCCTAAGGTCACGGGCTGCAGGCTTGCTGTCAGCGTGTGGTTCACCGGGAGGTGGTATCTATTAGTCAGGTCGCCCACAGCGACCCCCTGGAGGCTGTGTTCTGGCTGTGACAAGGTGAGCAGTGTCCTCCAGCCAAGATGTACCGTGCCAACAAGGCCGAGCAGCCACGAACTGAAGCCTCTGAAACTGAGCCACGGGAAGCTTCTTGTCGATCGATTCCCGCAGGTGTTCTGCCACAGCAACTTCAGAAGCACAGCGTTCAGTGGCCCTACTATGTGCTCTACGAATATAGGCAAAACTGCCAGGCAGGGAAGTACAGGCCTGTAATCCGGATAGTTGGGGAGGGGGGAGAAAGGAGGTTCACCACAGGTTTAAGGCCAGCCTTTTTATAGTGCGAGTCTCTGTCTCAAAAACAAAACAAAACCAACAAACCAAACAAACAAAAAACCAATGGTCTGGTGAGAGAGCTCAACAGATAACGCGCCTGTTTGTAAAACCTGGTGAATTTCCAGAAGTGCACATGATGTCTCTCTCTCTCTCTCTCTCTCTCACACACACACACACACACACACACACACACACACACACACAAGAGAAAATACATAAATAAAAAACCAAAATGAATGCAAAAATACAAAAATAATGGCCCCATGGTAGTTTTACCAACATCTACATAACACGATGAAACTTATATGCAGAGAACTAGAAAGATTCAGGATAAATTTGGCACTGTCAGCAGAGAGAAGACGCGTGAAGAACAAAGTGAACATTAGGATCGTTCAGCCGCAAACACTTGCTGTGGGCGCTGGGCACGGCACGTTCCCGAGGGCTTCCTGGGGGGATGGTGGCCTCCAGCCTCTCTAAAGGTAGCAGTACTGATGAGCTTTCTACAAAGGAGGAAGCTGAGGCCAGTGTGGAGTCAAAGACTCATGCGGGCCTCCCACAACAGAGTTCACGCCTTGTCAATCATGAGCACAGTGCTATGATCTCTTAATGAACACTGCTGGGACAAGTGGTATCTATAGAGAAAAGAATCAACTTAACCTCACCTTGAGCCACTGAAAGTCAATCTACCAAAATCGTGAAGATTCTAGAAGCAGCATACAGGCACACCTTAGTGCTCTTAGGGCAGACAAGGCAAACTTTTATAAAATTGGAGTTTCTTAAAGCCAAAATAAAGATCACAAATAGACACATCAGATGGGAAACCAGCGCCAACAGCGCAGATCTTCCAAAGGATGGGAACGCACAGAGCACATGCAGAGTGTGTAAAGAGCTATTCAGACTAATAATAGACTAATAATTCAGTAAGAAGTGGGTAAAAGACACGAATAGAAATTTCAGAAGAAAATATAAAGGATCAATAAACATATGTGAATAGTGATTAACCTGTTATCTAGTGTGGCCATGTACACGAAAGCCACTGTGAGGCAACCCCCACCTGCTGAAATAGCTTAAAAACTACACCAAATCCTGTGAGAACATGGAAGAATTAGCACTTGACACCATGGGAAGATGTGAAAACTGCTGTCATACTTCAATTTCTTTCTTTTTTAAAATTATTATTTATTCAATTGTGCGTGTATACGTGTGTGTGCATGTGTGCATGTATGTGTGTGTATGTATGTGCGTGTGTGTAGAACCACGGATGGATTCGGGAACCACCATGGACTGCACACTTCAATTTCTTGTCCAACGTAAGAAATGCCACCACGGTAACTAGTGCTCACCAAAGAGAAACTGAAAGGTATGTGCACACAAAGACCTATAAATCATGTTCAGTGATGATGATAAGAAGGCGGTAACCAGATGCTGACCAACCAACACAGCAGGAGGTAAGGCAATGGCGGTGCGTTACGGCAGCCAGCAGTGAAGAACAATTTACTGATAAACACAATGCTTTAGTTTCCTCCACGGTTGCTGTGAAAAAATCCCTAGTAAGAGAAACTGTCGGAAGGTTCTCTCCAGCGCACAGTGCTGGCCCAGCCAGAGGCGGGAGCCTGAGCTGGCCACTGGGCCTCACAGTCAGAGCGGAGAGCCAAGGAGGATGCGCGCATGCTTGTCAGCGGTCGGCTCCCTTCTCCGCCTTACACAGTCCAGGGAATGTTCCCCCCCAGTTAAGATGGGTCTTCCCATCTGCCAGGGACGGGAGGGACAGAAAGAACATCTGGGCCCAGGCATGGATGCGCTAGGTCACGAACAGCCATTTAGCTGTGAGAATCAGCAGGCTGTGTCTTGCGTGGCGCTGTGGTCCGTTCACTGAGTCACATGGAGTTTCAGTATCTTCACATTTTCCCCTTTGTTTATCCTTTTTGGTTTAGCCAATCTGCAAAGTGGAAGCTGATGTTATGGGTTTTATTTTTTTTTTAATTGTGTGGCTAGAGAGATGGCTCAGTATGTAAAATGTTTACGTTTAAGCATGAGGTCCTGAGTTCAGATCCCTAACACCACCCCACCTCAACATGTCTATAACTCCAGGGCTGGGGGACAGAGAGAAGTGGCTCTTTAGGGCTCACTGAGCTCCCAATTCACTGAGAGACCCTGTCTCAAAAAACACCAGTGTTCACCTCCGCCTTCCATACAGACAAGTGTTATGTGGACACAGAAGCAATTCTGTATACACACTTTTTATTGTCTCACAGTAGACACGAAGTCTGAAGTACACTGCACAGAATCCTTAATAAGCTGCCAGCTCAATGCCCCTTTACCTCTGAATATTCAATACACCCCCTTAAAGACACAGCATTCTTTTAAAATTATTTGTGTGTGTGTGTATGTGTGTGTGTGTCTGAGTATCAGCACACTGTATGTGCTTATGGAAGTTCAAAGGTGACTTGGGAATCATCCTGCATTGCTTTCACATCTTTGTTTTGTTTTCTTTGCTTCACTCTGGGATTTCCCAGGCACAGCCTCCCAGAGCTACAAGTACAGATCACTGCTATTTCGGCCTGGTATTTTCACATGGAATCAGGGATGTGAACTCAGGTCTTCTGCTTTCGAGTCTAATCTCTGAGCCATATCTCCCACCCACCCCAATGTTCTCATAGAGCCAGAGTCAAAGGTCAGAAGCAGAGAGGGCGCAGCAACTCTTTACCTCCATTTTCTGCTCAGGATATGTTCTGTTCTGACCGATTATCTCGATGATATCCTTTGTAACCAAAGGTCGAGGCAAGAATCTTAAATCCTGCCTACTTGTTCTTTCTCGTGTCTCTATTTGGAATGGATCCTTCGGTTTCTCCTTGGGTATCTGACTTGATACTCAGTGCTGAGCCAGTTAACCTGCAGGACTTCTCTGGACTTTGATCTTGGTACTTCCTTGCAGTTCGACTCAGGCATCTTTGGCAGAAATTCCTTTCAGCGTTTGTGATTTCACCTTGGCAGCTAGACTGAGATTGTGGCTGCCAGACTGTCCAGTTCAATGAGGTTTTTCTTTCCTCTTTGTTAGGGTCAAATGTGGCAGGGGTCGATCCACAACTACTTCAAACTTTCACAAATTGTTTCTACCCACATGAACTCATTACATCCTCATTCATTCAGTGGGTTACAATCTGCTACTATCCTTTGTCATATGCTGTAGTTGTCTTGGATGTGGCCAGTGGAAGAACCCGTGAGCTGGCTGTGGGGACCACCTCGATGCCCCGTGAGCTGGCTGTGGGGACCACCTCGATGCCCCGTGAGCTGGCTGTGGGGACCACCTCGACGCCCCGTGAGCTGGCTGTGGGGACCACCTCGACGCCCCGTGAGCTGGCTGTGGGGACCACCTCGATGCCCCGTGAGCTGGCTGTGGGGACCACCTCGATGCCCCGTGAGCTGGCTGTGGGGACCACCTCGATGCCCCGTGAGCTGGCTGTGGGGACCACCTCGATGCCCCGTGAGCTGGCTGTGGGGACCACCTCGATGCCCCGTGAGCTGGCTGTGGGGACCACCTCGATGCCCCGTGAGCTGGCTGTGGGGACTATTCTGATACCTGGGTTGCTTTACGAATGTACAACAATGAAATGTCCCAGGTTCATTTCACACTTCTAAGCTTAAGATCTGTCATTTCTTCAGGAAGTCTGGTTTCTCGAACCTGGAATTGGTTCTTAGAAAACTAGACTTGGGAACTGGGTATGACTGTTGCCACACATTTAACACCTTGTTTACTTCTACACTGTACTATGGGAACTAAACCCATAATCCATGCCAGACTCTTACATCCTAACCCTAAACAGAAAGGCTCATCCAACTCAGCTTTCCCCACTCCCTTTCCCTGCATGAAAAATCTGGCTCGCCGACCCTTCTGGACTGGTAGTTGATCTGTGTGAGCCATGGCCATCTCCAGCGCCGCTCCTTCGAGGCAGCGCTTAGCTCTTGCAGGGCTCCGCTCACCCTACCCCACTGTCTCCTGGCCCGAGGAATGCCCAGCTTAGGAAGGAGTCAGTGGCCCCTTCAATGCCTGCCATCTTTTGTATCTGGAGCATGACAGTACTGGTTTTCAGTTTTACATGAATAAAAGGCTACAGAGTAGCAGACGGAGACAGAGTGATAAAAACAGATTCTAATTATACACAGAATGTCTGCCGAAGTCCTCGGGGAAATTATGGATTAGCTGGCTGAGGCAATCTGGGGGGAAAAAGCAATTTTAGAAGTCATCAGATCACTTTCTGCCCATGATTTACGTGCAGTCGCTTCTCCGCCTGGAGGTGGACACTGCAGACTTGCAACTGATGGTCTCTGCCGGGCCAACATTTGCTTCCAGGTCCTTGCTTTAAAGAACCTCCGGGTTTTATTAAGAAATTTAAAAGGACAGAAGGCTGGGGTGTGGCTCAGGGGTCGAGTGCTTGCCTTGTATACAAGAGGCACAGGATTCAAGCCCCACTAGTGATAGAAAAAAAATTTTTTTAAAGCTCAGAAAGAGAAAAGAGAGAAAAGACAGATTTTTTTTTCTTCTTTTGGTTTTGAAACAAACAAAAAGAAGCTCTTAGCAAAGCTTCAACAGGTCCTCTACAAATATTAGAGAAAAGCAACAGTCATGGTTTCAAATATGTCCCCCACAGACTCATGTTTGGGAAGGCCACGAAGCCCTTTGGGAGGAAGGCAGTCACAGGGGGTGGGCCTTGAGGTGGATTCACTCCCCCTGCTCCAGGAGAGGCCTGCTCTAGCAGTCCTGTAGCTCTGAGCTTCCTGGATGCATGTGGCCTCCTCCAGCTTCCTTCATAAGCCATGCCGTTTCCACCACGAAAGACCGTATCTCCCCTCTGGAACCGTAAGCTGAATAAATCTCCCTTTAAGTGCTAGGCTTTGGGTGTTCTCTTACAGTAACTGAAAAGAGTAACTGGTGCAGAAATTGATACCAGAGAAGTATGATGTTGTAAGACTGAGAATCCAGTACTAAAAAATGAAGTTGCCGTTTGTGAAGCTGGGAGAAGTTGGTACCTAGTAGTCTGGTAATTGCTGTGATATGGCTAGTGTGCTGTTGGAAGTGTTTGTTGGGAGAAATACTGAAAATTTTGGGACTTTGCTTTGGGAAAGCCTTTGCATACAGGTGACCAGACCAAATGAGCCATTCTTGTGAGAACTTGGAAGACAGCAATGCTGTGAAAGATGCAGACAGTGGAAGCCCAGCTCGTGATGGTCCAGAAGGGAACAGAGACCGTGTTGGAAATTTGACAAGGAGGAAATGGTATGATGTGTTGGCAGAGAATTTGAACAAGTTTTGCCCTTGTCCTGAATGCTTGCCTGAAGCTAAGTGCTTGGCGGGAGGAACTTTTAAAGCAATATAGTCTTGAAAGTATGGCATGGCTACTTTTTAGTGCTATAGTTCAAAGTTAGGAAAAAGAGCAAGGAATCAGGCAGAAAGATAGTTTAAGAAAAATGTGAGGGCAAGTCTACAGAGAATGCACACAGCAAAATGCCAGCTGCTGTTAAATAAATTAGTTTCATTAGTGAATCAAAGTCTGCTCTCAATTTAGATATTAGGAAAAGCCCTACTCTGAGGGCAAGATCCTCAGAGAAGATTCCCACCCATAAGAACACAAATCTTGGGCTGGAGAGATGGCTCAGGGGTTAAAACTTTGTCTCACAAGCTGAAGGTCCTGAGTTCAGATCCCAGGCACCACATAAAAATGCCAGGTGGAAACGGCAGTGGCCTGCACTTCCGGCCCTGATGGGCAGAGCCTGGGAAATCCCAGAACGAAGCAAGAAGGCGGTAGAAGCGATCCAGGATGATTTCCAAAGTCACCCTTGGTCCTTGACAGGAACACATAGTGCTCTTTGATATACATACACCCACAAACACACACAATAAATAAGCAAATTTTTTTTCTTAAAAAAGAATGCAAATCGGGGGCTGGAGAAGTGGCTCAGGGTTAAGCCTCTGCCTTGCAGGCAGAAGGTCCTGAGTTCGGATCCTAGACCTCACGTATAGACGCCGGGCGGAAGCGGGGGCGGCCTGCGTTTCTGGTCCTGGTAGGGCGGAGCCTGTGAATCCCGGCAGAGTAAACAAGGAGGAGGTGGAGGCGTCCATGGTGGTTCCCGAATTCGTCCGTGGTTCTACACACACGTATACACACACACACACACACACACATGCATACGTGCACAATTGAATAAAAAAAAAAAGAATGCAAATCCTTTTGGAAGGAATGAGCTAAAGGGCAGTATTCCAAAGGAAAGGTCTGTTTCTTCTCTGCGACAATGGCCCAAGAGAGAAAGAGATTTTTCCTATAGTTGTACTTAGAATCAGTTGTGAGTTGAGGGGGCCAATCTCCAACCCAAGGCTGTGACAGAATTTGGCAATGTCATCCACATGGCCCTGATTTCAGAGATATCAAAGATGCAAGAAGGAGGAGGTGGCAGATTCCCTCCTTCAAGGTTATAGAGAATGGCAGAAGCCAGGCAAGGTGTGGCAGAAAGCCTTCAGTTCAGACGCCCAATAAGGGCAGTTTGTGCTGTGGAGTTAAAGCCTGGCTTTAAGTGAAGTGAAGATGTTAGATGCCAGAATCAACATGGACATCTGCCAAGGAGAACTGCACACCCTGGGAAGAGCCAGCCCAAGAGAATGATGTATACACAAACAGATGCCTTGGAGGCATGGAACCAAAAACCTTTGGAACTGAGATGATTTCAACAAGAAGTTCATCCATCGGACAAGGAGTTTGTCCTGTTCGTTTTCAGTCTTATTACAGACTGATCTTTCCTGGATATATCCCCATACTTCTTTTGGAACGGAATGTTTATTCTGTGTCATTGTATGTCACAGGTATGTAACTTGTCTTTTGATCTTTTACAGGAGGGTTTTACTTGGGACTTTTGGCCTGTGTTGGGACTACTGATACAGCTTATGAGGACTTTTACAGTTGGACCGAGTTTGGCTTGCATAATGAGATGGCAATGAGCCTTTGGGGGTTAGGGGTGGAATGCCATGGTTTGAAATGTGTTACCCACAGACTCATGTGTTCGGGAAGGTCATGTCACCTTAGGAAATGGAGCCTTTCAGGAGGAAGGAAGTCACAGGAAGTGGGCCTTGAGATGAGTAGTTCTGCCCTACTTCCAGGAGAAGCCTGCTCTTGCATTTGGTAGTCTTACGCCTCTGAGCTTCCTGGATGGATGTGACCTAGGTCTCCTCCAGCTTCTGCCACCAGCCATGCCATTTCCACCAGGAAAAACTGCATCTCCCCTTTGGAACTGTACGCTGAATAAATCTCCCTTTCTCCCTTGAAGTTGCTTGACATTGGGTGGTCTCTCACAGCAGCAGGAGAGTAACCAGTACAACACCATTAATCCAGAGTCCAGCAGGTACAGCAACCATTACTCCAGACATAAGCACTGCCTATTTCTCCTATCATCAGAGGGCAGAGGTGCTCTCTGAAGACTATCCCGACACCATAATTTCATGAGCAGCGCTCAGGCTCGGGCATCTCCAGGCACAGGGACTATGAATCCCCCAGAGAAGGACGTGGGTTGCGCCATCTCCATCACACACGGAACAGATACTGGGTGGAATCTGTCACATTCTAGGGAGTTTTTCTTAAAGTATTATTCAAAGTATGGTCCGCAGAGCAGTGCCAGATTCCAAAGAATTCATTACTGGTCTGCTAGGAGGAAGTAAAAAGCGAAGAGTGAGAATGTGTAGTAACTCAGCGAGGCCTTTATGCACTGCTTCATGCGGCTGACCAAGGGACAGAACTCAGGCGCCATTAGAGCCCAGGAGGGTCTCAGCACGGCGAGAACTGTCATCATCAGGCGATGACAACACAACAGTACAAACTGACCTTGCTTCAGGGGTCTGTGTCTTTCTGTGAAGGGTCAAATGGTATTTCAGGATCTATCCCATATTCTTCTTTCTGGTTTTAGAAATCTTGAAACATGCAACAAGCCATGCCTAGCTGCAAGACTGTACAAAAGCAGACTACAGTCTGCACCTGCTGTACAGGACAATTTGCTGGCCCTTTTCTCGGCAGTGACTGAAGCCGAGTTACAGAGCGAACGAGGCAGTCACCACTGTGGCTGTTCATCACCACGGCCACCATCACCATCCTACTTGTGAGCTCTTATCATGCACAGGACTCCAACCTGGGGCTGTGGGACGAAGAGATGAGAGAACCACGTCTGCACTAGTCTCGCGATCTTGATGGAGTGAGGTCGAGTCATAACGTGGGAACCCACTCCTCAAGCAGCAGACTCAGCATGGTGACACAGAGAACCATCATCTTCCCGGATCTTCTCTGCCAACACCAAGGAGTCGTGACAAAGAACTTGTGGTCACACGTGGCTGTGGTCATGGCAGACTGAGGCTGGAGGTGGTCTCCCCCCTCGGGAGGGGGACATCACGGCCCTTCGAGGACTCTGGCACTATCGTGGAGGACGCCTTAGAATACCTCAGGAAACCCTCGCTCGTCTTCCGTTCAGTGCTGGACGCCACTGAGGAGCTGAGCAGCGCTGCGGACTCCTCCTGAGAAGCTGCTGTCTTTGACTAGTAGGTTTCATTCTCCCCAGAGCTCCCCGAGACGAGAAAATTGTTCACAGCTCCGCATAGGAACATGGCACAAGGAAAGGGAAGGATTCACATGATGGCCCCAGCCATGCACATCTCCAAAGTGCTGTGTGTAAACCACAGTGCGAAGTCTGAGTGCAGCAGCAGCAGACGTGGTGCAGGGTAAGGAAGGAGCTGCTGATGGGCTGACTGGGCCTTCAGAAAGGAGCCCGCTGCACCAGCGGAGAAGTCTCGGGCTAGTCTTGACTTTCGAATTGCTCCTGAAGCCTCTTTGTGATATAAAGGCCAACGACACACAAGCTTGTTATCTTCTGGAAAGAACGTGCTTATGAGTGCATACCCAGGAGGCATGAAGAGATTTCAACTTCAATCATAACTGGAATACCGGTGCTTAAGGTCATCGTGAAGAAAAGAGGAAGATGTAAGACCCTGTGGGGATGATGGGGCTGCTGTGCCAAGCTGCACCCGGTGCCAGCTCATGTCATTCCACATCATAAGCTTTCCCATCGCTGACCTGACCAGCCAGGAATGAGCCACTGTGCTCCCCTCAGTACTCTACATCTATTTGGGGTGGACTCGGATCAACACCCCAAGACCAGAGGATCAAAGACACAGAGGCCCCCATTTGCAAAGCAATGGTAGTGGTCAGCACTTCTGAGTGTAGCAAGCCCCACCTTGGCTCAGAAAAAGCGATGCATGGGTGGCGAGTGGGACCCGAGTGTCTCACACACGAAACAGAGCTGCTGTGGAATGATGCACGGCCACCGCTGGCTTGACGAGCCGTGTGAAACAGGAGCCTTTCGGTGGGTGAATGACGTCACCATGTACAGAAAGGAAACCCGCATGTGGTGCTTTTCTTACTCTTGAGAGAGAGGGCAGCAGCTGGGCTGCCCCTCCACAAGCATGTTTGCCTTGCACGCAAATCCACACAAGGACAGTGAAGACGACACCACAGAAAGCACTGTACTTTTCTCACCCACCTAGAAGGGCTTTTTAACACTGCCCAGCAGCAGCCAAAACAAAGTAGCACAGAAATAACCCACAAGCCCACGCGATAATGCACAGACTCGCCCACTAGCTTCCCCAGCGCACAGGCGCAGGCCACTGAGTGGGGCAAGGTGCCGAGAGGACACACGAGCCAGCGGGGATGCGTGAGCACATTGCACCTGACTGTCAGCATGCTGAGCACTGCCTAGAAGAGACCCAACGCTGCAGGAATTGGGAGAGACCCCACGGGGCTGGCAAGAGTAGGTAGGAGGGCATTTGTCCACCAGATGAAGAGGACAGGGGTATAAAAGGCATGACGGGAAGAAATTAGCAAGGACTAAAGACGAGTGAAGCCAAGCCTCCTTAAAACAGTCACACGTGCACCTGAGGGAATTACTCGGGATTGACCAAGCACGAGCCACATGGTACAGTGACTGCCACCTTGAGCGCCTGCCACACCGGGTCTTTCTGAGACACAGATTGCCAGAGAGGGATAGAATTGCCCTATATATCTGGCCTTTTGTCCAAAGGTGAGGAAAGAACTAGAAGGTCAGGTGTGGCAACATCTTCCTGTAATGCTGTCGTCCCAGCACCTGGCAGACCGAGGCAGTATGATTGCAACTTCAAGGTTTGCTTGTGCTACACAGACAGACAGACCCACTTCAAAAAGTCTAAAAGGAGGGGCTGGACTAGACGGTGCAGGCCTTCTGCATGCAACCGGCCCAGGCCAGTCACCTGGCGGAAGACAACGCTGCGCTTCACTGTCTCATGAGTGCATTTCCCCTGAGTGCAATTAAACTTCTGGAAACCTCTGCTGAGAACAGGAGCCACAACAGCCTCTTCCTGCTTCGAGCAGCAGACACCTCTCTCTCCCTCCCAGGTGAGACCCAGTGGCCAATGAGTTCATCATCAGTTGACCTGTTCCTGTATCTGTCTGGGTCTGCTCCCCAAAGCCCCTCAGCACCACCCGCCCAGCGGGCTTCCTTGCACACCAGGAAACCCCACTCCCTGAGAAACCAGCTCTCACTAGCTTGAGGCTCACGGAATACTGGGCCCTAGGTACTGCGTCGGTAAAAACGGGACCTGTAACGTCGTGAGGACTAAATGAAATCAATTACTGTCCTGCCCAGTACATGGCACGTGCTTCAGGGGCGGTAACAGAACAGCTAACACTGGTCAACGTAACTGCAGGTTCTTCACCACATCAACTCGTGTTGTCCTCACAACAGTCCTACAAGGTTCCATTATTTCCCTATGTTGCCGACAAGGAAACCAGGAAATGCAGAAATCAGGCCTCTGTGCAAGCCGCAGCAACAACGCCAGACTCAGATGGAGGCTGCCAGCTGTGGGTGCTGGGTCCCAGCGCTGCCGTGCACGCCAGGGCACCCTCCGCCGTGGACCCCGCCCACCGTGGCTGCAGGGCCTCCTCATGCTCACATGTAAGATGCTGCTTCTTGACCCCCGAAGGCAGACTTTACCTACTGCTTCTCTCTACGTACTTCTCAGCACATTCTAGAACAACTAGTAACTGCTACAAGGAAGCTCGGCTAGTCTACTGTCAAATGCGTCTCCCTGCTGACATTTCCAACTTGAAATCTGTTGAACAAATGTGTGAGAAGAGCCCTCGTGGCGGGCTCCACCGCCATCGTTAGGGCCTGCAGGCGTCATCCAAGTTTTGTTCTAAAATGAGCAGTTCCCATGTGACAGTCCCCAGAAACACCCTGCACAGCGAGTCTCTCAAGAGCTTCACTGACTGACAATACTCCACGCATGTGCCACGTGCTCTGCGACTCCTCAGAAGATTCCTGGGAGCTGGTTCTGGCCTCCTCTGGACTTCATCACAGGGCCTGTCCTTTGGATGCTCTGCCTGGTGTCCTTCCTATGAGAAATGTCATGGCCAGAAAACCTGCACTAACACATTGTGCGACACTAGCTCTCGAGAGGACGTCTTAGTTTAGCGCACGGCACTTCTGCTCTGACGCCATCTTGGACTCTGCCTCTGTCTAAGGAAAGATGTGCTGCAGCACTCCATCTGGGAGACCCGGCCCATGAGCAGCTCCTTGCTCTCAGGAAGTCCTTGAGGCCCACAAGGTTCGGTGTGGGGCCTCCCTAGGTGGAGAGTAACACCTTCTGGCCAGGCGGCATCTGGAGGGGACTCGAGCAGCCCGGCAATCTCGGGGGCAGCAAGCCACAGCATTGCACATAGTGTCGCCGGGGCTCGCGCAGCTGGCGTGGGCTTTTTGTGATAAGCTCACTGGTCTGCCAAGTTAGACTTTAGTGCAGTCCTGCTTTGGGTCTATCTTTGGGTCCCTGGGATGAAAAGACACATGTGACATCACTCCAGTTGAAATGTCACACATTTAGAAAGGGTCAAGATCCAGAGCGTGGACAGAGTCCTTGCTGGCTCACTGATCTAATCTCCAAGTCAGGCAGCTGCACAGAAGGCAGTGCGCGGATGCAGAACTCCAGACTGCGTGCAGCCCGACTGGCAGACGAAACACAGTCAGGTTCCATGGAGGCAACACTGGCTTGTCCTGGTCACTTGGACCCGTCACCTTGACACTTGAGATGGGTCTCGGCAAGTCTGCAGGAGAATGTCTTAAATTCATAACCGATGTGGGAAGAACCACCCCAAGCAGGTGGATAAGGACGAGAGAGCCAGTGAGCACTGGGGGACTGGTGAGCACGTGGATCCTCTCCCCCGATCTTGACGCCGGCCCTGACGCCTGCTGGTGTGACTTTCCTGCCATGATAAACGCGATCGGTATAAGCATGTGTCTTGAGCTGCGTGCTGCTCACAGCGAGGAATGTGAAACAAAACAGCTGTGCAGCCCCGGTGCATCTCAACCTCATGGAGCTCTGAGGGCTCCTCAGCACGGCTCAGGAAATGAGGGGTGTTCAGAAAGCAGGCACCCCGCAAGTACTCTACCATCTGCCAGTGACCCGGGGCATCAGTCACTGCGCACGTGCTCCCCTGGAAAAACCCGTTCAGAAACGGAGCTGGGGGAGAGCGAGGTGAGTGGCTGTGAGCGGCCCTCACGGGCGCTGGGCCCCGTGCCGCAGAGCTGAGCCCCAGCACGCAGGAGCGGGAAGCGCACGAGCTCAGCCAGGCCGGCGACTCTGAAGCTAGCCTGGTCTACACAGCTGGACGGTGTTTAATCCCAACCCGACTACCCGCCTGACTGTGGGACCTGCTCGCCTGTGTCCTCACATGGCACTGAGCTGAGCACACACTAGGTCCTCAGCTTCAACGACGGCACGTTCCCCAGAGTGAACGCTACCAGCCTGCGGCCGGCCCACCATGACTTGCCAAAGAGCCGGTACTCACAGTCTCTTCTTGTCCACCACACGCTTCACTCGCACAGCTCTTTGCTCTGAGTAAAGCTTGCACACTCCTGTGGAGGGAACAGCAAAACAGACACCCTTTAAAGGCATCATTAACACTGATGAGACCCTAGTCTTCGCTAGCAAGGCTGTCTTCTAATTCACATCTTAGGAAATGCTACATTTGACCTCTACGAGAAAGTGAAATACTTCTTAAGTAGTCGTCAACGAAATCCAAAACCGCGGTCCTGTGCGCCTTCACTTGCTGGGAATGCGTCTCCCGGTGCGCTGCAAGAGAGAAGGGGCAGCATTGAGTCTCTGCACCCAATCACTCTGAAGAACTGAAGTTGTTTACGGAAAGCATTTTCAAAACCACCACCATAAAACAAGGCTGTCGAGCGAGGCTACACTGTTGAGAGTAAGATCAGGCTTTGCAGGAGAAAGCTGAAACCCACAGGAAACTGGAAAGATAACTTGCGGCTTGTCATAGGCTTAGCAAGTGGGCCTGCAGCCTCCTCCTGAGCGCTGACCAGCTGTGCTGCGGAGTCCAGCGCTCACACTGACCTCGTGCTTGCACCACCCTGGGCCACGTGACCTTACTCTCCGGCATGGTTCATGTCATGGAGCCTTGAGGACACTTTTCTGGTGTGGTCTACCACAGAGAAGCCTGGTAAAGAAGGACTTGCCAGTCCTAGAGTCTGTGCCACTGACCTCGGTAAGAAAGTGGCATTCATGGAGAGTGCTCAGCGTGCAGGCACGTGCTAGGACTGCACATGGCCTTTGCGAATGAGCTGGACGGCAGCTGGACATGCTATTCCACATGCAGGAAACTAAGGTTCAGAAGCAATAAGCAGCCAAGGTCACAATGACCTTAAGGGGGCACAGTATATGTCCTTACTCATGGGGCGCTTAGCTCCAAACTAACACTAGACTTGGGAACGCGGCACACAGAATCTCAGGTGTGTGCATGCCTTCTCTCTACAGCTTCCATCGCGCTCCTCGGGGGTCGTCGTGTTCCCCCCGCAGCTTCTCCAACAGTTCCGCCATGCGGCACCCACGCGCACGTGCGTGTGCCCACATACACAAACGCTTGCATACACACAGGCCGCCACTCAGCTTGGCCTTGGTAACTTTCTGATTCTCTCTGCATCTGCCTCCTGCGTATTGAACAGCATTTTCATGACTTTGAACAGCTTACATTACACTGCTGCTCAGGAGGGAAGGGTTTCTCACTGAGAAACTAAGAGAGATTTGTAGGTGGCTGTGCCCTCTGAATCTTGTTTAGCTCCTTGATATATTCCTGGTTGCCTGTTGCATCTTTTCGGCGGACTTCACCTTCTGTCCTCAGTTGCTGAATTGCTTCTGAACAGGTTCTCATGAATATCTGGGCGTCCTGGTCTATCTGGTCTCGCTCTGTGTCTGTCATTCTCCCATATCCAGACATGACATGGCTGAAAGGAAAGACAAGAAGGAAATGAGTGGGTGGCGGGTGACAACACAATGCATCGGAGGTGGGGGGGGCGGGTTTTCATGGTGAAGCTGAGGCTGCGGCCCGCTGGAGGGAGCGCTGGCCGGTCAGAGAGTGGAACGGAAGCGGCGAGGAACCATCTGTGTAACAGCTTCTACAGGAGCCGGTTTATCAGGCTGCAGCATGCGGCCTCACTAAGAATACGGGCTCTGAACTAAGCCAGCCTAATGTCCCCCCATCCTGAAGCTCAGGGACATCTGCGGAAGAGGGGGCGGTAAGATTGTAAGAGCAAAAGGATGGGGGGAGCAATGATTTGAAGAGTCTCCACACTAGATAGGGCTGAAGCAATCATAATAGGACTTTGCATGCCCTGCGCCATGTCCGTCACACTATTGACCTCACAAAGTCTAACATCGGCTAAAGGCACCAAGATCTTTGGAGGCAAGGGATTGATGGCCACAGAAGTGTTCCTATGCTTAAGGGGAACACGAGAAAGGGTTCAGGGAAATGCCACTGGGTCCTTTTATGTCATCGGAAAGGAGGACCAAGAGGAGAGTTAGGCATACACAATATAGGACTCTCTGGGAATTGGGGGGGGAGGCACTGGGAGATGGGGAGGGAGGGAGGGGGAGCAGGGGGTTCGGGGGGAGGAGGAGGGGGGAGGGAACTGGTCTACCGATTAAGTTTGTATAAGCTGAAATAATAATAAAAATGTTATTAAAAAAAAAAAAGAATACGGGCTCTGACTGGAAACGGGTGGCTTCTGAAGGCACGACACAGTGACTTGGTCAGAGCCACACTGGCAGATCACCCTGCGTGCTGCAGGGTGCTGATCGCGCAGCTTGAAATACAAGTGACAACCTGTTTGGCTGCCATTTTTGATGCTGATAAGCCATTTTCAAAACTCTCAAAAAAAGCATTGAAATCAAATTTCATTTTCTCCAATGTTAGGTTAGAACACCCTAAGTCAATAGTTAGTGAGGTCGTTTGCTCTCAGTAAGACAGGTGGGTGTGGCAGCATAATCAGGGAACAGTGATGCTATTCAACCTAATTAAAAACTCTGGACTTCACACTGAAACTCAGAATCAGAAGCCACAAGTTGGAAGGAGGCAGGGGCACAGAGTATATTTTTCCTACAGGGGCGCAGAGCCCAAGATGCACACAAGGGCTCATATTCCACGTTCACTCACCAACCCACGTACCCATAAGGACAAACACAAAGTGCTGACTCCCCCTTGGAACGCACTGGGAACCCCACTCCAGCCACTTGCCCCCTCACGCACTTCATTCCAGGGACAATGATCTCCCCAGGGCACTGCCCAGCATTCATTTTTCATGTCGTCTCTCTACTCTGAGGCTACACTCTGCCTTCCCTGCGGGCCTCCCAGTCTCACTTCTACTGGCTCCCCCTGCTCCTCCCCCACGAGCTTTGTGTTACTGCAGCTATCGTTCTCAAATAAGGAACAGTTTTCTCTCTCTCCTCCCAGCTTCATGAAAGAAAGTGTGTCTGGTCCACTTCTGCTTCCCAGGACCTAAAAAAGGTCATGTGCTAACACTAGCCAACTCTCAGTATATGCCAGATGTGTGCCCCTGTGTGTACTTTATACATATTTATTTACTTATCCAACCCCTGCAACTCATCCGATAACTTGCATTTGTGCTGACCCCACTATGAGCAGCATTGGGCTGAGGCTTTAAAGCTGATGGCATCGCCTTTCCAATCTTCACAGAAGATGCTGCCCTACGGGACTGGTCCACAAAGGAGGCTGCAAGGAGCCACAGGAATGCTCTGCTGCTGAGGTGGGAAGTGCCTAAGAAGCTCCAGCTACGCTGCCTTAATGTTGCTGTGCCTTCTGGGCTAGAAGTCTCCTTTGGTTTTGCAAAATACCCCATTATCATCTGGGAAAGGATCCCTGCAGTATAAAACCAAGGACCACCAGTTTCAAATGGAAACAGCCACTGGAGGATTTAAGAAAGAACAACTGGCATTTTGCAAGACTTTGCCATGGTGGGTGGCCTGGAGGCAAAAGAATCTAGACCCCAGGTGCCTTCAACTACAGTGGAGGGCGTGCTGCCAGAGTCTAGGAGGAGAGGATCCTTCAGGCGTCTGCAGGCAATACGGGTCGCCTAGATAGAGGCGAAGAAGCCCAGGATACACTTCCGTACATGTGAGTGAGTGCACATCGTGGGATAACAGAAGCACAGGACTGGGAAAAGGAGGTCATGGAGCTGGGTCAGAGCCTGCATCAAGACAAACACTACATAGGTAATAACACAGTGGGCATTTGAAACACAGCCATCTAAAGTCAGGAAGGCTTGATGACGCAGTCTCAAATTACATTACAATAACAAAATTATTACTATTTTGAGAAGGTTAAATATCTTGTAAATAATTCTAAAATACATAACCTTGTAGGACATGCATACATACACGTCAATTCTTAATTTTATTTCCTTGACTACATACAAAGAATAATTTTATTACAGATCTGAATTCATCTAAATATTAGATTCCATCAGAGGAGGCCACATTAGATATGGGTTTGGGTTAGTCATACCTCAGGGAGGAGGAAGGAAGAAAGTGAGTAATGAAAGCCTCTTAGCCAGTTCAGGAGTTTAAGGAGCACGTCTGTGTTGATCATTTACTCGATTAGTCTGTTAGGCGAGGACAGGCTCAGAGTCAAAACACCCCCACCACTCTTCTGCCCATTACACACCCTCCTCAAGGATACACAGGAAGACGGAGAGACAGACCCTTCACACTCTGTCGTAAAGAATATTGAAAAGGGGTTGTGAAAGTAAGAGTGCAGCCTTCTGTTTGCTTTAAACAGTAAAGGACAGAAACGTCCAGCATCCAGCGGGCAGGTAATACTGACAGCATTCACTGTGGAGTGACCTGACCTGGGCAGCAGGCAGAGCAAAGCGAAGGCTACGTTCCTAATACTGTCTGTGCATGACGCTGACCACTGCTTCAATTCAGGAGTTAACACACATTACTCGCCTACTTCTCCGAACTCCGAGGCAGGTGCTCTCACCCTCCTATCTTACACGGAGCAGCTGAAGTTCACAGAGGACGGAATTGCTAGTCACTGAGACCTGACACAGGGCAGCCTGCGCTGCAGCCTGGTCTTCACCATCTTGTGTGTCAAGACTGGGCCTTCTACAGCCAAGGCTGACCTTGAACTTGCCGTGTGACTGGGGTGACCTTGAACTTGCTGTGTGACTGGGGTGACCTTGAACTCGTGATTCTCCTTCCCATTGCCTAAGTGCCGAGATGACAGAGCACATCACCATGTCCAGTAAGGCAGGACAATTCAGAAGCGAGGACGCGTGCTTGCCACGGTTGGTGGGGGGCATCTACAAACCAAGCCCCAAAGGCCGGCGTGGCTGAGGGAGCAAGCGCAGAGTCTGAGTGTACATAACGAGGGGACAGGAGAAAGTGGCCGGCTGAGAGCGGGACAGGCAAAGGGCTGTCTGTGGTGGCCTCCAGAGCTGGTCAGGGGACTCGCGCTACAGTCAAGGAAAGGCTGAGCACACAGAGAAATGAGGTGTCGGCGGAGCACAACAGAGGAGGGGGCAGTAGCAGGCTCTGGGTTGCTGGCTTCAGGCACAGAGCTGGAGACCAAAATCCCAGTAAACTCCCAGCACCCCTTTCCCTGGCCTCGGACTAGGGATCCCTCTGCTTCCTGCTTCTCAGAACTGCCCTCCCTGCTACTCTTCTGGCCCCAGGCCTCCCAATTCCTCCTGTCCTGCTTCATTTCTTACGAAGTCCACTTCCTTCACTAGCACTAGCCACAGTCCAGTCTGTCATGGACTTTAAAGGAATTCACTGTGTCTGCAGGACTTAGACGGGGGTGGCACGGAGTGCACAGTACACTACTGTCGGTTCTTATCAAATATTTCCTAACCACATGCAAACAAGGAATTCATCTCAACTTAGAAGGCAAACTAAAGATGACACATGTCTAGTTCCACTCCATGTTTCCTACCAGCTCTTGCCAGTTTCTCCCATTTCCATAACAGCGAGACAGGTTTCTACTGTGGATCTCTGTTTTCCTGCCGTGCTTTATTGGGTCCTGTCCAGACAGGTGTCTGTCACCTCACTGGGTGCTCACAAAGGCCTTGCTGGCTCGGTCACCCTTCATGTCCTTCCTCTGCTGGCATGCTGCCGCTCTCCTCCCTTACAGCTGCTTCTTTCTAGTTGCTCTCAACCCTTAGTTTCCCTCCCCCCCACTGGTTTATAAATCTTATTGCTGTCTACACTCGCTCCCTCAGTGACTTCACTTGGTCTCACGGATCTCAGCTTCACATTAACATGTCCCAGGTGTGTATGTGCAACACGGACCTCTCCTTGAATTGAGCTGCTTATATCTAACGACCTGCTCCACATCTCCACTCAGATGCTTAATTTGCGTTGCACGCAAGCCCCGCTGAGCTCCTGACCTCTAGCTTTAAAGGGCTCTCCGGCATCTGAGCAGTGGTAATTCCCTTCCGTCCCACACAGGCCCCCGTCTCTGACCCCGTCCTTAGCTCCCTTCTTTCCTCGCAGGGCTCTGGGGCTCCTGCTTTGGCATAGCCGCCTGTGGTCCTGTTGCAGGGTTAGATCCTATCGGTCCTCTGCACAGATCTCAGAGCTAAGGCTCTGCGCCCACAGGAGCCTTAAGATGAATGGTGAGACCTGAACCCTGATCCCCAGGTTTTCCTACCTATTTCTCAAACCCCAGCTCTGGGTGCACCTGCCTCCTTCTGATCCTTCCCTTCCAAGGTACACTCCACGCTGCCTTTCCATCCCCAGATGGCCCCTGTAGCATTCTGTCACCAGACGTCTGCGGAACTGATCCCTCACCTCTGTCACGTGCTTACTGTCACCCGCTTCATGAGGTCCTTCCTCACATGCCTTCAGAGGACTGTGCCCCTCCTGGTATTTTTAGTCCATCCCCCAAGATATTTATCACTACTGCCCACTCCCACAGTCCAGATGTTATGCGGGTGTAGCGTGCTCTTCAAGTCTGAGTCCTCCTGCAAATCAAGTCTCACGAAGGAAGGACTTTGATCTGGTCTCTGCTGTGTTCCCACATGAGGAGCAATCATGGGATCCAAACTGGTAACTAACAATCAAATATTTCTGAAAGAACTGAAGCGACAAATACACCTGAGCTGGAGAGTGTCTTCCACAGAAGCCGCTCCCGAAGCACCGCCCTCCCTTGAGAACCTCTGGGCGCCAGGTCCACCCCGCAGGGAACGCTCCTGCTGAGGTCACCCCACTCTCTACGAGACGTGTGAGCTAAGCATGGCCCCTGCACGTTCCAGCTACCGGGTCAGCATCCTCTCCTCCCCGATGCAGCTTTCTGAATCCCTGGGTCGCCTCTGCAGTTTGCAGACCGGGCTAGGAGGAGAGAGGACACTTCTCCAGCCCAGCACTCCTTAGCAACTGGCTCTATTAGTTTGGTCAACACTGAAACGGAGGCAGAAGACACAAGAGCGAGTCGAGGAGACAAGCTCAGTCCCCTCTCCCGACGCCACGGTCTGGGGTTCTTCTGGAGGAGTCAGCGTGGGGAAGCACAGGAGACCCCGACTGCAGGCCAGAGGCCCTGAGGGAGCAGGTGCAGACCTGAGGACGACTCCAGAGCCCCGAAACCGACGACTCCCATTCTGTGTTTTGGCTTAATGGACCCACTTGGTGAAACCAACGAGGTCTAAAGGTTAATTTGAGGAACACTGAACACTCGGGAGGGAGGCCCGGAGGACACGTTAAGCAGACCCTTGCAGACCCTTTTACACGGGAACTGCCGGTGCTGTTATTCTTAGTAGCAACAACAGAAACCAACCAGGTGCTCTCCTGAGCGGGGGTGTTTTCTTGCCAGGATATTGTGGGAAGGATACAGCAACCAGGAGAGGAGAAATTATTTTTAATGAAGGTCATTCAGAGATCCAGCCTGAGGCTGCCCAGGCTGCCTGCTGTTCTGCTCTAGTAAACTGTCATTATTAAAAAAATTAAATGGGTCAATAAAGCCTGAGCTCTCCATTCTGGAAAAAATTATAGCTTCCTAATTATGTCAAACTAGCAAAGTCTCATGGTCCGAAGGCAATATTTCTATACATATTCTTTCAATTCCATAATTACATTGCTTATAAAATGTTCCTAGGAGCAGGCCAGAGCCAGTACATTGCATATGTGGGAGGGAGGGCAATGGAAGGGTTAGAACCAATCTACATCCTTAGAGAGGGAGAAACCGACAGAAGCTGAAGAGGGCGGCCTTACCCTAACTGGAGGAATGGCTCTGTGGGGGACACCTACATCCTGGTGTCTCTGCCTCATCAGCATCCCTGGAACGACACCTCAACCTTCCATGGCAGAAGTAGGAACTACTCTGCTGTGTGTGGTGGGCACAGGAACCAGGCAGTGCCTAGCCTTATTCTCTCTCCCTGGGACTGACCTGTCCTCAGAGAGCAGTTTCCATTCTTTCTCTCTTGCCTGTGTTGCACAGATGCCTGGCCCTTCTGCCTGTCCACCAGGGACCGTGACTGTTTAGCGGGGCTAAACCTGATTCAGTCTGTCTAATTCGGGTTTGCAAGGCAGCTCACTACGGTCCTCAGCTCCGTCTGCCAACCTGGATTTTACTTGTGATGAAAGTCTTTGTCTCTGTCCCTCCACCTGCAACCACACCAGCCAGCAGAGGACAGTACTGTTCATGGGTCACTGGGTGTTTAGACTCACACACTCACCTAATCTTCACGAGAACTCTGCCCACATCTCATCGAAAAGATCAGCAGACAGAAGAGAGTGACTGGCACGAAGAGTAGAGGGCAGAACTGGGCTCAAGTGGCTCCCCCAAAGCTCATGCTCTCTCAGAGCCACCAGATGGGGAGAGGACGGCACTCTACCAACCTGTGGGTCAGCAACGAACAGGCGGGGAGAGGACGACACTCTACCAACCTGTGGGCTGGCAACCTGTGAATGGCAGGCGCTGGGGGAAAGAGCAGCAGCCTGAATTCCCACTAGACATTAAGACAAAGCAAGCCTCCCGGTCACAGCTGTGCGTGCTGCTCACGGGGGAGACGTGACAAGCCTAAGCCACAAAGCCAGCCAGGGGCCGGCTGAGAATGACCCCAGGACTCCTGTCCTCAGCCTCAGTACTTGCTGCCATTGCTACTGGGAAGAGTGGGCTTGGGACTGAGACACTGGTGGGAGGCGTGGAAGTCCAGGAGCACTGCATGTTCTGCCTGCCTGGATCCTGCTGACACGACCAGTCCAGAATTGCGGCAGTTGCAACACACCTGCTACAGCTGCTATTGAAACACTGCACTCGCTATAACTGCAGCTGTTGCACCCACCACAACTGCAGCTGCTGCACAGCTATCACTGCGGCTACTCTACTGTGCCTGCCACAGCTGCACCTCTGCAGTTGCATTACACTCCAGTTCTCTCTCGGAGCCATGTGCCCCCCCCCCCCCGCAGATGTCTGTCACTTCCATTCTCAACTCTGGAACTCCTTACGGAAAGGGCTGGTTTTTGGGTCTGCCACAGACCCTCAGTACCACAGGTGTGGCACAAAGGGAAGCAGAAAACAAGCGACTTAGATGGCACGTGGATGTGGGGGTGACCTGTGTGCCCACAGCACTACTACTGAACTCTGGATTTCATGTTGTTTTCAAAAGTGGTACGATAATAGCCTTATCTTTTCCCAACCATTGAACAATGTAAACCATTCTTAGCCAACAGTCTGCACCCGAACAGGCAGGGCCGGGCCTGGCTTGAAGGCGGCGTGTGCTGGCCTCTGGCTTCCAGCAGAATGCGCAGTTGAACGATGAAATGGCTCTGCCTGCCTGGCATCCACCGCGTTCGCCAGCACTGCCTGACTTTGCTGTCTTCGTGACAGCTCGGAACTGGATCATGCAGCCCCTCCTCTCTCACTTCCCACTCGCAGCGCCCGTCTCCCACCACTGGCCTCTCTGCAGGTGCAACATTTTTCTTGAAAATCAGCTTAGCTGCACACCCTGCCTTTTTCCTTAAGCATACAGGAATCCCTCCCCTTCCTGTACTGTCCACTTCGTGGGGGCAGTGCTCCCCCCAATCACACTGCAACTGTTGTCAGGGCCTGAAGAAAGATGCTGGTTTTATAGGTTTCCAATTAACAGCCTGTCAAATTAGTATCTGACACACGCGTTCACTTTCAGAGATACAATTTACACTGCCATCTAGTGCTAACCAACTATTTTAATAGAGAGCTTACAAAGTCAGTTTTCTTAGTTCTGTGTGAGGCGGGCTACGACAGTGGAATGTGTTTGAAAGCACAGGCGTGCTGTCAGCTTCGGAGAGAGCCGGAGGACTACCCACCCGCCTGCGGGATGACTATCTGGGAGGAATTTAAATGAGGTGTCTCCTTTTGCATGTATTGACAGCTCTTTTTAAGGAGACTCATTTCTCTAATCATTCAGGAGGTGTCTGAGGAGCCGAGGGGCCTTGTTTCACAATGATGAAGTCCTAGGGGTGCTTCTACTGCACCACTTCTTATGGCAGCCCAACGTGGCCACCAAGTCTTACAGCGCATCTACTAGGTTTCTCGGTAGAATGCCAGGGTCTAAGAAGCTGGAGACGAGCCCCGAGCCCGCGGGGCTGCATGCGGTGAGGATCTATCTCAGACGCTGGTGGAAGGTTGGGCGGAAATGCACTGCTGGCCTCAAGCTCAGCAGTTTGGTTGGAAACTAAGTACACACAATGTAACACGTATGACCGAGCGACTTCACTTGGGAAATGGCTACGCATGCTGCAAAAGACTCAGGCGGCTCGGTTGGTCACAGTAACGCCATTCACGACATCACGAAACTTGGAAGAACCCAGTGTCCCTCGCCATATAAATGAATAACCAGCCATGAAGAATAATACAAGAAAGGAGGGAGACAGGGAGGAAGGGAGTGGGGAGGGAGGGAGGGAGGGAACCCGCAGGCGGGCCTGGTTCTCCACAATCCAGGACCTAAGAAAGGTTTTTACATTTCCAAAGTTTGTAAACAAAATAATAGTAATAAAATAATCATCATCATAATAATAACCATAAAGTTCTCAGATGACCACCAAGCCTCAAGTGCTAACCAGTACAGCAACTCAATACCATAATGCAGAAGGCTGGCAGACCCTGATACCTGATATAATGAAACCGTGTGTTCTCAGGGGAGAATCAGGGTGAGTGTGAGAACGAGGGAAGAGAAGAGTGGATCACCATGAACAGACTGGACGCGAGAAGACAGCTGCAGCACTTCAGAAGCTGAGGAATGTGGACGAGGAGACGGGCAGGACAACCGTGGAAACAAAGAGCCGTTCTCGCCTCTGCGCAGGTACAAAGAAGGAAGGTGAGGACGGCACGATAAGGTCCTGGGGGGCTCCAGCCTGATAAGAGGCCGGGAGCCTGGGGGGGCCGCCCCTAACCACTGTCTGCTGCAAACCACACACTCCCCAACTCTGCCAGCCCCAGGATCAGCCTCTCACACCTGACTCTGCCCACCCACTAGCATGCAGGCTCTGGAGAGCAGGGTGTTGTCCGACTTCTCAAGAATCTACGCCCACAGAAGGCACCGGGCAGCCAGTCAACAGACACCTGGTCAGCGAGTGAGCCCCCAGGTGGTGAGAGGCGAGGCTGCGACAGTCCTCAGGCTGGTGCCACTGGCATTCCACACCGACAGAGCTCATGGGTGCCCTGTGCATTACAGGACACGAGGCCCGGCACCGCCCTCTACCGGTGAGATGCCAGAAGCACTCCCACTTCCCAGCTGGGACAACCAAAAATGTCTTCAGAGGTTGCCCCATCCCCTGAAGGATAAAACCAGACACGGAAGAGACACGTAATGACCTGGATGCTACGGCTGAGAGGAAGTCACTTGTCTGTGTGTTTAACATATGCTCCGTGTCGAATATGGGTGAAGCATTATGGAAATGAAAATGAAAACTGAAAATGTCTCCAACTTCAATAAAGCTAACAAACTAGTGACAAAAGTCTAAAAACTTGTCAAATAAGAAAACAGGATGGAGAAATAAACCCGCAGAAGAGGTCTAGTTCATCAAGAGTGGCAGGGAAGGCCTCTTGGAGAACACGGTGGTAACGCTGAGAGCTGGAGTTAACAGTAGCACCACGCTTGCATGTGCTCTGGGCTGAAGAGCCCGCAGCCTCCTCCAAGGCTGGCTTGGCTGGAGCACTACAGCCAAGGGGTCTGGAGGTCTGAAATGAGAACAGAAAAGAAGGCAGGCCGGATGCGGAGAGGTGAAGCCACGGTGTAGAGCTGGCCAGCCCGGCTGCAGGGGATGACTGCAGCCAATGAATGCTTGAAAAAGACTAGCTATTGAGAGAAGAGGACCTCGCCACCGAGAGAAATAGGACCATGAGTTGCACTGGGAGATGAATGCAAGACTCAGGAAAGAAGGGCCAAGCCACAGTGGGCTGGTGTCTGCTCTGGCAGGTGTCATAGCACCGATAAGGACCAAAGGGAGGACCGTCAGGCTTGCAAGGAAAGCATGCCGCAGTGACATAAAGGAGAGCAGTGGAGATATGCTCATGAGAAAACCCGCGAAAGAGAAAAGCAGGGTGACAGGTGGGGACGGCCCTGCTGCGCCTTAAACCCTTGTTCCTCCACAATTCAGCGTACAGCACATACGGGGTCCCCAGCCGCACGCACTGCTCCATCGCTTGTCAGGAGGCGCTGGTGCCAGCAGAGAAACACCATCTAGAAGGTCCTGCGCTGTGACATGAGGATTTTGGGGACCCTGTACCCTGGAACCTGCCTGGGTGGGAGCTGTTTTATCCTGTAGCTCTTCCCCTGCCAAAATGACCTTCCCTGCTGCAAGTCTGGTTGGTGAGTATAAAGCAGGGTGCAGAGAGGAAAGGGGCACGGGGACAGGAGGGACCGGTCACCAGAGTGGAGCAAAGCGAAGCACTTACCTGTAGGCATTGATGTAATCCTTCCTGTGCTCCAGAAGGAAATCTCTCAGCTTCCCAATGTGAGAAATCTAGAATGAGAAAGGAAACCAACACTTCACACAGGGTTGATGCTGTATGTTTTAAGTCAATGGAAATGGCATGCAGGCCACACATTTTTAAGTTACAAACTTTGGTTTTAATTTTTGGTGTTTTTAAAGAAAGTTCTTGCCACGTAATCCAGACTGGTCTCAAACTTGCAACTCTCCATCCAAATTGCAGATAACAACCATCTCCAGGGTGATCCTTTGCTCTCAGTCTCAGTACTACGGTGCTAACTCTCAGGGGCTGGGTTTCTGATCAAAGGCTGTTTCTTGCCTCATTGCTGTGATGCTAGGAACAGATGCCGTCTAAGGGAGGAGGAGAGGGTAAGACGAGCATGCCTGTGGCCACGGGGCACAAGCCCAGAAAGGCCAGCTCCTTTCTGGACCGCCTCTCAGGCGCTGCAAGGGACTTGTACCGATGCTGTGAGCAGCAGTGACGGCGGTCAGCGAAATGAGTTTGACTTATGCGGACTTCGACTCTCACTGGTGCAAAGCTCTGTTGTCGGCTACCAATGAGAACCTTCTCTGGGGTGGGCGGTAGAGCCCTTGCCTAGATTTGACTCCAGGCCCTGCAAATGAACTCTGTTCTAGGACACCTATATGTCAGGTAAAGACACCTCAGCATTTCCCGAGGGGGAGGGTGACAACCAGCACCGGCCTGCTTCCGTCCTCTGCCCACTGCCCATTCCAGGTCCTCTTCATGACCAACAGACACAGGTGGGCTGACTTGGAAAGGTCTGCTGAACTCCTCTCTCCATCACATTCTTCTGTTAAGGGCTGGTTTTCATTTCAAACTTATGGGGATGTGTGCATATTGCCCGCACGGCACTCGGTTACACTCTGACTTAGCTTTACATGTGCTTGGTCGTCAGTGACGTCATGATATGAGCTAGAGTCTGCCAACAGTCTCCACAGCGGTGATCGACACACAGTGTGAGTGTACAGCCACACTCAAAATGGCACTTCTAAGAGGAGAAAACCATCTAGCAGGCGTTCGTCAAGCTTCTCACATGGTCCAGATTACTTTTGGAAACGCAATTAAAAAAAAAACTATCCAAAAGCAAAAGTAAGAAAAATGCATGGCTATATGATGTGCTTGCATATCGGAGGTACGAACTGAAAGTCCCTCACCGGCTCAAGTACCCAGACACTTGGTTCCAGCTGGTGGCACTGTTGGAGAAGGCTTGGGACCTTTAGGAGGAGGATCCTTGCTGCAGAAAGCACATTCCTGGAGGAGGACCTAGGGGCTGTAGAGCCGTGGCAACTCCTGCGTGCTCTGCCTTCTGATGGGTGCCGCAATGTGATCAGCAGTCGGCCACCAGCACCCCCCCCACGAAGCTGTTTTGTTGAACTGCAAGCCTAAGTGGGCCTTTCAAGCTGCTTTTGTCAAGGTATTTCTTCACAGTGACAGAGAGAAACTAAGATTTTGTCCAACACTGGGCACCAATGACCACTTTCACTTTCTCTTCTCCAAAGCTTCCTGGGCTTGAATATCACTGCACCCACTGCCTGGGTGGGGGGCTGCCTCACAGAGGCTAACTAACTTGCCCAAGGTCACACATCATATCCGTCGTATCTGTTTCAAACCTGAAACCAAGTCTACATCAGACACATTTTCTAGTTGCCACAACTGTCTTCCTCCTCCTGCTCCTGCTTCTTCTCCTCCTTCTTCTCTTCTTCCTCCTCTTCCTCCTCCTCTAGCTCACTGTACCAGTACTCTCTCTGCTGCTGTGAGACAACACTCAAACTCAAGCAACTTAAGAGGACAAAGGGAAATTTATTCAGCTTACAGTTCCAGAGGGGAGACACGGTCTTCCATGGTACAAAAGGCATGGCTGGCTAGCAGAAGCTGGAGTCGGCCTAAGTCACATCCCTGTGGAGGCACAAGCTGCAAAAGCAGACCTCTCCTGGAAGAAGGGTGGGGCTAATCAACTTGTGACTGCTTTCCTCCAGCAAGACTCCACCCCCTAAAGGTGCCATGACCTTCCCAAACAACTAGATTCAAACACATGAGCCTATGGGGCCAGCTCACATTTTAAGCCATGACACCCATCTAATCTGCATCATGAAATAAAAAACAATTACAAGACATGCAAGCAAGGTTTTATACTATCATATGTAAGATAGGATGAAGTGCTTCTGTTTCAAAAGCTTAATAGTTTTTACTTCCTATACGTCGATCTCAGCTGCCCACCAGAGGCGAAAAGTGTTGAAGGGCCAGGGAAACAATATGAAGGCAAAGCAAGGAAGGAGTTGAAAGAATGTCTTTGGTAGTGATCAGTTCTGGCTTTAAAAAGCTGGAGCCAGGGGCTGGAGAGGTGGCTCAGGGGTTAAGCCTCTGCCTTGCAGGCGGAAGGTCCTGAGTTCAGATTCTAGACCCCACGTGTAGACGCCGGGTGGAAGCGGGGACAGCCTGCGTTTCTGGTCCTGGTAGGGCGGAGCCTGTGAATCCCAGGGCAGAGTAAACAAGGAGGAGGTGGAGGCGTCCATGGTGGTTCCTGAATTCGTCTGTGGTTCTACACACACACACACACACACACACACACACACATGCACACACACGCATACACACACAAATGAATAATAAAAAAAAAAAAGCTGGGGCCAAAGGGTACAGCTGTGCTGGCTGAGCTGCCGTGGGATCACAGACGTGTGCTTGACCAAGTCCAAACTCCCGGCGCACAGCAGTCGAAGCTCTTGACCTTCTAGTCTCTGAAGTCCTGGTGACCGCACTTTAGTCTAGATTCCTCCACCAGAGTCTGGGCGCCTCTCGATGACTGTGCGCCCACTGGCCACTTCTCCCCTGCGACGCTCTGTGCACCGTTTCCTGCAGCTCATACACTCTGCGCTCAAATCTGTTGTTCTCTGGCAGCCAGACCCCCAGCCCCTCAAAGCGCTACGTGTATACCTGCCTCAGCACCTGTTCCGTCCTGATGACTGCGCTAGTCAGGTATTGACTTTCCTTCAAGTTTCCAGAAGTAACAGCAGCCCACCCTTCTCTCCCCAGAGCTGCTGGCTAACGGTGTGTTGGTGTAACCAAAGCCTCCAAAACTGAATGCTGACAAGAGAAGAGGAGCTAAATAATCCCAGGACGATTCCGGTCTTCCCTTGCCTCAAAAGCTCCCCGTCTCTGAATCCTGCATCTGTGGGGATCTTATTCTGCACGGCCAAGGGAACTCGTGTAGCAGATGACTGGCTCAGAGTGGCATGGTGCGACGGGAGTCTCTTGCTGCGGGCAAAAGGTCGATGAGGGCCTTGGAGTGCATGCCTGCCCACCCACTGGGATGCTGGCCAAAGAACTGCAAGGTAGAAATACATCTGTGCTGCTCTAAGTCACACTTTGCAGTCATCTGTTGTAATGGAGGGGATACGTTGACTTAGAGCCTTCATCCCTACCACAGTTATTTGAAGGTATCATCAGGAATTTGCACATAGAAAGTGTTAAAAGGTGCAAAGGGGTCCCTCACACAGGCTATTTCCAGCTACTACCCATGTTTAGCTTGCCCCAGTCTGCAAGGAGGACTGGACCTGGGGATGAGTGACAGGAGCAAGAAGGCCCCAGGGCAGCTCAGAAGCACAGCGCGAGAGGCTGCAGTTCCATGATAACAGATGGATCCGCAACTTCACAAGTTCCACAATAGGAGCTTCCATAAAATCAATGTATTCAAACAAGCAAGGTTCACTCAGAATTAAATGAAATTCTGGATAAGTTAAGAGGTGTTAAGCAATCGTGAATTTAATGTCAGTAGAACAGCTCAATACTTAATATCGGCCCACTATATAAAATACTTTAATGCCAAGAATGAAAAGAAACAATCAAGATTCTTGCATGTGTGATTGTGAGTGTATGTTTGTGTGAGAACATGTGTATGTACACATGTATAGGCTAGAAAAGAAACAAAGGAAAATTAAGACTTTTCTCAGTATATATGGATGTGTGTGTGTGTGTGTGTGTGTGTGTGTGTGTGTGTGTGTGTGCACGCACATACAGATGGGTACTGTGGAGGCCAGGGTTTGAGTTGGGTCTTCCTCAATCTCTCTCTACATATTGTTTGAGGTAGAGTTTCTCTCTGAACCTGGAGCTCACGGACTGAGCTAGACTAGCTAGCTACTGAGTCCCAAGGGTCCTCCGGCCTTGGTCTCCCCAGAGCTGGGATTACAGGCGCGTGCCCTTGTACCCAATTTCACTTCATGTGGCTGCTGGGGACCAGGTCTTCATGTCTGCACAGCAGACATCTTACTTAAGAGGTTCTCCCCGGCACTAAAACTTCTCTAGACATCTCACAGTACTGAAACTTCTATTAGATTCCTTGCAAATCACTAATGAACCATTTCGATAGGTCTCATCCATCTAAGAGACACTGGTCCCGAGCAAGTCCCCACCACTACTGGGGACGGTCCCGCCACCGCTGCGGACGGTCCCGCCACATGATCCTCTCGCTGCTGGAGCACTCGGGAATCTCTTGCTGTCATGGTTCGTACAATCCTGATGTGCCCCTTGTGTGCACGCTTTTTTTTGGGGGGGAGAGCATTTGTGTGTGATACATGTGTGTATCAGAGGGCACTGTGTGTGCCCGTGAAAGACCAAGGACAACTTCAGGACTCATCCTGGATTGTTCTACCTCCTTTTTGCTTTGCTCTGGGGTTCGCAGGCTCCGCCTTCCAGGATTGGAAGTGCAGGCCGCTGTCATTTTTACGTGGAATCTGGGATCCAAACTCAGGTGCTTCTGCTGTGAGGCAGAGATTTAAACTTTGAGTCATCTCTCCAGCCCGTGTTCACATTTGAGTGAGGTTGAATAGTTGTGTTCTTGTGATTGTTTTGTCCAGACAGTGTCACTATGTGAGCCTTAACTTGGTATGTCCGCCACACTGGCCTCGAACTTGTGGTGAGCCTCCCGCCTCTGCGCTTGCGTGCTAAAATTACAGATATGAACCCCCCACACTCAGCTTATCCTTTGGGCTTTCAATATTTCCACACACAGAACTAATTTTAATAGTCATATAGTACTGAAGGAATATTCATTTATCTAAAGAAAATGCCTTTTATTTTAAAGGAAAGAAAACATCCCAATATGATGCTTGAAAAGAAGATGATAAAATGAAAACGTTTTGTAACTAGCATCAATTTCTTTGTCTTATATCACTAAAGAGCATGGGGAAGTGGATAAGGAAGAGGGTCCTCAGAGGAAGAACACAGGGGGCCAGGGGAGGGGGTGACCAGATGTAAGGGCTAAGTACAGGGTGTGTGCTGGGAGGTGTGCCAAGGCTTGGGGCCAGGAGAGGCGCCCCCTCCACAGCTGTGTGTCTTCGCGACAATCCTCTCCCTGGAGGCTGACCCGCCCCACGGGACAGCCTTCTCTTCCTCTCCAGGGGCTTTCCCAGCACATCCCTCAGGATGTTATGCGAGCGACAGGGGGGTGCACTTCAGCTGAGTTTCTTGAAGTCAGGAGCTGTGTCCTGTTCATGTTCATAGCTCCAGTAGCCTAAATCTTGGAAAGGGGAAAGAAGAAAGGAGGGAGAGAAGGAAAACCTACAAAAAAGCTTCAAGATCTGATAAACCCTGTTATAATGGCTGGACCAAAACACACGCCCAAAAGAGGACATGAAGGTGGGAGGAGATGGGGGGTTCGAGATACATTGTATACACATATGACATTGGCAAAGGATAAATAAAAATATTATAAAAACAAATGAAAGGTATCACAGACTGTACTTATATCACTGAAAAAATAAACCAATGATCAGGACAAGCCAGCTGGCGTGCAGACATGTAGCTTGTCTGGACAGAGGGAGGAGCGTTTGGAAAGTCCATTCACAGTAGGAGGGTCTGATGGACAAGGCAGCCCAATGTGCTTTTCAAGATCGTGTTTCCCAAAGAGAACCATCTTCTTCCTAAGCAAGGGTTCATCAAGGAGCCGTGTCCACAAGACTGACACTTGGTATTACGTCTTCACAAGGCAGGATGGGTACAGACCAAACCAGAATCCTGCCTTTCCAACACAAGCTATAGTTTAAAAATCCAGCTGAAGTCCACTAACCACAACTAGGCTCCACTTCCTAATAAACAATTCAGAACTCACCAAAGGGCAAATACACCGATGGAGCATTACACACGCTCATGACCCAGTCACCCCTCTGAAGACTGTCTCAACACGTGAGCCTTCTGAGGGGACACATTTTATCCAAATCTTAATACTTTGCTTTCTTAATGCTTTTTCTATATAAATCTTTTTTTTTCTTTCTTTCCTTTCCCCCTTCCTTCCTTTCTTTTCTCACCTCTCTCCTCTCCTCTCCCCTCCCCTCTCCCTCCCCCCTCCCCCATCTTCTCCCCCCTCCCCCTTCCCCTCCCTTCTCCCTTCCCCTCTCCTTTCCCCTTCCCCTCCCCTTTCCCCTCCCCTCCTCTTGTCCTCTCCTTTCCCTCCTTCCTTTGTATCTATCTCATCTGATGCCCTAGAACTTCATGTCTTAACCTCTAGCTTCCACAGAGCTGGGGTATAGACAGGCATCACCACAACTAGCTGATGTTTTTAAAAGTTTTTACAATCAATATGTATAGTCTTTATAATCAGATAGAATATATATAATCAGATAGAAATGAACAAGAAAAAAGGGGGAGGTGTTTCCCTGACTGAAACCACACACTGACTTTCTTCCCACCCCCAGGACCAACTCCCTGCTGCTTTCACCCATTCTTAATCCTGAACTCTGGCTTACTACTGCTCATAACATTCTCCCAAGTGGTCAGCAACTCAAGAGTCCTTGACCATTTCTGGGGCAGTCTGAGGACCTGTGGGGTCAGCATAGACGTCCGTCTCATTGCGAGTTGTCCCATGGTTGTCTAGCATAACTGATGAAGCGCATGACTAGTTTAAAGTGGTTTCCTGGTCATCAATTCTCCAAACTGATAGGGCTTTCTATCTCCTGGAGAATTAAGAAGGCATGGAAAAGTTTGAACTTGGGAAGTCAGCTGCAAACTCTGCCCTGTCCACTAGATGGCAACACCAGCACAGGAGCAGTAGCAGTGCCAGCAGTTCGCTCGAAAATTCCACCATTTCCTTCGCCAACTTCAAAACTTTGCTGGGGCTTTCTTTTGAGCTGGAATCAAAGCACTCCCCAGGCTTACGGCTCTGCATCTGCTGGAGCTGGGGCGACGCTGCTGCACACTTCTCTGTGCCCTGGGTGGGTCCAGAAAGACCTAAAAAGACTGCTGGGCAGGGTGGACACAAAAGGATCTCAGAGCACGGCTGCCATCTGCCAATCAGGCTGCAGGCCCAGCTTTGTTCAGTGAGTCACCCACAGAACAGCCTGGCTAGCTGTTCCTTTGTGGGTGCTTTGTAAATTACCCAAAGCAAGAGAGACTGTAAAACCAAAGTCCTGTGCAAGATGGTGGGCTTCTTCTCACAGAATGGCTGTGTTTTCACCGCAGGGCCCGTTCAAAGCAGCAGGCAAGTACTCAGCTGGTCACAGCAGTGGTTTGACGTGCAGCCCCTCCCTCCCCTCTGCCCAAGATGATAGGAATTCTGTTCTGCTGGCACTTGCACCACTTCCAACAAAGACCTGATTGATTACGAAACACTAAGTACCGATTTGCATAATTTGCCTCTGCAAGAAGCAAGCATTGTTCAAGATTAAAGAGACTCCAGTAGGTCCCTCTGGCATATTGTAAAAAGTTCCCTGTAACACAAAATCATTATTTTTTTCACTCCATCAGTGGACACAGCTTGCTGCTCAGTTCAGTATGCAGCCACAGGCACAGCCAGAACCACCACTGTGGTACATAAATGTTGCCAACTACTGATAAGCTACAGTGATTTTTTTTTTCACAAGGATCATGTTCCTGAGTTTAATTTGGGCTTACTAACTAAATTCAGAACCTATTACCTTCAGACTTAATTGAAAAATGCATCAACACCAATGATTTGAAATATGAAAGCTCAGAACTACCAGCTCTGGACTCCACGGCCCCTGCTGAAGTCACAGTGGGGGGACTTGTGTCCTGTCCCCCCAGGAGAAGCATGAGCTTCCAGACTGGTCAGTGAGCTGGACTTCAGAGCTGCTCCAATGCATGAGCTTCCTTCCTGTCTTTACCTTCTCCAGGGCTGAGGAAGCAAGGCCATGAGCTCAGCGGTCCCCCTTGGGTGGTGGTCCCAAGAGGTTTGCAGAAGGCTATCTGCTTTCTGGTTCTCGCAAGCCCCTCTGGAGGCTCCAGCTCTGGGGGGCTTTAAGAGCCCCCAAGTGGTTTTCCTAAGGCTCTCAAGCCCTTCTCTGCCTGGTGGACTCTTGGCTTGGCCCCTTACTCTTTCCTGAGCACTTTCCTTCCCACACGGCTGACTCACATGCTCTAGAAAGGGGACCTGGCCCCTCTCACCGCCCCAACTGCCTCCTGGGCACACACCCCTGGGGCGAGTCCCAGACACATACTTGTGCAACCACTCAGGTGGCTCTCATGTTCCCAGACTTCCCTGTCCCCACCCTTCCACAGACAGAGCCTTGATCCCTCTCTTGATTCCCAACTCGGAAAGCCACGGGCATCTTCCGCCTTTCCTTCTTTTGTACCCACGACTGCAGACAGTCAGCTGGTCCTGCCCGTTCTCACTCCTCTGCTGCCCCAGCCCCTCCCTCCGCCTCTTTCCTCACGCCGGCATCTGCTGTGTCTGCCTGGAGTGTCTTCTCTCCCAATGCCAGGGTGTGAGGTCACAATGCTCTAAAGATGGTACCACCCCCCCCCCCCGCCCCGAAAGCCTTCCTGAGGCTGCTGATGTCCGGTGTCAGCCGTGTGCATGAAGTGCTGCTGCTTGAAAACGCTGTTCTGGACTTTTGCTGAGAGGCAATATCAATCTAACTGGACAGCAGTTCCTAGTCACTGCGCTTTAGGAGACACTGAGAGGAGCCATGGGGAAAGGGGAGCTCACTGGTTACAGGGCCTGCATTCTCACTGCAGGATCCTGAGCGCAGCCTGCAGGGCTGGAGAGCCGGCTGCTGAGCGACTGGAAAGCACTGCTTCCTTCTCAACTAGGTGCCTGTCCTCCAGAGAGAAAGCCACCACCAGGCGAGAAATTAGAAAAAGAAGATCCTACACGCTTAGTGTGAAGGAGCACACTAGGAACTCATTCCAGAGCCCAGGGCCTGTACAGGGCCTCAAGTCCCAAGAATCTCAAGCGTGCAGGTGGTTCCTCCTCACTCCTCCAACCCAGCCTCTTCCGTGACACTTCTTCCCTTCTTCCACTCCCCAAGCTGCATTTCTTTGGCACTGCTCAATGCCCTGTCTTCCTCCAAAGCTCCTGGAGGAGCCAGGGGCTGGTAGCTCTCCTAGGCTGCTCCACTTCACACAGGAAGGGACTCCTGCCTCTCAATCAAGTTCAAAGGGCTGACCGTGAGTGTTGGCCCAGCAAGCCTGAGGGCCTGGGTTCAATGCCCAGCGTGGTTCAGCTACTGTGTCCCTGAGGCAGGTCGCCTCTTCTCCAGTCTTCTCAGAACGTGCTATGGACAGATCATCTGTGGCGCCACATTTACTATCTCTTTATACAGACCTCGGACATCGCTGTGATTCCCAGAACGGACTCACTGTCAGTGGGAACCAGGAGCTTCCTTGTTCTGGACTCAACAGTTTCCTCTAACATTACTTCAGGGCGCCCGCACCTTGTCACTGAGTGAGGCTGACCTTTCGTTAACTAAAATGATTTTTCCAAGAGTGCTGTAATTGAAAGTCATCAACGGAAAACAAGACAAAACAAAACAGAGTGGAAGTCCAGCACGGCAGCATGTTCCTGTGTCCCCCGTCTTCAGAGAACTGTGAGTCGAAGCCAGCTTGCACTACATTTTTTTTTTTTTTATTGTGTATCTATGGAGGCCCAAGGGTGACTTTGGGAGTCATCTGGATTGCTTCTAGCTCATTTTTGCTTCACTCTGGGATTTCCCAGGCTCTACTTTCCAGAGTTGGAAGTGTAGGTCTTGGCCATTTACACCTGGAAGCTTTAAAAAAAAAAATGGGGGGGGATCCAAGATCCGAACTCAGGTCTTTCAGCTTGCGAGGCCCCTGAGCCATCTCAAACGTAGTACAATGAAACAAGAAAAGCCAAGGGATGGAACGGACTGAAAAGAGAGGCACGGAGCTTGTGACCCCTCCTTATGCACTGTGAGATCAACTGCTCAGACACTCCAGTGCTCACTCAGAAGAAAAGGTTCCCTACAGACATATTAGACACTTCATTAACCTCGGTCTTACAGAAGCTGACCGCTGTCCATGCTCTTCTAGCAATCTGATCAAAAGGACCAAAGAAGATGTGAGCTTCTGCTCAGGTTGCGGGGCTCTGGGCTAGTTAGTAACAATGGCCACTTTCTTTGCCATGTTTAGCCTTTCTTTCATTTGTCCACTTGCAAATATGTGAGGATGAAGGTGGCCAGAGACATTTTAGAAGCCCATAATAGGAAGAGGGAAGAAGGGTGAGGGAGGGCAGGACAGGCAACTCCAACATGGTTTTCCTCTTCTTTCTGAACTCAGTCTTGAGGTTGGGTGTGAACAGCGTACATCCGGTAGCGTAAAAGGATGTGATCACAGACCTGCACCCACGCCCAGCTTGCCCCACACTATTGCTACATGGTTCTGCCTGTCCCTTGGCTTCTTCGAGCATTCCTCGCTGCTGACCAAGGCTGGAAGCCATCACTGAAACAGCGTCTGGCACCATGTCTGTCGCGGGAAGGATGCGCAGCCTCGAACCTCTTCGCTTCATCTGCTCTCAGTCATCCAAAGGCGAGCTGTGCTTCGTGGCAAGATGAGCTCTGACCAGGCAGCTGTCAGGCTGAAGACAGCTCGGTGGCACAGTGCTGCTTCAAAAGCACAAGGCCGTACGTGCACCGTCCAACACAGGGAGGGGTTGGTTATTGCTCAAATTGGCTTTTGCTCTCCACTCATGAAGCACCGGCTTCTGCTCAACGAACAGAATGGGGGCTCCACAGGGTGTCTGTGTGAGAGCACGGGGGAAACAGCAACCAACTAAAGATCAGACTGGTCGCCATTGGGACACTTCGGTTGTGTCGGGGTTGAAGTGGAGGGAATTCCTTATTAGGCTGATGTCTTCTGTATGCAAAACAAATAAGCAAACAAAGGGATGAGAGAAGAAAAAAAGCACTCACCCCCTAAAGTTTCTGTTGGGTTATAACCGCATAATGTTTATACGGTTAGCAAGACTGACTCCATTTTGGTTTGGCCTGAACCAACAGGTCCCAGTGTCGGAATTCTGTCCAAAATAATGACCTGCATGGTTTTCAAAGTATAGCAGCAGGAAGTGTGGAGCAGCTCTGTCTCTAAGAAAAGAACAAGCGCTGTGTGGGGTGTCAGGGGATGTGTTGGCAGGGTTGGGAGTAATGGCGAGGGCAGAAGAGCACATTCTTGGCACGAGAGCCACAGAAGGCAGGGACTGTCTAGTGCAGTTCTGGGAGAGCAACCAATGAAGGGGTAAGGTTCAGATTCTCACATCGTGTGGCACCCACACGGAGTGGACCACAGGCTTCTGCTGAGTACGGAGTCCACGGGCAATCTGCCCCGTGGTGCCCAGCACGCTCTCCTTGGACTCTTTCCCAGCAGGAGTGCCCTGCCCTGGCCCATCTTCCGCTCACTGCACGCCTCCTCTGTGGCACTGCTTACACCTGACCTCCACCAGCAACCTTCACCTCTCGGTTCTCTTGGAGACAGAAAGTGTGGTGGATGGGCAGCCTGCTGGCAGCCATCTAGGCACACAGTGACCTCGACGCACCAGGAATCTCATCTGAATGCTTCAGGGTTAGACAAGGATATCCCCAAGGTTCTTTCTTGCTCAGAAATTCCAAGATCACATACAGTGATTGACCCACTTAAAAGCTGTGACCAAACGGGAGTATTTCTCTTCCATTCCTGTTCAGGTCTCCAGCCTGATGTCAAGTTTCACACACTTGAGGTGCACACTCACTGTTTATCTGACCCACAATTCAGCTTCAGAGCTTTGCATGTTTGGGCATAAGAAACTTTAAATATTTGTAACAGTTTACATGTAAGATACAGGGACTGATGATAAGTCACTGTGGCATTCGTGAAGGGCACTAGCAAACACATTACACACGGTGTGTGTCACAAAATGACGAGCGGGGACTCAGCAGTACTTCCCTCACAGCTTCAGGACGTGCCCCAGAGACAGACGAGAGACGTTACGGTGCCACTTGGCTCTTACTCGTAAAGGGCAGCACTGCCCCAGTTTGCATTCTGTACCTTTCTGCGCTCTTAATATTTTCACAACCTCAACAAGAGAGGTGAAAGAAAGACCTTTCAAACCAAAACCTTTCTATCCTTAAAATTATTTATATACCCTAAAAAGCAATTAGCGTACAATTTTACTTTCTAGGAGGGATTATATTTTTAACTCCTTCAGCAGCCTTATGAAAAGAATCCAACATCTAAAGCACAGTTCCTGACCTCCTTATGGAGCACAGATGCCTGAGACTCTAACGAAGCTATAAGGCTGCTCTCCTCTGCTAGAAACAGCACCTGCCGGCGCAGACACCTGCCCGCGCAGACACCTGCCCGCGCAGACGCAAACTGCCATCACCATTTCCAGCTTCAGAGACTCTTTGCTTTGGTGAAGTCTGATAACAAATCTGGCCCAAAGCATGTGTGTGTGTGTGCACGTGTGTGTGTGTGTGTGTGTGTGCACGCGGGCGTGTGGGCACGTGTGTGGGTGTGTGTGAGCACGTATGTGTGGGCACGTGTGCGAGCATGTGGGCATGTGTGTGGGGCACATGTGTGCGGGCGTGTGCGCACATGTGTGTGGGCACACACGCACATCTCTCCCTCTCTCTCTCTCCTTGTATAAACACCTCGCAGTCAAAACTTTCCGGCTCAGCACTCAGGAATACCTCCTGCTCTGGGTGGCCAGCCACCTCAGGTGACAGGAACCAGTTCTGCCAAGGGGTCGGTGGGGTGACAAGGGTGGGAGAAACGGACATCCTGCTTTACAGCCCAGAGAAGGAAGCAAGCCTGAAAACCACGGCAAGTCGCTGTGACCACATGGAACAGGGTCCAACCCCCGGGAGAGTCCAGACTGACCCAGCTTTGGCCCCTGGGTCCCTCACTGGCTCCAAAGCATGGAGAAGCTACCATGCCGTCCCCCCTCAGCTCCTGGAAACAACCCACCAGCTTCACTCTCCAATTTCTTCAGCAGCCATCAGTTAAGAGTGCACTTTCCCATGCGCGGAGGAAACATTAAGCAGATGATGCAGGGACAGCACACGGCCGGGAAGAGGTTCTCCCTCGTGCGATGAAGAATGAAGACCACTCCCAGTCCTAAAGAACTCTCGTGTTCATCGTCACTCCCAAAGCCTGGCTCGCTTCCTGGCTCCACAGTGTCGTGAACATCCAACAGAGGAGCATTTCTCCTCTTCCCAAAGTAAAATTAAGGAACTGTCCCACCTGAGACGGGTGCTCATGGTGCAGAAAGATTCTTTCACAGCTTTTGTAAATGTTTTGATACACACCTAGGGTACACGATCTCTCCTGACACAGCCGATTTCTGACCTCTAGTTCCAACCAGCAGCAACCCCTCCTCCTCCAGAACAGTACAGGTTCTGTCCAGATGCTAGTGGTTGAAGCACGCAGAACCGTGTAGTCTCCAGATTGAACACTGTCCCTACTCACATTATTAGCATTCGTCACGGGAGGAAGAAGGACCAACACAAAGGAAAACTCAAGTAGTAAAACCACAAATAAACCTCAAAGCATAAATAAAGTGCTCACTCTCTCACTTCCCTGGAATCCTGGCCACGGTTAAAATGACGTGCGAGGGCAAGCGTGAGTTAGCTCTCCAGGCTAGGCACAGCAGCAAGTTCAGAGCCTGTCCACTAGGTGGGGCTCTCCACCACGCCATTCCCTGGAGAACAGAGCAGTACATCAAAATGACAAGAGCCTGGTTTTAAGATGATTTGTCTCTAGAGGACATACATTTGGTTTAAGTTTCCACTGCAAAGTTAAAGTCCTTAAGATAGGTCATGCAGATCAATTGCTCCTGTAATCTGAAACTCAAAAGAGCAAGTAATATCTAAACAAGGGAGGGGGTGGCTGGGGCTTATGAGGGTCTCTGAAAGCCAGGAGACAGTCTGCCTGGCTGCCTCTAATCTCCCCATCAAAACTGTTACCTTGTTCAGTTTCTGCTTCACATCAGCAAGAGAGCAGCAAGAACGACTCTGAGCAGTACAAAGAGGGACAGACACTCAGCATCCCTGCTGCCTGACAGATGCCGAGTTTACACTTGACAGAAAACACTGCTTCGATAACACCCGAACCCCCATGGCAGAAGAGCCCTGCTCTGTACCAACCATGTCTCTTTTAGGGGAACAAAAGCGAAGGAAGGAATGCTCATTTTATCAAGAAGCTCAGAGGAAAGGATCTGGTAACAAGATACACAGCTTGCCTCCAAAGTCATCTTTGAGCTGAGGGAATGGGAATAAAATGCAGAATATGCCGGCCTCCGCCAACAGAAAGAACCTCCGAATTCCAAGCAAAAGCCAGGGCTTCGATCCATCATTCTCTTTCCTCAAAAAGAGAGATTCCTTTCCCTCATTATGGTCTCATCGGAGTAAATAAGACACGGGACTTAAAGTACTTCAGTGTGCATGCATGGATACACACACACACACACACACACACACACACACACACACACACACACATTCATAGGCATGCATACATGATGCAGAAAATTTTATTTCAAATAAGTTATAAAATATCTTATGTCCTCTTGGCTTAAAAAAATGTAAAGTTCAGTGGTTTCTAGAGTTTAAATACGCTACAGCAAATTGACAACAGCTAAATATTTTGTAATGATGACTCGCCTGACCAAAAAAAATGAGCTGTTACTTAAGTGTTGAAAACAGCATAAAAATAACTAGTTCCTAGTGTGATATTTGCTAGTGAAAAACTATAATCCTGATTTTGAGAATCAAATTATATTTTCAGTAATTACTATTTTACGTGCACACAAAATATTTTCAAACTATACTAAAGTTTTATACCCAAAACTCAGCTTCAAAACTTCTAGAGAAAAACTAGTGTATGCGATATTTTTTCCAGATAATTAAGTAAATCATTTGAAGAATACAAATACAATTTTTTTTTTCTATTTTCATAAAAATTTCAGTTAAGATCACATGTCAATTTGTTTGCAATAAAACTCCTGGGGAAAAAACCCTCCCGATTGTCCCGATGACAAATCCACACAAACTGGCAAGGGCCCCGCACAGCCCTGCACTAGGAAAGAAGAGGGGTAGTAGGAGTTTAAGAAATGCTTCCCAGCCGCATCCACACGGTCAGCCTGAGCGCTACCCCAGACGCCTGGGTGAGATCCGCAAAGCGTCCCATGCTGTGGAGCCGCTTGAGGAAACGGCAAGCCACCGCCCCAAGTCAGAGTACAAGCAGCTGAACAGAAACACTGACTTGCATTGTAAGATCAATCTTATAATTTTCAAATTTGAGATTTGAAACAAATTTCAAATTAAAGTTAAGAGTTAAGTATTTAACTTCTTGTGGAGCTTTACAATAAGTAAATAAATGTGTTCCCCCCCCCACCTTTGCAAAACAGAGAATCTCTGCTTAAGCTTATTTGAAAACAACAACAAAAACCCAGGTTATGCTTAGTGGAAACTACTTCGCTTCTAACAGAGCGATGTGCGCTGTGCCTGCTCACCTACCACACGACTGGAAAAGGCATCGCCGGGCCTCTGCCACAGTAAACGCGGCTCTTTAAAAACAAGCTCCATCCATGCTGGAAAATTCATATTTAGCTTTGATTTTGACTTATAGCCAAAGTCTTTGTTCCAAATCCACATAAATCAATGTTTCTTTCTTGAGAAGTTTTCAGAAAAACATTATTAAAAGTTCCATCTGACTTTAATAGAGTTTCCTAATTTGCTTCTGCATGTTTATTATCAAACTCTAATCATGACTTTCCCAAACTTATTTATACTTTCACACAAACTGCCAAGGTTTCCCAACTTAAATAAAAAACCCACAAAAACTATGGGAAATGTTTCGCTTGAAGGATAAAAGCGAAATGATCGCAATGCACACTTGCAATAATCAGCATTTACTTTTGCTCAAATACTTGGTTGACAGCACTGTCAATATCTACATGGAGCTTAATTTTTTTGTCTCTTAAAAAAAGTGAAAGTAGTTTTCTTCTCCACTTCGCTGTCAAAATACACACTGACTTAATACAAAGCGTTCGGTCAGGCCCGTCTCCTTGGTGCCATGGAGTTCACAACTTCAGTCCAAATATTTTATACGTCTAACTTCACTTTTCCCAGTAAAATGTAGACACTTTTACTATATATGGTCCAACTGATATTTCAGTAAATAGAAATAGCAGGAGAAATTGAGCATCACTGTGAGAGAGAAGGATTCATTTTATTAAAAAGCCGAAGGTTTTCCTCATGGTGCTCCTGTCACTGACTTAGGGCTGCATTTCTTGAGCAGGGTACCCTCACCTGGGAACGATTTATTGGCAACGTTACGTGCCGAAGGAGGAAGGGCCGTGTGGTGTGAGGCGCCAGAAACTCTCCGCACAGTCCAGGACTGGGCTGCGCTCTGAGCCGAGTTCCAACAGTATCCTGGGCATCCAGGCGACCCACACCCCCAGCTTCCGCCTCACTCTACACAGACAATTCTCTCCCAGGGAACTAAGGCGTCCACGGCAAAACAAGCGAAAGGTAAAACAGAATGAACACATTTTAAAGCCTCTATGATTAACAAAAGATTTTTTTAGCCACTTAAAAACAGCCTTCTAACGAGAGATTCTGGTTTGAAGTATGTCACACCCCACCTACCCCGCCATGACTCCCAGTTCATTTTGTAAAATGAGGTCTATTTCCTGTAATTTTAGATATTTTAGAGTACAATTATTTTACATTTTTATGATGCCTTTGGGGTATCATTACAAATATTTTTATGTGTTTAAACTTAGCAAAGTGAAATTAAGTAATAGCTTCTCTTAAAGGGAGCTGTCAGCTCTCTCTTGAACACAAATCTTTGTTTTAAAGCAATCTAGAGATTTATATCCCTAGTAACCATAGAAATTAGTCTTAAGCTCTAGGAAAAAAAAACTGCATAAAATGCTCTTTATTTAATTAAAATCAGAGCTCTGTTCTTAGAAATAAGGATCTTCTTCTGAACAAAAAGAATTTTCCACAGCGCAAACAGTTTCAACTGAAGGCAGCACTCTTTGTGATAGATTAATCAAGCTCATTTAATTAACTCTCACCCTGGCGCATAGAGAGTGAAATAGTTGGTTGGAAAGACTGCCCCAGGACCATAGCTTCTGAAACGTTTCCCAAGAAGAGAAAGTGAAACACAGTTTCCAGAAAGTGAGTGTAGATTCTCTAGGCAGGAGCAGAATGGGGGCTGACGGCTCTGGGGGCGCCCACTTTCCTTGGCAGCCTCGAGCAGCCCGCATCCCGGAGATGCCTATCTCCCCAGGATCCAGGAGCCAGGTGGGGACGGCTGGACAGCCAATGCTCTTCTAACCCCTTCTTCCCAAGTGGGCCGAAGATGTGCAGTGAGGCTGTACCCCAATCCAAGCACAGCGCTCAGGAACTAGATTAGTTTTCATGAGACTTAAAACTTGTAGTTTCATGTTTTTTTCTGTATAATGAATGATTTAAAGGGCTAGTCACATTCTGTGTCTCATTATTATGTCCTTTAAACTGTTAGGAAACCAAGCTACTGCTGATCATGACACAAAATGGACATCAGATATCCCAAAGCACTCAGAGTATATACACACCAGGACGGTCTGACGACAGGGCTTCCAGCTTTGCATCTCAATACTGCTGAAGACGCCAGAAAGGAATTCTGAGTTTTGGCACTGCTCGGAACACTAACACTTAGCACCTCTGTCAGCACCCTACGCGTTGGAAAAAGCACAGGCATTCCCCCCTACTCTACTCACGTGAGGGGAAACTAAGAGTATCACACGCTGGTGCAAGAAGGACTTGCAGACTGGGGTAGAAACCGCAACAAGAGTGGTCCCCGGGGTATTTAGCTGACATCACAGCATGCTCACTTTGCTAGTTCTAAAAACTGGTCTCCTAGGGTCAAAAAGAAATGTTTTTAAAAATTCATTGGGTAAGGGACAGGAGCGAGCACTGATTGTCCCGTGCCACTGTTGTCCTCCTACGTCCCACCCATTCCCACGGTGGTCACTGTTCATATTAAACAGTGTAAGTCACGGAACAATACAGTCCACACTTAAATTACAATGAGCAACAACAGCAGAAAATCAAAATCGATGACAAGATGTCAATAGAAAATAAAGCCTTAAAAGCTTAAACAAATCAACTCACAGCACAACAACTCACAGCACAACGTCACTAGAATCTGTCCACGTTGGCGGATGGTCCTGGTGACACCATGTCCTGGAGCTCAGCTGCCTCCATCCCTCCCGCCTTGGCCCCCACACGCAGCAACTTGGGAAGAGAAGCCAGAGTTGCACTTCCATGGGAAACAAGAACCCGAAGGCTTCTCTGGCTTTTGGCTACTCATGGAGTGTGTGTTTTCAACTCCTCCTCTCAGGGGATCAACGTTGGTTCCTTGTGTCCTGAACTCTGATCACAGGTAACTCCTGAGGGGTCTACAGAACAGACAAAACCGCACACTGGGCTCTGCGCTGAAGGGTCACGGACATCACACTGGCCAACGTGTGTCCTGGCGAGCAACAGTGAGAACTCGGGGAAAGGAAACTGGCCACTGCCCCCAGCATGAAGAAAGGTGTTAGGTTTGAGACAAACACTAAGCTATGCTGACCGAGGCTCAGGCAACTCTCCTGTCTCGGCCTCTTAATTGCGGACAGGAACACAGGCGCCACTGTGCCTGGAAGAGCATGAGACACTGACTGCAACTGCCTTGGACTGTCCGTGTCTCCTTGGTCAAGACGCTTCTGAGCTCAGATTCTTGCTTATGAAACAAAGGGATTTCACGCCCTTATTCCTAAAGTCTAGTCCAACTCCAAAAATTCCACGGCTTTGGCACTGAACTGAAAAACCAAACAAATGCTCTCAAGTGATTTCCTACTACCGGTGCCACGCTCAGTGACAAGCAGAGGGCTTGGCATCTGCACCTGCGTGCTGCAGACCATGCTCCATATTTTCCTACCAGTTCTCTGATACAAGCACCTCTCTTGTTTACAGGTGAGAAGACCGGCTCAGATACGGTGGCTGGCACTCAAGACGTGTCTCATGAACACTCCACATTATTTCCAGGCCTTCTGGGACTCCCGTAATACAGAATAACGTTATGCTAAATGACACACACAGACATGAAGATGCTGTGCTGGGTGTACACAGGTGGGGCGCGTGTCCCTGTGTCTATAGTACTTACGTTCCAGACAGGCCACCAAGCTGTGCAAGCTTTATGTCCTTATTTGCAAAAGGCTTGGGAGCCTCACGTGTCGTGACATCGAGGAAGATCCTTCACAGCAGACAGGAAACACAGAGGTGGCCCTTGACAGAAGAGGGATGTCCTAGCAGCCCTGTGAAGTGTCTCTCTGCCCTGTCAATCACTTCCTGATGAGTCACCTAACTACAGCCAAGAACTCCTGTTGCAGGAGTAGAAGATCAGCTAAGGGTGAATTCCAGGGCCACACTGAGGTGCAGGCTACTCCCAAACTCCTTGCCCAACTTTGGCCTCATCTTCACTTGTGAAAATTGGGAAACACAGTATGACACACCCCATAGTAGGTAGAATGCAAAGGAGCCTGGCTCACAAAGCTCTGTACAGCTCAAAGATTGTGTTTCATAGGGCGGTTGCAGCACTCATGCAAAGAGGAAACTGCAACGCATACAGGAAGGCGAGTAGAGAGGAGGCCTCTTGCACTGTCTGTCTACATTCTGGGCTGAGAATCAGCCACGGCGGCAGCCGAGGCTAATGAGAGCGGCACGACCACTGGACGGTGCAGTGCAGTGCCCCGCGGGCTCCGAGCGCAATGCACCTTCATCAAAGGTTCATCATGTACATCTTCAGAATCAGGACTTTTTTCATCTTTTCTCCTAAGAGAAAGCTCAAGTGAACAATATAAGACTTTCCATTTAAACTTGAAAAAACCGAGAGCCAGTGGTGAGGCAAGAGAGGGTGAGACGGACACGGTGACAGAATGAATCTCGGTTCAAATGCCGCGGGGACTGCCCTGACCTTGGTCCTGTCTCTGGAGTCTTGTGCTGCCCGTGCTGGCTGAGGCCGGCTGCTCAGGCGAAGACCTCACTGCTGGTCGCTGACTGCTACTGAATTCACGCTGCCGCCCGCCTTGCAGTAGCCCACCTTCCCTGGCACCTCTACCTCGGCTCAGATACTGGTGTCCCTCCTTGCAACTCTCTGTTCCCATCCAGTGTCCACACCCGCCACTCCCGGGGAGCCCCGTGCTGGAGAGCAAAGCTGAGGCTTGGGACACTGGTGCTATTTTTAAAGCGACAGCTTTCTGCGTGTTGCTCTCAAGCTGACGCAGGATGCTGCCCTAACTGTGGGCAAAAAGACACACTTTCTCCCCACCCTTCTTTGATAAATAAGCATTGTGCCAGGGGATGGGTGGGGTGGCATGGTAAAAATGACTACCATCACGTCATACCCCAATGTCACACAGGAGACCAGAATTCTGAAGGCCGTAGCACTCGCGGTGCAAACTGGAGCACATGTCCGCAGCACCAGGGATGGTGCGGCCTCCGAGGAGGTGAAAGAGGCCAAGGCCTGTACTTAAGCAGAGCGCCCAGACCACGTGATCGCCGGTTTCTACATACTTTTCACAGAACCAAATTCCAAAACCCAGCATCTTACCACAGCAGTTTCTCAGGGCGTCCCACCCGCAGCCTGGAAGCAGGCTGCTGCCGACGCCATCCTCCCTCCATGTGGCTGGACCTGATTTCCTTTCAGCTCAGGCTGAATTCCCAGGATCACTGCACACCCATCAGTGGGAAGCACGGGCCTCCACTCTCTAACATTTTTAATACACTATTGGCAGGAAAAACTGGGAGAAAAAGACATTATCCAACTTAATTGACATTGACCAGGAACCACATGCACTAAACAGTACTTTATTATTCGGACACCAACAACAAAAACATCAAGAGCACTCATGCAGCACCACGCACTGGGCAGTTCTGTCTGATCCTACAAGTAATAATTGGCTGAGTCTCGTGACCTCACATGTGGCATGACCAGCCCTGTTTCAGACACAAGGCCACCAAGGCCCAGGACGGCCCTGTGCTGTGAGATGTATCAGATGCTCGCTGCCAGAGCTGCAGCGATCCCAGGGACTGCGGGACTTGGCCCTGACCGCACTGTCCACTGTTACGACCCGAGAGCTTCACCAGTGACAAATGTGCTTGCTGGTCCCCAGGACGCCCTTGCCACATCCCCTGAGACACAACAGCTGGAATGACATCTGTCATGGTCCCTGTCCAGCCCCCAAAACAGGTTCTTGCTATGTAGCCTTCACTGGCCTCTACTGATTATGCAGCTTAGAGCCCAAACTAGTGATTCTCCTGCCTCTGCTTCCCAAGTGCCAGGATTGCGTGCGAGTGTCACCAGGCCTGGCGCTGTCTTGTTTTACGGAGGTCGACTAACGGCCTATGGAGTCATCTAGAACATGAACGAGAGCACGAGCAACAACAGGTTCTGGCCAGAGCATGCGTTCTCAGGAGCGTACATCTGCAGGTGCGTGGGAGCTGTAGAGAAGCAGGCCACAGGGATCACTAGGTAGGCAGTGTGCTCACCCACTTAACTAAACGTGTTCTCATAAGAAATAAAGAACCAGGCTGCAGAGATGGCTCAGGGGTTAAGACTAGGCCTTACAAGCAGAAGGTCCTAAGTTCAGATCCCAGGTCCCACATAAAAACACTAGGCAGAACGGCAGTGACCGGTACTTCCTGTCCTGGTGGCTAGAGCCTGGGAAAATTCAGAGCAAAGCAAAAAGGAGGTATAAGCAATTCAGGATGATTCTCAGTCACCCTTGATGCCCCACAGGGACACAGAATGCCCTCTGATGCACACACACACACACACACACACACACACACACACACACACCACCTGCAAAAAAAAAAGAAAGAAATAAAGAGAATCATCTCTTACAGAAAAGAGACTTCAGTCTACATAAATTTAGTACACATTGCCACCAGAATTTAGCAGCTCATTGCAACAGGTATTTCTTACACTTGAAAGATTCTTTTTTTGGGGGAGGGAACATTTTTTTTCTAGAGGGAAGTATTCCCAGCAAAAAGAAGCGAATTTGTAATGACTCTTACTTCTTGTAAACCAGTCCTGGGACTTAGACAGACAGTGGAACCCAGAGCTCCAAAGGACAAAAATGCGACCGGCAGGACTTTCCAGCCCAGCAGACTGCCCAAGGTCCACGGACAACGTGGCTACTCTACGAACACCCAGGAAGTCCATGTGCTTCGCTATCTAGATTATTGGTCCAATTTAAAATCAAAGACTTCCAAAGACTTCATAAATTTTCCAAGGAAAACAGTTGTGTTTGTCAGAACAAAACCATTCATGGTTAGAACAAAACTACCAGTGAATACAGGAAGTCACAGCATTTAATGAGCACAATAAAGCCGGTTTATATCCACATGGGCATAAAGTCACACCCCCAGATTAGGCAAACAGAAAGTAGTTGGAATTCTAGGAAAAGACCTGAGTTTTCTGTTAGATTTGGGGAGAGGAGAGGGGGAGAGTGACAGTGGTGGTGCCCTGGGACGACAAGCTGGGGAGTGTCCACACACAGAAAGCTCATCTGCAGCTGGTCTTCCAGAAAGGAAACACGTGGCCCATCCAGGCAGGCTGGGAAGAGGCTGACGGTGCCGCTTCTCAGCAGGGATGGAGGAACCTGGAGCCATCGCGAGAGGAATTTTTCAAAAGCACATTCTGGTGCCTAGCGGTGTGTTCTTCAAAGAGCCTTTCTTCCCATAGAAAACAGTAGCTTTATTAATGCGTGACCCACTGCAAATCCGAAACATGACTCCCAACCATACCTTATGAAATGGAAAGCCATAACTGCAATGCAAAACGAGACCCACAGAAATCAATATGAGAAATTTGAAGTAAGTAAATATTTTTTCCTGGGGTAGTATAAAACGTATAAAATTACAGCAGTAAGAAGCTATTAATTTGAAATTATGTTTAGATTTTTCAAAGAACTCTGAAGCGGGGAGAGGCGCCCTGTGCCACTCACCGTGAGGAGGCTTACCATGCCCAAACATACTTCTTCTGCATAGCTGCTTGGCAGTGCCGGACCTCACGGAACAGCAACACGGTTCCTCTGAACCTGCCAGCCCTGCTCAAAGCCGCACCTGAAGCTCCGGAGGGAATCACTGACTGGCTTCTCCACAACTGCTCATGACTTAATAGTCAACCCACTTAATTATTAAACCGAACCAGGTAAGAACAAGAGCTGGGTCAAGTTACCCACATAATTGAATATTCTGGCAAGTGGGCTTAGGAAAATTCCCGCATTCGCTGGGTGAAGAATCATTAGAAGACCAGAAGCAGAATGTCACCTTCTGGTCAGAAGAATGAGCTAAAAGACTTGCTGCATAAAGGAATGTTCACTTGACAATGTGGATTTTTTCAAATTTACATGTTTTTTTGAGAAAAAAAAATGACATGAAAGTAGAAGACGGGCTTGTTTGGAAGAGGAAGGGAACTAACGGGAGTTGGAGGGGCCTAAAAGAGGGTAGCAGGGATGAATATGATAGAAACGCATTACACATACGCAGGAAATGTCATAATGTACAATTAACATACACTAATAAAACAGTAAAACAAAACAAAAAACAACTTTCTTTCCCTAAGTGACACGACTGCTGACTAAACATGTCCTTGAGGACTTCTGCCCGCCACCCGCAGTCCAGAGGGGTGGCTGCCCCACCCGTGGGGGCTACAGCACAGGATGGAGCAGGGCAGTGATGGAAGACCACCAACATCATCCTCGGAGGCTCTGCACATGTGAACCTTGCTTCTCTGAGACTGTAAAATGGCTTTTCTATCACCCTACATCACAGAAGCATCACTCAGTTATATTAAAATTTACAGCCAGGGATGGGGAGGTAGTTCACTGCTTGAAGCACTTGCCCTGCACGCGCAAGGACAGGCATCTGAATCCTGTAAACGTTCACTGGGTGTGGCAGCCCATCTGTAATTCCAACTAGAAGATGCCCTGAACAAGCTGGCTAACAAGACTAGCAAACCAGGGCGCCTGAGAGGCCCTACAAATGGTTAAGGAAGAGAGAAATCAAGGAAAAGTTTTTGATATTAACATTGGAGCTCCACATACTTGGACATATGTGCACAAACATGAACACTCCATGCACCCTCATACAAGAAAAAAATTATAGCTTTATTTTTGGCTTACATTATGCAGTTTATAAAATATACAAAATTAAGGAAAGAAATAAAGTTAATCCATAATATCAATATTTTGGAATAAACATATTGGCTTTGCATTTACTTATTTTACATAAGAAAAAGTATGTTCTTATTAAAAATTGGCTTAAATGGCTACTTAACACATCTCTGTTTCCCCTTGCCACAATTTAACTTCCTCTGTTGCAGACAGTTAGAGGTTGTTCAATTTTGCACAAGACAAATTGCATTGTGATGAATATTTAATTTGCTACAGCGCCGGATTTTTTTATAGTAAGAGAAAGATTAAAAGAAAATTTGAAAAATAAAAAAGAGGGTTGGAGAGATGGCTCAGGGGTAATACTCTACCTCATAAGCAGAAGGTCCTGAGTTCAGATCCTAGATCCCACATAAAAACGACAAGCAAACAGCGGTGGCCTGCACTTGCAGCCCGGGAAGTGGGAAGAGACTGGGAAATCCCACAACAAAGCAAAAAGAAGGTAGAAGCAATCCAGGATGATTCCCAAAGTCACCTGTGGTCTTTCACAGGGACACACAATGCCCTCTGATACACACACACACACATACACACACACACACACACACACACACACACACACACACTCACATACACACACACATAATAAAGTAAAATAAAATAAAAATTTAAAAAAGAAAAGTAAAAAGAGACATTTTTAATGCTGAGAGGTTCCCCTGGCCTCTGTGTCCCAGTGCAAAGCACAGGCAAGGCTCCGACACAACACTCCGTGAGCCGGGCCAAGGCAGCAACCCTTTGCCTGTCAGAGTGACTGACGGCATTTCAAAGGGCAAGCAGGGTGACTGCTCGACAGGAGTAAACTCAACTTTTCATCACCAGCTATGATCATTTCATCTATGCGAGGCAAAAGCCTTACGTCTCCTCACCTAGAAGACGGGGAGGAGTGGGAAGACAGGCTCTGCCAGGCTGCTGGCACCACACCTTCTGCTCGCTCCCCACCATGGGGGACAATGGCAGAACAACCTATTCACTTAGAACTTGTTTTCCAGCCTGTTTCTCTTGGAGCAGGTCACAGACAATAACCCTATAAACCAGTGATCCTTAAATACAATTGCCACATTCTTTTATGAAAGGAAAGATAATATTCATATTTCTTATTTAAATATATATTAAGTCCATAACTTGTTGCCACAACTGGAAACTGATTTCTCAAAATTACGGGTTCACCGCAAACCAGCCGCTCAGGTGGAAAGATTACGAGAGAAGGGCAGGAATTGGGAACCTGAATTAGATTTTCTGCAGCAAACAGAAACCTCCAGAAAAACGCTACGCGTGGAAAACTCTCACACTAGCAGAAGGGAGAAGCTGCCAATCGGCAATTGACTTTCTCAGAGCCACGGGAATGCCCACAGACCCTGGACGTGCAGCACATCCAAGCTGCCTGCCAGACACCCCAAAACACCACAGACTGAGAACACAAATGCCAGCACCACTTGTTTGTACTGTGTGGGGGCTGCATTAGCAGAAAAGCACCAAAAACACCCAAGTGTGCAAAGACTTTGAAAAGAATCTTGTTACCTAAGAATCAATAAAAGTCACGTAAAGCAATGTGAATGGGAAACAAGTTTCGGGCAAGTGCCATTACTTAAGTTGGCCGGAAGCTACTGAGTCAGTAAAAACTCTGCTTGTGAAAGAATATTTTTGTTCTGAAAATGAACTTCACAGCATAATGGACTATTCAGGAATAAAAATGTTTGCCCTTTTATAACCTTTCGAAGGAAACTGAAAAGGGTTAAAGATTTGGAATCCAATTTACATAGAAAGCTTTTCCTTGTATATTGGTATTAGTGAAACAAATATTTTTAACTGAGTTTTGCTCCATGCCTTAAGCTGTAGAACCTGTGTTAAGAACAGAACAAAGCACGCTCCTGCCCTGGCAGCTCCCAGGTGTGCTCCCCTCAGCTGATGTGGGCATCCTGGGGGGAGTGCTAGCTGCCTGGATCTTCCTGGCCCACACAATCTTCCCAACATGGCGCTTTGGGGGTCCTTTCTTGCAGCCCCACACAATCCTGGCTGCCACTGGAGAGAAAGCAGATCGCACTAGTTCTGACTCATGCTGCGTGCGGCCCTGTCACGGAGGGAATGGCTCAACTGACAGCACAATGCTTTCACAACTGAGAAATGTCCAATTTTTCCATTCAACAAAACGAATGGAGGATCTGAGCTGTGATCTGACAGCCTTAAAAAATGGTGTTTTGCCTGGAAGTTACAGATATTTTCAGAATTTCCAGTCTGTTTTTACTCAAGCAAACCTTCCTAATTCCTCTGACCATCAGAAATGAGGGTCAGGAATGGAACTGACAATGAACCTGACCCACTCCACAAAACGTAATGCCGTCCGCTTGTACACACAACCTACTCAAGAAAAGCAAATGAACAAAAATGAGCAGCCTCAGGGTTCTGAGAGGCTTTTTCCAGTGGAAACCCTAATTTTCTTTTATCCACATGCCCTAATAAATACAAAGATTCTTGGTACAGAATACTGAGAGTCTATTGGCCACGACTGGGAAAAAGTCTAATGTCACGTTCGCACAGGACATGTGAAGCTCTGGGCGTGACCCTGAGATAAACTGCAATGAATGGAGGACAGAAAGCTTTGACTTGCACAGCTATTTCTGATGCATGAACGATGATCGCATCTTCAATAAAAACCTTCCAAGCATAAGCACAGATAAGTCCTACATGGGAAATGAAATGGAAATACGAGCTCCATGAGAGGAAGAAAGGGTGGAATAGTTACAACTGTACTAAACTGTAGAGGATTTTGTTGCAACAAATGATGGAGTTATTGACTATGGTATTTCCACTCCATGGGATAGTTTAAAAGAGTGATTAATAAAAAGTTTTGCTTTAATGTAACAAGCTTTATTGTATACTAGAGATTATATTATTTGCAAGTATTTAAACTTATGATGAAAAATTATAGTTACAGTAGCTCATTTCAAAATTGCCAAAAATCAGACATGATCCAATGTTTGCACACAGGGGATGGATAACAGAAGAGCACCTGTGATGAAGCATGAAGGAGCTATTGATAAGACAGACCTCAAATGACTCTGAAGGGCAGCGCTGCTTAAGCAATCTGAGAAATAGTTTCAAAGTATGACATAATGTACATATATACATATATATAACATATACACATACACACAGACATATACATATATATTTATACGACAGCAATGAAGAAATGGCTCCTGAAGCATATGAGCGCAGTGGGAGCAGAGGCAAGGTAAGGCAAAGAGATCTGCAGAGCCAGGGAGGGAGGCGAGCTCTACTGTTAAGGGCCTCCTGAGAAGGCAGCATGTGAGGGAAGTGTGGCTGGGGAAGGGAGTAGAGTTAACCCATGTCTCCAGGCAGATATCTGTGTACAAACATTTCAAGCAGAGGAAACGCCAGCATCAAGGTCCTGAGAAAGACAGCCAGATGCACTGGCAACAGCAGGTAGCCCAAGCAAAGGTACAGAAAAGAAGTCTGAGCTAGAAGCGCAATCCTGAATTCCTGGGCTCTAGATGTTTAGACTCGCGGGATTTTAGGAAATCACTGGTCACTAACTATGCTGAAAAGAAGAAGGGCTCTTGCTCAGCTTCACTAAGCCTCTGTCAGTGGACGTCTAGTTCAAGAGAGCAATGAGGAAAGGAAGGGGAAAAGGAAACTGGAAGAAAACCTCCACTCGGTACTTTAAAATGAAAATTTAATCAGAACAAATGTCTTTTAAAAGTTTTTATGTACGACATGGGTAATTTTTAGGTGGTTCTCCACCTGCTGGTCACTGCACCTGCTCAGGGGCTGGCACTCACCTCTCCCAGCATGAGCTTTCATGCCACCATTGGTCCACTGGGATCTCCATCATGGTCTGCAGGTGAATCAAAGGACCGTGTGTTCTCACAGTTTCTTTTTAAAGATTTTATTATTATTATTATTTATTCAATTGTGCGCATGTGTGTGTGTGTGTGTGTGTGCGTGTATGTGTGTGTGTGTGTGTGCGTGTATGTGTGTGTGTGTGTGTGTAGAACCACGGACGAATTCGGGAACCTCCATGGACCGCCTCCACCTCCTCCTTGTTTACTCTGCCCCGGGATTCACAGGCTCCGCTCTACCAGGACCAGAAGCGCAGGTCGCCCCCACTTCCGCCCGGCATCTATACGTGGGGTCTAGAATCCGAACTCAGGACCTGCCGCCTTCAAGGAGGAGGCTTAACCCCTGAGCCACCTCTCCAGTCCCTGTTCTCACAGTTTCTAAGTGGAACCTGCTTCTCTGGGACTGTAGGTCCCCGCGGGCTCGGGCCAGCAAGTGCCTTCAAAGCCATTTGGTGAGAGTGCCGTTTTGTTCTGTGTAGCAGACTTTGCCTTTTTTTTTTTTTTTAAACATCACAATTATTCCTAAAATGGCGACTGTCTTTTCTAGGAGGTGAAAGTAGATCATATGAAGTGATCTTAGCATGGACGGCAGAACAGGATGCAATCCCACAACAATTCATGAGATTTGGGGCTTTATAATTATTTGTGTGGGATGAAGGCCATGTTTGTACAGCATAAGATGTTTAACAGCATCTCTGGCTGGTACCTACTGCCAACAGCAGCTCCCTATCTATGACCACCAGAAACATCTCAAGACATGGGCAAACTCTCCCAGGAAGTAAAACTGTTAAGAGCCATGAATCAAACATGGAAAGGACAAAGATATAGTTGAGCCTTCGAAACAATCAGATACTTATAGCTCCTCTGGAATTCCTGATTTCAAATCCTTCTCTGCCTTTTAGCTTTAATTCTCTCAATGTAGCTCAGCAATGAAAATTGGCTCCTGAGATCTGTGTGCTAAAATCCACTCCTCTAGGCAAAGACTGCTCTTTCTTAATTACAATAAAAAAAATCCTAGGGAAGAATTCTGAAAGACATGGTAGCTACTCTTGCTGTGGCTAAAGGGACAGAGAAGCCACGTGGAAACACAGTAGCTTCTGCAGAAAGCACCTGGTTACAGCCGTGCAGAGTGAGTTTCTGAAAGGAAGGCACTAGTGTTTGTAGAACAGTGTGAGTGGGGAGCACAGAGTACTCCGTCCTCTGATACTGCTGAGAAGCCCTTCACAGGAAGCAGCCTGGCTACTGGTGGCTTCAGAACACTCTACTTGGAGACACATCTGAGTCCCCAGGACACCAGCACTGGCTTTCGCGTAGGTGGTAGGAAGAGTGTGTAACATCTGGGCTTGAATGCATTCTCACAGATGCTCTTTAATGGGAATTCTGGATGACACATTTAAGTAATCTGCAGATGAAACTTGGGATTATTATTACCAAATACTGCTCACAGTCAGACACGACAAAGGACTGACAGCTGGTATGCTTTGTGGCTCCCAACAAAATACACTGGTAACATGTGACTCTGCCTCAGTCAACAGAAGGCCATAATTGAACAACCATGGCCCAATTTGTGGGCAAGCAGAAAACCAAATGTTTGCCTTGAAACTTTCCAACTGGGCTCAAGAACAGAATTCAGGAATATGATAATATACATATCAAATGGACACGAACGCATCCTATTCAAAAAGTAAAGAAATAGTCTAAGTTAAAAAATGTTTAAGCGTTCCAAAGGTTAGGAAGAGCAGGAAAGGCTTCCCTGGAACGCCCTTTGGTGACTGTGTGGGTGGAGAAGCACCTGCACCTGGATCGGCTGAGGAGAGCCTGGTGGTGACTCAGCGCACACAAGTCAGAGCCCCTAGAGGCCGCCTGCTGTCCCCAAACCTCCAAGGGAAGATGTCCCTTATGTCGAAAACAGCCCCTCTAGCCAGCCGGAGTGACGTGACTAGATGGCAGACGGGTCTGAAGAAGTGCAGGAACAGTGGGGTCTTCAGCCCGCGCTTTCATCCTGCTTTTCCTTGTCTTCATGGCAGGTCCCTGGGCCTAACGGCCAAGGCCCTCGGCTTTAGGATCTTACAGCACTTTGGTGAGATTCTGGGGCCACATTCCCAAGGAACCAAAATCACTTCAAAGTCCTTCAGTGGATTCCTTGAATGTGACACACTGAAAGTCTCTAAAATCCTTCGCTTAGTGAAAATCACATTCCTCCCTTGCCAGGGGCTGAGTGGAAGCGTCACGTGTCCCTCGGCTGAGCCACGGTCTGGCACGTCTCCTTGCTAATGCAGCCGCAACTTGCCACTTGTTGCGTTTTTACACATATTTATTGTGTGTAGTCACACTTTTTTAAAGTTTGCCAGCTCTTTAAAAAACATTGTGCATGTGTGTGGGGAACACATGTGCCTCAAGGCACCTGTGGAAGGTCAGAGGACGACGCGCAGGAGTCTCTCAGCGCACCGCATCGGTCCCTGCCATGAGACCGCCAGGCCTGGCGGCAAGCATCTCACCTGCCGAGTCATCTCCGGGCCCAGCAGCGACAGGCTTTCGAAAGAGGCTTCCTTTCAGCCACTGCTTTTATGCTGATGTCATTTCTGTCCCACTCGACCTGAGAGAGGAGGGTGAGGAAGACACCAAGACCTGACGTGGGAAGAACAGTGTGTGCGGCGGCGCCGGAGGGAACTGTGCAGGGCGGCCAGGAGGGCCAGGAGCGCCCTGCTGCTGCGACCTTGCTGCACCTGCTGCTGCAACCGCGCCGTACTGCACTGCATCTTCAAGCAGTGATGTCTGACTGCAGCTCCACTTCGAGGTTTCTCTTCAGATCAGGAGATGTGTAACTCAGGAGAATGGCTCTTGATTTTCTTTCTTTTCACAGTAAGTGTGAGATATTTTTAATATCTTATTTTGTTTTATTCTCGATTTCTCGCTAAAGGTGGGGCAAACAATTGGCAAAGGCGTCATAAGAAGTCAGTGTGTCTGCAGCCGCAGACAGCACGCTCTCAAGGGAACAAACATCACAAACGACACCGACAGAAGCCTTCGTTCTCACCTCTGGGGACGGACAGCTCCACGGACAACCCTTTGTCCCTAGTCAATCCACAGGGCTAGTGCCTGCCACAAGCTTGGCACTGCATCTGAGGCTGCAGTACGATGGAGAACTCGAGGCCCAAGCAGCCTTTGATCCGAAGGAGCAGGCAGTCCAGTGGGAGAGGCGTGGGCAAGTTTACTCAGCCAGCACAAAGGTCTACACCCAGAGGGAGGTGTGCCCACCAGGTGACGAAGGCAGGAACAAGGGAGCCAATCATCCTTCCAGAGTCCCAAATGCACGCGGAACGGCTCCCCATTAGCAAGCCTCATCTTTTGTTTTCTGAGAAGCATCCAATGAAACCAACTGTGACAATAGTACCATACAATATGGGGAGAGAGGGGAGGTAAAGAAATCACACCACCCAAACATCCTTGAGCCAGCATCTCAGAAACGCACAATAAAATACTTGTAAACCTCTGTGTGTTTCATTTTCTCCATTTAACTCCAAGAAGGTTCATTCATACAACCAAATAAAACTATTTCTCCCCCTAATGGAAGAATCCTTAAATCTTCCAAAGGAGAGTGACATTCTAATGAATACAACTATTCAAACAAAAATAATATGCTAGGAATGTTTGCAAAGTTTGGTATTTAATGATACTGCCAATAAATGCCTCCAACATTTGTTTCCAGGCTAACCAGAAGGGAATAGTGATATTCACACTAAAGAAGCAGACATTACATGGTCAGCTGTGTTCATCTTTGTTTGAGCTGCCAAGGCTCCTAGATAAAATTGAACCATGTGGACCCAGCATGGTAATTCAAGATAATTCTCACTTGGATCTATCAAATCACAAATTGCCTTTAATAAGAAAGGCACTGGCTCTTTCGATGAATGATTAGGGTATGCATTAAACACGATCTAAAGAAAAAGCCAGGTTGTTTGATAAGAAAGGCAGTCTTCTTTCAGCAACCTCCATGTATTTTTAAAAACATCTAGTGGACACAGTAACTGAAAATCACCAATAGTTTTCAACATTGAAGAGAAATAAATTATTTTTCTCCTGGAACGTTAAAAAAAAAAAGAGTTTTAGTCAGCAGCAACATTTTAAAGGGCTATTTAAAAACTATTCACTAGAGCTCTCCCTTCACTCCCAATGCAGTCTCTTCTCCAGCATAAATTATTGATTCATAGTCAAAAGCAAGGACTCACAAAACTAAACATGGCATTATGGCATAAGCTGCAGCCGATACAAAAGTTTTGGGGATGAGAAAAGGCTGTATCTCAAATCAAGAGAGTAAAACACCAAGTAGCAAAAATGAATCCTTAAAGAACTATCAAGCCAAACAAAAAATAAAATTAGATATAAATTCAAGCTTTAGACTGTGGTCAATTGAGGTCTAGACAAAACCCTATGTTTGTTCACTGCCTAGTCTCCAGTCTGCTCCAAGTTTGAAAAGGTAATTGAACACAGTCTATAATTACTGGATTAGACACAGATGGGCTCTGTACATTTCAGGGGGAAAAAAAGCACTGTTTTGATTCATTTTATGATTGCCTGTAAGGTCAGACTTTTCAAAATGTACTTTCATCTGTTAAATGGTTTCTCAAATTCCCTAGGGTATATCTTCAATAACTGTGATGTTTTAAGCAATTTGGGCCTATCAGATCCTGCCTTTGAGTGTAGCTAGCTGCCCATTTTCTAGTATTATAAATGTGCACATAGGTTAATTGCTACATCTCTTACATATTGTCTGAAGTTGCCATTTTAGGGGGAAATCAAAAGATTGCGCCTTTTTTCTGGCAAGAATTGGCCTCACTGATGAAGATTTCCCCATAAAAATATTACTATTTGATAATAAACAATTCAACGTCTTTCAAAGTTCATGAAAAAGACTTCTCAAATCTTAAGCACAAAACAGAGACAGGCAAACAGCACAGTGGACATGCAGGCTTAGCAAAAATAACTTCAGTTGTCCTCCAACTGAATATCGTGTGAATCAAAGCATATTCCTGACTAAAATCCTTAGTCTTTTTATCCAGTAACTAGATTGACCAGCAAGTACTCTGTGCTAAAACAAAAAAGCAAGACTATTTCCTAATCTAAAAAGAGAAGCCCTCCAAACAGCGTTCTCTATCACTTACAGCAACAATGAGGTCATCACACAGCAACGTATTATAAATTCAGAGTGGGAAATAGTATCTAACTTGGAGCTATCAGGATCTGGTGACTTCAGTGTGATGCCTGTTTCCAAACATCCCATATTGACATAATTTATTCACCATCACTCTACATAAAGTTTTGAATTATGGCCATCTGTGGCTATCTCGAGCCTTTCTGCAATGGCCCAATCTTCTTTACCTAGTAGACCTCCCCATACGGCGTGGCTCTCAGGCTGGAGTCTTGGCCAAAGGCCCCTGACTTCACAGACAAGCCTGAACAGAAGAGCTGGGCAGTCCCGAGCCACACTGCGGCCCAGTGGGGTGTTCTCCTGTTTTCCCACCTATTCAAGTTATTAAGTGTTTCTTTTTTTCCAATGTCCATTCCAACTCTAGCTTCATTTTCTACTCCCAAAATTCAGTTGATGATGCTGTGATAGAGGAAACCAGAAACCACAGAATACAGACTACTCCAAAAAGATTTTAGATTTTAGGAAGTTAATTTTTGTGCGTGCTGGGTTTTTACACCATAAAGAGGAATGGATAGTCACATATTAAATTCCAAGTTGATATTCTTATTAAATCATATGCATGTAGGAAGCTTTTATGCTGAAAACAGAAAGGAGATATAGCCACAAGAGCACATGGTGGCTTTCCTGAGACCCTTTATGAGTCACATGAGCCCGGTCTGCTTCCCACCTCTTCTTGTCAGAAACTAGAAAGTTTCTAAAACACGGGGATGATCCTATGTTTCTAAACATCACTGTTTAGACAGAGAGAAGTTCAGCAGAGATGAAGGTTTCTATCGCTAAATAAATGAACCACCTGTGTTTCTATAAGATGTTGCTGCGAAATAATATCTTGCATGGACTGAGGAAATAGCTTTCAAGTTAAATCTAGTACAAATAAGCTGCATCTTCACACGATTTCTTATTGCACATGGACAGGGATTTTCTTAGGATTTTGCTGAATGTCAAATGACAAGGAGCTCAGACCACCATGCAGACTTCGTAGACGGTCACCAGCAGCCTGTCCTCGCTCTCTGGAAGGCACACGCTTAAACCAAGTAGAATAAGGCATTTGTACAGAAAACAAGGCAGGACTTCGAGCGAGAAAGCCAGATTACTGAGCCAGTTTACCCTTTCTCTCTGTCGCATAAGCACTGGGCTCAGCAAGCAACTGACAAGGTACAACTGCCAACCGGGAGAACAGCTTCAGGTCTGGTCTGTGAACTTAAATAGGAGTTTCACGAGAATAGTTACCAAAGATTTTGTGTTATTGCAGTTTATAAACATGCAGCTAGATACCTTAAGTGAACTCTGAGGATTTTATAAAAATTCTTTCATTTCTCCCCTCCTCTTTCCTGGTCTTTAACTTCATTCCAAAGTCACAGAAAACATATTTTAAGCTTGTAACATAATGAATTTAATGTTTATTGTGCTGCATCAATACCAGTTTTCTCTATTTGTCCACATGTGTGCTCTATGTTGTGATATCAACACACTAAAGAAATGGAGCTTAAAATCAGAAAACTCACTACATAAAATATGAAACAAAAGAAAACTCGGAAAGGTCTCATCTTAGACTTTCTCGGAAAAAGACCTTTCTCTTTTTAAACAATTTACATGATGCTTTATGGCCCTTAGAAGAGAATTACAGTAAGTGGCACTCCAAGGGGGCTGTGTGAACCCACAAACCGCTGCTCATAAAAGCTGCAAGTTTCCAGGACAGGGACAATAAAATATCAAACGTGCGTCAAAGCTCAATCACGCGTGACCACAGTCACAAACGCATGGTTCCCACCAAAGTTTCAAGAGATAGAGCTGACCAGCCGGCTCCTCAGCACCAAGCACTTCTGGAGCATTACCAGCAAGGCCAGCAAGGTCTTACTCTTCGGGAGTTCCTTCTGAGTACCTGAAGGGGAAGCAACTTCAGTGGTAATTCAAAGAGCACTTTAAATCAACAACCTACCTGTGACTGCTAACATTTTGATTGACAATCTTGTTATTCTGAAGCTTTATGGCGGTTCTGATAAAAGTTCAAATGTTCCCACTGTAGCCCACTAGGGACCAACAAGGGCCTTCTAGTTCCCATCTGTAACTGAAGAGCCCAAAGACCCTTGAACTGCTCTCTGGAAGGAGTAGCATACTCCCTTCTCCTTGGAACAAGAGAATGTGCTGTCTGAAGCACAGCTGAGGGGATCCAAACTGCTGCACAGAGAAGGGATGACTCAAGCGGTGTACGAACCACTACCTGGTCAGAACCGCTTCCCACGTTCCATTTCCCCACGCTAGAATTACCGAACATGAAAATGGAAAAATCAATTCCAAAACCATGCTTTTCACCTCGGGGGTGGAAGAAACTGCAAACTACCCCGATGCAGAAAATACAGCCTGCCTAATACAATTCCCTGCCGCTGACGGCAGCAGCTTACTGCTAAGTCAAGCATAATGCTAGAATTAGGATTTGTGAGCAAGCCAAAATAGTTACAAATGAATATCATTTACAGAGAGTTATCTTAAGATGTAATAATGATGGTAAAGTAAAAGAGAATTTTTTACTTAAATCTGTTAATAATTACAAATTCCGGTTATAGAGATGTACTTAAAATATTTGCAACACTACTTAATAGCACTACATTGGAAGAGCAGTGGAATGGAATAATATAAAGCCCCCCCAAAAATGTCCTAACAGACACATTTCACTGTTTTTTCAGATTCTTAGGTTAAAACTGGGAAGTTCTCTCTGAGCAACAAATTACACTGAAATTTTTTTGTGCACAGCTCTAAGTTCTGGCTTTGTAAAAAGGGCCCCATTAATTAGCACCTCACATTTCCAGAGGAAAGTGGTAGCAACTGGCTCAAGTCTTAGACATCAGCACCAAAATCATTCTCCAAATATACATGTGCATGTATACATAAGGATTACAAAATAGCAACAACAATTCTAAAACTTTAAGATGGAGGACAAAAATTACAAAATGCATACTAGTCAAATCATCTCATATGAAGATCCACTTTAAATATTTTTGCTTCTAAATCCAACTTCAAAAAATAGGCCATCCAAAAAGCGATCCGCTCTGTATGGTAAAGAATGAACAGTCACACTGAGGTGACTACCACCGAAATGAATCCATTATTCTCATGGTTAAATACAGTTTTGTATCAGAAAATGCCCTGTTATATTTGTTTAGACAGTCTAGCAGGCTTATGTGTTTACTGAAATGTCTCCCATATACTTAAGACCCCAAATCAGAGCTTTCCAAATGCAAAAGGAAAGGGGGAAGAGAAGAAGCGGGAAAAGAGACAGAGAGAGAGAGAACCCAAAAGAAGACTGTGCAAACAATATGTAGTTCCAAGATAAATAAATCTATTCAAAGCATCAAAACTCCTTGTCTAGGCCAATCAAACATTCCTGCCTAGGGGAATACATCAAAAAATGTAAGATGTTCACATGTCAAGGGTTTAACAACTAAAATGAATATTTAGATTTTTATTTGCCTAAATAACAACATACAATGTATCTAATCATGTAAAACAATCTGAACAATCTTTGAGAATGCAAACTGCCCTTCGCCTCATTCCATAGATTCGAACCTATGTAGCAGTGAACCCACTCTCAGATCTCCCCGAGCCCATGACACCACTAGACTCAGCCTAAGAGAACTGTATAGGCACAAAGAATTCACCACACAGCTTCATGCCGTGACTAGGCGTCCTCTAGTCCCCACTGACATGGCTTTGGCCCCGCAGTGCAGGGCACAGACTGATCTGTGTGACTGGTCATACAGCTGGATTATGAAGCCTTTCCAACTGACCACACAAACACAATGCCGCAATGTAGGTCAACTTGTGTGCTCAGATGCCAAAGCCAAGCTTACACAGGAGGAAACTACAGACATAAATCTGCCGGGCTAGAATTCCACACAATGATCCTAAAATTATTTCAAGGAATCAATTCCCAAGAATGCATCATGAAATCAGAAGAGCCCAGCTACGCTTTGAGAGGGGGGAAGAAAAGAAAGAAAACGAAAGGCTTTATAAAAGCAGGAGAGTTCCACCCGTCATTATGTCATTGAGAAGCTCAAACTACAGATGAAGTTAGATATAGAAGATTGTAGAAAGGGTATTTAAAATTATTAACTGATCAAAAATTTGTAGTTGTCATTAAAAAAAAATACATCTTAGCAATTCAGTTCAGAAAGAAGAATATCCCAGGAACATACACATCTGTTTAATATTACAAGCCAACTGTCAACATCCTAAGTGAAGTTTTAATTTAATATTTTTTCTTTCTTGATGTTTTACCTTTAATCAATGCCTCATGAGAGTATCAACTTTCTATAAGAAACTGTTAAATATAAAGAAATGTTATTGTAGCATGTTTATAAAATCATAGTTCGAGAACTTTTTATTTTTCCAAATCCTGACCACAACTTAATTATCTGCAGGACATTCCAAGCTCACAACTGCAAGCTCCAGTTCCCAAGCAATTTTAAACAATATCTACTGTACAGGACGGAGGCACACAGAGACCGCAACATGGTTCTATTTCCAAAAGTCAGCATTAGGCCCTTTAGACATGGTTTTTATTTTCATTAAACAATATTTGTTTCCTCACTAATCATTAAATGGTTTTCATCACTATCGCCTTCTTTCCTTTCACATGTCAGTTGTTAGCATCAGTGTTTGTGTTCACAATAAATAAAAAGTGACCCACGCGGTGGTTTGGGAATGAACACACACGATGGCGGCCCAACGGGTGCTGGGTCCCGGTGGCAGAGTCCCGATGCTCTGTGAGTTCTGGCTCTCGCGAAACAACCTAACAGACTCTGTACAACAGTCTCCTTTCAGTCGGTTTAAGCTTCATGCCTGATTCTGTTTCATGGGCACACAGATCAGGGGCACTGGGGAAAGAGGAAGAGGAAAAAGAAAAAAACAGCAAGTTCAGATTTCTAACCTGTTGCTGGAAATACTGCTGGTCTCTGCAAGCGGAGAAAGAGGCCTGAAGCAGCATGCCAGAAACTGGCCAAACTGCAGGGGAGTAACTACCACAGCTTGCCACGCCGCCGGAGCATGCCACGCCGCCGGAGCATGCCACGCCGCCAGAGCATGCCACACCACCAGAACACTCCACAATGAAGGGAGCGATCCCGGGAAAGGAGGAGGGCAGAAAAGCTGGATGTTAGGAAGTAGTAGGAATAATTCGAAATATGTAAAATGTGCAAGAAACAAAAAAATCTTAGTATTTAAGAAGTAAAAGTGACAACCAGTGGAAATGTAACGCAGCCGATACTCTGGAGAGCTGCAGCAGCCAGGCATTTGTAATGTTGCTGTGGAACCACTGGCTGTCAGAGAACATGACTGAAGCCTAAATAAGCTAATTCTGATTCAGATGAACTGGCCAGAGTTCGGAGACAGACACGGACCAAGCAGGGCAGCCGGGTTTCCACCGACTTCAGTGCTCAGCGTGTTTGAGTCCTTCAAAATTGCACACTCTTCCTCCGTGTAAAGCAGGGGAAGGTGCGGCTGAGTAACTCGGCCACAGATTGCTTGCCAGGAAGGGTGTGCGCCAGCAACCCTGCTCTTACCCACCATGCCACGAACCATTCCTGGTGGCATAACCCTTGCCAGGAAACCTGACCTTGAGGGTCCCACAAGCCTAACTTCTCCAGAGCAAGCGCCACAGCTTCCTGTCCTTTGACGGCACCCGAAGCCCTGTCTGTAGGGATCACCCCAGGCCTTCTTTTGTCCTCCCCTCAACTCCTTGCTCCACTTCCTCCCAAGGCTTGCCCCCACATGGACTCTGATGTCACCTGATCTACCCCCAATAACAGCATCTCCTGTACTTCACTTGTCTTTACCACCAGCTGACAAATGTGTGCTACTTAGCTGTTGGGCAGCTCAAATCATAGCGCAAAATATATTGCCACCTCGAACTCAAACCTCAGTGTTATCTCTAACCACCGACTATCATTTCTTAGAGCAGTGAATCCTATTTCCTGCCAAACACATCTTGGACCCAAAGTGTTTCTAGGCACTTCTTAGCTCAGATTTGCACTTGCATGGCTGGTCTACTCGTCCTCCACACGACTGGTCCAGCTCATCATGCTGGAAAGCAGCAGCGGTCAGCAGGATATGCATCATGACGCGTACACGATGGCACCAGCTTCCTGCTGACAATGTCTTAAGGTGCCCGTGGTGGTTGGGATGGTGCCGCTCCTTCTCCATTTAGGGAAACTCCCTGTGCATCCTTAAGACCCTGGATGGGTTCTTCACTTCCACCTGAGTCTGGGTGGCCTCAGATGGCAGTGTTTCTCAAGCTTTTTAGCCTTGATGTCTGTCTTCTCACTGAACCATGTGGTCTTAAATAAAGGTCACCTCACTGTCTGACTGCCTATTGCCTTGTTACACGCCAGGCTCAGAGGGAACATCAAGACTCGCGCTGTGCTGACAGGGAAGGAAATAAGAACTTGCTCTCAGAAACTCAACTGGAGCAAAGAATCATGCGTCAGACACAGTCAAGGCACAATTCTGAACGCACCTCCCGTCTCTTTTGGCCGCCACTGCACTGTCCCTTCCTTCTGGCGAAGAATGCCTCACATCTCTGGAAACCATGCTTGCCCAATTCTTCACTGTGGGCACTGGTAAAGTGGCATGCTACCAGAGGCACCCAGGGAAGAATGACATCCTTTTCCTCTGGAGGCAAGAGAGGATTTGAGGAAGGCATCTGATTCAGATCACTGAACCCCAACTCCAGAGTGGGCCTAGGAGGAATGAGTCCCACTCCTCATCCGGGTGGGCGGCACGAGAAAGTTGCAGGACTGGTGTCTATAAGACCAGGGCTCCTGACTATCCTAAGGGTGAGGGGACATTCTGAAAGGCAGGCGGAGGGAGCAAAACAACCAGCCATCGGTGACACTGCTGGGTCAGCTGAGTGCTGTCGGTCAGAGGTATCAGATGCCCACAAGTTCCCGGATCACTAAGCTAATCTGCGCTGGGGCCCTGTGGTTGTAAGCACAGGTCTCCCAATAAGCAGGCTAGTGCTTGCAGAAAGAAAACCAACACCCTGGCAGGGGTATGAGAGTCCCGTCTGCTTCAGACAGCACCATGTGGCCTTGAAGAGGTGTCCTGCAGTACAACTATGGGAGAATAAATAAAGTAAAATTTTATAAAGATCTGGAAAAAGATTTAAAAAAAAAAAAAAAAGCTTTCATAAGGAAAAAAACTTTGGGATAAGTGAATCTGGAGAAAGCAAGTCCCAGAGGCAACCGGCCCCACTGAAGGCCTATTTATGAGGAAGTGGCTAAATGCCTGCTCTCCAGTTTCCCTGGGACGAGAATGAAAGGAAGCTGACCTACATTTCGGAAGGAACTTGAAGGCAGGCACGGGAAGGTGTTCAAGGGAGATGACTTGTGAGAAAAGAGCTGAAGGAACTAGATTGTAACGGCTTTTACAAGAGGGAAGAGTATCCATGGTGATTCCTGTCATTTAGGGCAGACAACTAAACACATGTCTAAGGAATATATTCTAGTCATTATTCTAGAACCGGGGAAGGAAACCTGAGCAGGGGGCAGGTTGTGCGCTAGACCTCAGGCGCATGAAGGTGAGTCACGTGCAGCAGAGCCTGTCCTGTCTAAAGGCCGCAAGCGATGCTTGTATCCCCTTGAAGGGACACAGACTGCCATCAAGACAGTCCTAACTTCTCCCCTTCCACCCTCTTCGTTCCCAAACATCATGTGGAACTCAAGGGAACAGCACCGCTCCAACGGCACCTAAAAAGTCAAGTCTCGCATATTCATTAGCCCACGCATGACAGCAGCACAAAGAAGGTCACAGGCCAGAAATAGACAGACAGACAGAAACTGGTTTGGATTCAGAGAGCAGGCAGACAGGTAAGTGAGGCTGAAGAGTGGGGGGCGAAGGAACGTGATCTGGACAGGCCAGAGCACAACAGCAGCAGAGCAAGCACATGGCCGCCGCTGGAGAGCGCCGGGTGAGGCCGCTTGACGGTCAGGCGTGTGCGGCCCGTTTATAAACACGTGTGGACACCGACGAGGCAACTGAGAGTCTGCGGGGTGAGGACGCGGCATGGGACGGCTCCCGGCTCTTCTGCACGTGCCTGCTGCTAACAGGCTGAGGCGCAATGGCACCTTACCCAGGCGCAGATGGCAGCCCAAAGCCACCAAGCCTCAGTGGCACGAACGAGAGGAAATCCTGAGCGTCACACATTTCACTCACTTCGAGATACGTGTCGAGCCGCTCTTGTGTGTGAGGGGAGTGGGCGAAGTGCCTGTCCCCTGGGCCTGGTCACTAAGTGGATGACTGCAAAGGTGGTGGTCAGTGTGGAAAGCTGAATCCCAGACTTCTATTTAGCCCAGAGCCAGACAATGCCACGGTGTCGGCTGTAAACAGAAAGACCAGTCCGTCCACCCCTAGCTGCATCACGCGGGTCAGGGCTGTGCTGTGGCTGGTGGTGGAGGAGGAGAAGAGCCAGTTGCGCAGTCACTGAACTTACTACAGACGGTGAGGAAGGCTCCTGGAGGCAAGGAGCTTTTCGAGGGCGGAAATGTTCCGGGCCTTCTTCAGACGGCAGAGATGCAGGCGTGGATCCTCGCCCTCCACGTGCTTCACGGCGCCCAGAACACACCTCTGCTCTACCTCTTCCCATCCAGATTTAAGTCTGACTTACTTCCCCCTGTCACCATGCAAACCTCGGCTTGTGTCTGGAGTCAATTAGGGCTATAAAGTGTCCCGCCACGCCTTCATCTGGGGCCGTGTTTATATGCACTTTCTTCTTTCAAGAGGTACAACTAAAAGCTTAACTCCAAAAGCTTCCAACCAACCATCACATTCTATTCATTGGAGAAGCTGCTTTTTTCCACAGCTAAGAAGACATCAAGCTATGCATGTGGCAGGAATAATTCTTTTCCACCTACAGAAAGATGAGAATTCACTTGTACAAACAGCATTGAGTATGGATAAGAAATGCTAAATGGCAATAACATTAAGAATCTTTCCAACATTCAGAATTAACTGCAATTTCCTTGTTACCCTAATGAAATCCCTTGGAGTTGAAGTATTTAACTAGTCATCTCCATGTCAAGAACTCATTACATAATTCTCTTAATATTATGTACGCACTGTCCATGACAGCATAAACACACATCCACTGAAACAAAAACTGGAGAAGGACCCAGCAGCTAGACACGGAATCTGATAATGGCTTGCAGACTCCACTCCAGTTCAGCGCTGCAGCCAGCATGCAAGGAGCCACCTCTACGCTCTCAGGTCAGACCTGAAGCCCAGTGTGAACTGCCTCGTCCCTGGGGAGAAGTGCTGATGCCACCTGCCCACTCTCACTGCGGGGAGCTAAAAAGGACAGCCACAGCCCACACAAAACCTACCTTGAAGAAAAAGGGCAAGATGAACCGGGCCAAGTGCTAGTCACGATAAAAGCCCCCACAGAGTTCTGTCCTTATCTCTCAGGGTCCCCCTGACAGAGGCCACTATGCAGTCTGTCCGTGGCCACCAGTGCCACTCCACTGGCACATGGAGAAAACTCAGGGCCATGCGATACAGACCAAACAAACCCCTCCTTCAGCCCTCCAGCCCCACAGGAACCTCTCCTGCTGAACGCCATGGAAGCCAGAGGGTAAGGGCACCCTGGAAACTCCTAGAATGAGGGCGGGGCATCAGGAGAGACGAGATCCCAGGTGGTGAGGAGACGATGCAGCTCAGATGGCTTTCCCTTCTGGAAGCTGAGCTTTTCCACAGTGTCAGGCGTTCCTCGTTGGCCTCTATTTCCACTCATGGGAAACGTACGGGCTTCTGAGGCCTACTCAGGTCACTTCTCCCACCAAGCTTCCTTCTGTATCACCTAGAAGTAACGTCTCAGCCTCTGACTTCCACAGTATCTCTTCCAAGATTTCTAATTATTACGTGTGTCCTAAGTGCTTACTATGTGAAGACTTCTCACTTTCTGACTTAAAGATTGCTGTGTACACCTGTGTACTATAAATTCTCTCATCAGATTATGAATCCACAAAAGCAGAGAATTTGCCTCTTATCTTGGCTGGGTTTCCAGGAGCAAAAACAGCATACAGTCAATGTAGATGCTCAATAAACATTGACTAAAGAAATGTTCTCTTTCAGGTTCTAAGAAAATCTATGGCCTTCTTAATCTATCCCAAAGAACGAGCAAAGTGGCCTCCTTACCAATAGATAGACATGCAATACTCTAAAGCCACACTGAAGCAGCTGCCACTTGGTATCTACCAAACCCAATGCTGACAGCCTATGTGTGCCACTTCTACAATACCCACAAACACTAACAGCTAGCATGGGAAATGGGACTTCAGGATGGAGATGCTCTTGCTCCAACTGCTAGAATTAGCTGCCAGAGGCTCACAGACTGGCACCAGGCCAAGCAAGGCTTGGGTAGAAGGCAGCTGCCTCCCCAATATTAGGGTCCTTCTCTGAATACATCATGGCTGGCCTGCAAGTTCAAAAGTCCTGACTGGCCCTTTGCTTCCATTGGGAAAGTCTAAAAAGCCACCTCAGTCCCATAGCTTTCCATAGGACTGACTGTCCCAAAGGCAGAAAATGGAATTACAGTTTCTCAAATGTCTATAATCTCAACACTGGGTGTCCTTATTTTCAGTTACTTTATTAACTAAGATTACAAAATCCAACCTCCCCCAAATAAAAACATACCTCAACACTATATGTAAGAAATTGAAGCCGAAACAAGGCAACTTTGGTCAAAAGCAGTAACTCCATTTCCCCAAAGCTAGAGGAGCAAACCCATGTGATGCAGGTGCTAAATTATGCCCGAGAACGAATCTCATGAGGACACATCGGGAACTAATCCTGGCTGGCCCATGGGACGTCACTGACAGAGGCTCCTCAGCCCTGATCAGCACTTGCCAGGAAAGCGCTCCTCGAAGAGCCCACGGCGGGCCAGTGAGGACACAGGGCCCTCGCACGTCTGCAGGGCAGCGAGCACGCAGGGCCCTCACACGTCTGCAGGGCAGCGAGCACGCAGGGCCCTCGCACGTCTGCAGGGCAGCGAGCATGCAGGGCCCTCGCACGTCTGCAGGGCCAGGGACATCAGCTGGGGTGGGGGGGTGACTCAGCTTTCTCAACCTCCATTTCTTCATAAGGAAAGGAACTTAGCTGGTGACAAGAGTCAAATAAAGTCGTCAGCCAAGGGTCAGGTAGAATAGGTACTTGGCAAGTGGTAGTGATTATTATGGCTTATTATTTTGGAATGACAGCCAGAGAGCTAAAGCATCAATGCAACATTTGTGGGTGATTTCCCTGTGCAGGTTGAGAGAGGCTGAGCTGAAAATCCAGCCAAGATGCAGGAAAATGACTCCCTTACCCAAGGCCTTATGCAGACGTCCTTTAAACAGGGCCTCCACTGCACATCTAATATATAATTGGGCTCTTCTTACTCTTGACATTTTTCTAATCGAAAGTTATCAATTCTTTTCCAATTCCTTCCACAAGTAAAAACTCATCTGTTAGAAACTTTGGTTCTGTGCTGATTTTCATGTTAGAAGTAGCGCATGCTCATCACAGAAATTCTAGATGGCAGAAAAGCACAGTCCCATTTCCCAGATGTAGCTGCGACTGGCACTTTAGTGTTCTCCCTTCTAGCTGCATTTCTGCGCTTGTGTGTAGTTTGATTGTTAACTGTGCGCTCACTATTTTTAAACCTAACTGGTTAATGTAAGAAATTCTTCCCATGCCCTGACGTGCTTTGGTGTACTGTGTTTGCCAAACAATTTCTCTATATTCTACAATAATGCTGTACAGTCTCTTCGCAAAGTGACAGCTGTGATAACTGCCATTAGGACCAACATCATAACATAAGACTGCTGCTACTGATTCTCAGATTTGAATACTTCATTCATTTTTTTCATTTCAGTTTGTTTTACTCTCCAGTCCATTTAGAAATGCATTTTAGTTTAATGTCCTATAAATAGATGTAAAATTCCCATTTTCTCCTCAAAATATTACCCTCTAAACATCACTGAATAAATTCATCTTTTCTAACTAATTTATGATGCCATTTGACTTGAAACACACACAATCCCTGCTTGAAAGCCCCTGTTGAACAGTCCTGGGATGCACAGAGCTGCCAAGCTTACTTCTGTGAGGACAATGTGCCCACTTCCCAACACACATCTTTCCAACCTTAAAAATCAATGAGTGATGCTCACACATCTCTTTTTCTAGGAGAATTTCAGAACTATTTTCAATTTCCTCTCAAAATAAATTTGCTAAATTTTGATTGAAACTTTGTCAATCTACAAATCAATTTCAGAATAGCCAATACTTTTGTAAGACATGCTCGTCCCTTCCAGGTGTGTAATGTGTGTTTCTACTTACTCAAGACTTCCAGAGGTTTACAAAATCTTGTAATTCAACTGGGTCACTTATACTGCCTTTAAAGTTATTACAAAAAATCCCTTTGATTACACAGTACATGTTCCTTTACATTTATTCTGTCCAAAGACCCTTGAGGCCTTCTGTAATCAGCCCACCCCCCATCTCACCATGCTCCCCATGGGCACCAGCTGGCCCCACGAGGCAAGCATCTTTCCTGCTGCTGGGACATCTGTGCAGACGTTGGCCCCCTACCAGCCTCATGTGCACTTCACGGCTCCTCCAGCCAGAGCCCTCGACCTAGGCAGATCCCTGTCTCCGGGAGTCACCCTGCCTCACCACCCCAAGTGCTGAAAGGACCACACCTACCCAGGGAGTCCCCTGTCTACAGTCTCCCAGAACTCACAGTAAGTTCTAAACGCTTAACACTTTCAGATGACTTAGTGATAATTTCTCTCTATACTATCAGGACACCCAATATTTTTATTTGAGAAAAAGTCAAACAAAAACAAATTGAATTTCTAGATTCTGTACTTTTAAGAAGTTAGGGTAAGTTTCAGACAAATGTACTGTTATTTAAAATGATAACAAACAGGAAGTAGCCTAAATATCTCCCAACAAACATTTGGATCAATCAGTGATAAGGTATTATTTCTGGTAGCCATGCAGCCAAAAAAAAAAAAAAAAAAAAAAAAAAAACCTGATGGCATACTGCAATATGTACTGATACTGAAAAAATGCTGGCGAAAGAGTGATACACAAAAAGGGCAAGGCAAAGGGAGGGAGAAAAGGGTTACATAAAACTGTTGTAGAAAGGGGCTGAAGAGGTAGCTCAGGGGTTAAGCCTCTGCCTTGCACGTGGAAGGTCCTGAGTTCGGATCCTAGAACCCACGGATAGATGCCAGGTGGAAGCGGGGTGGCCTGCATTTCTGGTCCTGGTAGGGCGGAGACTATGAATCCCAGGGCAGCGTAAACAAGGAGGAGGTGGAGGCGTCCATGGTGGTTCCCGAATTTGTCTGTGGTTTTACACACACACACACACACACACACACACATACATGCACACCTGAATAAATAATAAAAAAAAATTTAAAAAACTGTTGTAGAAAAATTCTACTTTTTTAAGTTAAGAGAGTCTGGAAAGTTCTATAATAACATAATTGCAATGTTATTGTATAGCTATTTCTGGCCAGTAGTACCAAGTGTGAACCTTACTTTCCTCTTTCTTCTGTTTAATCAAACTTTAAAATAGTCAACACCAAAAATATGTCTTGCAATAATAGCTGTTATAAGAATATATACTTACTATCAAATGCATCTGCAAAAAACATGGCAAATGACAACTAAAACATGGGATTTTTATCTGTATGAAAGAGGGTTGAGGGACACATCAGCAATGAGCAGCTGTTATCAAAAGGAATTTTAAAACATGCCCCAGGAATTTCAGGTCAAGAACTAAACCATGGACCTAGTCTAGCCCCCAAAGACCTGTGCAGCCTTCAGGGCGCGAGAGCAGCAGGTACAGAGGGGTCCTCAGGACCACACGGTACAAAAGTACTGGAAGTCAAAGTAGGCACTTCTGAACTTCTCAAGACCAGGAGCCACAGCACACTGCCGCCTAGCTCCCTACTAGAGCAGAGACTTGCTAGAGCTGCCCAAGAACAGACTGACCTCCTTTTAGCAGCTTTCTTATTGCCTCCAAGTAGGGGAGAACACACGCAGGATCCTGGGAGATGAAGACTGAGTTCCATGATGAAAGCATGGTGATAGACAAGCAAACGCTGCACTGTAGTAGGCAGCAGTGAACTCTCATGCTTCCAGACTTGGAGTGAGGCATTCAGCATTTCAACTGTGTGTGTGTGCTTTCGATCATTCATCAACTCAAGCCTTCACTCCTCTGACTTATTCATTCTCCCCTGGGAGTTCTGAAGGGGTCTCCTAAAGATGACTTTAAACCTAACACGCTTTAGACCTAAAAAGGATTTCACACCATGAGCGGGAATCAACATCCGTAGACCTCATTGATCTTCTGCCCACCAGAGGGAGCCCCTGTGGATCCCAGCTTACAAATCCTAAAATCACACTGTTCACAAAGCAGTGATCTTATACATTCAGCATCCTATTTCTGCCCCCCTTTAAAAGCAAGCATTTAAATGAGATCAAGTACATTCAGACCTTAGCAGAGCTTCTAACCTGAAGCAGAAGCTCAAAAATAACTGGCTTTTCAAAATTTGGATTCCCTCAAGTATGTTTACAATGATCAAAATTTTTTTCATTTATTTGTGTGTGTGTGTGTGTGTGTGTGTGTGTGTGTGTGTGTGTGTGTGTGTATCAGAGGATACTGTGCGCCCCTGTGGAGGCCCAACAATGACTTCAGGAATCATCCTGGATTACTTCTGCTTCCTTTTTGCTTCACACTGGGATTCCTGCCTTCCAGGGCTGGAAGTTCAGGCAGCTGATTCCTCCTGGCATTTTTACGTAGGATATGATATCCAAATTCAGGCCTTCTGCTTGTGAGGCAGAGTCTTAACCCTGAGCCATCTTTTTGACTCCTAAAATGATCAAAATTAACAATATGATACAGTTTCCTTCCAGATCAACAAGGAGCTGGTTTTAGGACCCCCATGCTATAAAACCCACAGACATTCAAGTCCTCTATATAAAATGACACAGTACTTGAGTGTCTTGCTTATTTAAATCTGAGTACTTTAAGTTATTTACAAAACTTAATATAATTAAGTGTTATATAAATAGTTCATTCTACTGTATTGCTCAGGAAAAAAAAAACAAGGAAAAATATAAGCATATGCTCAGTTCACATACAATTTAAAAAGGTTTTTACACGTATTCTTTCATTCATCGGTTCTTTCCACTAGGAAGGTTCTAGGGACTAAACTGCAGTCATCAGCCTCAGCAACGCACACCTCTGTGGGCTAAGCCATCTCACTGACTCACATGCAGTTTTTAAAAGTCTTTCCAATCTTGAGTTGAATACAGACATGGAGCCTGCAGAAATGGATGGCCAGTTGTTGCCTGACCCCCAAGCTGATGTGAATTTGGCTGGTATCTGCCCTGACAGACAGCTCTATCCTCAATATGAGACAAATCTGGCCCCTGGGTCTCTAGCTGAAACCAGATGCTGAGTGGGAAGAATGTCACTTAAAAAAATCACAATGGAGTAGCTGTTTCCCCATCTACCCTAGTGGTGACTGGGCTGAACTACTGGTGACTGGCAGCTGTAAGATGGGGAAAGAGGAACCTCTCTGAACCACTCCAGATGGGTCTTAGCAAGACGACCAGTTCGGAGTCTCTGTCCCTGTGAGCACACGGGCGAAACTGTTTGCTTAGCACTTCCCAGCACAGACACGCCCAGCCCAGCCTTGGTTGTGTTTGCAGGGCAGTCGTCACGCTCTGTGCAGGTGCTGGGCACTAAGTTTCTATTTGGTACTAGTCTCCAGGCGGGTGACTGGAAAAATATGTTAAGTACTTATTTGGCACTTGGCTGTTTCTAAGATCAAATCTCAGCAAAGAGGAAGGACGTGACACTCTCCAGTGCAGGTTACCAGAAACACGGTCACTGGGAACATATCTTCACCGCTGTCTTAATTCAGCCCCAAAGTCCCTCAGGTGCTTTGTTTAGAGTTAGGAAGACGTGAACAACTATCACTCTACTCTTGTTGGTTCGTGAGTTCATTAATCATTCTTGAACAATCTCACACGTGTGTATGATACACTCAGCTTATTCTCACTCCCTCCCTCTCTTACCCCTAGGCTTTCACAACCCCAGTTCCTTCCTACAAGCGCCTGTCCCACATTGGTGTCTTTTGTTTAGTGCTGAACTGTTTCCCCATCGACATAAGCACGGGTATGGCCCATCCACTGCAGTCTGACACTCTGTCACCTGCAGTCACCAACAGGCACTAGTTCACCAGGGAGGGTGGGGTCCTAGGACTTCTTCCTTTCCGTGCCTGTTGACAGGCAGTGCAGGCAACCGCCAGAGCAGTCTGATTGTAATGACCGGAACTAAGGTCATTTAATTTTCTAACCAGAAGTAAAATGATCTTTATACCTTCTTCCTTTTCCTTGTCTGCCTCTCTGTGTGTGTATGTGTGTGTGTCTATGTACATGTGCAGGCACAAGAAGGCACTTTAAACATGTATACCTGTGGAAAGTTCAAGGGTGACTTCAGAAATTATCCTGGATTGCTTTACCTCCTTATTGCTTTGCCTTCCAGGGCCGGAAGTATAGGCCACCACCATTTCTCTGCCCAGCATTTTTACATGAGACCTGGAATCCAAATTTGGGTTCCTTTGCCTGTGAGTCAATTAACCCCTGAGCCATCTCTCCAACCCCACTTCTGCTTTCCAGCACCACTAATTACAGTGTCAAGTTTACCTATTAAACACTAAGAATGGGTGAACCCACCTTTGATAGTTACTTTTCTCATCACTGTGAGCAAAATACCGAACAAAAGCAACTTAAGCGAGGAAGAACTGATTTGGTTTGCAGTCACCGTGGCAAAGAAGGCATGGATATAGGCCCAGGTCCTGTCTGGAGCAGCAGGAGAAAGGCTCTGGCTTATATCTCGGTGGACCAGGAAGCAGAGAGCCAGGACGGGGGTCTAACCCACAAGGTCTACCTCTAGTGACTTACTTCCTTCAACTAAGCTCCACCTCCTAAAGGTTCCACAATCCAAAAGAGCACCACCATCTGGGACCCAAAGAGTCAAACACATGGCCTGACGGGGTCACTCACATTAAAACCATAATAATCACTAATCCAAACTAAAAAAAAAAAAAAAAATGGCAGCAGTAAACAGTCTCTGAATGCAAAAAGACCAAAAATTAATTCGAAATCAAAACCACAATGATTGTGAAGTGTTGCTGGCAGCACTCACCAGACTGAAGTCTCACTGCAGTCTGACTTCTGCACACCACGCCACGCCCACACACTGTCCACTGCTGGAACACTGCAGTGCCACGCCTGACGCCTGCACACCACGCAACTCCTCTCCCTTCCCCCACTGTGCAACTCCCGCCAGCACTTCACTCGGCACAGACTTGACGCCTCACACTGTACATACGTAGAACAGTTTCATTCTGGAAAACACTTTTGGTACTGTCACTCCTCGGCATATCTTTGGATTGTGTTGTATTAGAATGTTTGTTACAATTGCCGTTTGAATCAGTCAACTTCAGGTTCATAGGAAAGAATCATCCCATGGATCTTGCCAGGATTGGGACAGAATGCCCAGCATCTTTGCGACGACGCTGTGTACGCTCTGCCACTCTCTCCTACACACTTATGTGAAGAGCGTTTCTGGCACGGACAATTACAAATCGAGGTCTTGGTCAGCTCAGAAGGACACTGAACGTGCCCATGCCTTGCAGTGTTGACATTCAGCTGCGCCTGGATTCTTTATGGAAGAATGATGCCCATCTCATTGTACATAAACGTGCTCTCATCTTGGTAAATGTGAAATTATATGTACTCCAGAGAATTATTTTAAATACTCTTACAACTCATTATCAGTAAATGTTTGATGTGCATACTTATTTGTACATAAGTATTTGTACATCTAAGTATATCTAAGTACTCTCTTGGGCAGAAAGGGGTCACTAGTGGAAAGGTGTAGGAAGCCCTACTAACTTAAGAGCTGGCAAACTTCCTGTAAAAAGCCTGGCAGTGGATCCTGTAGGCTCTGCATGGTTCTGCAGGAGACTGCACCCTAGGCTTGTTGGTAAGCAAGCCAACATGACGGCAGTGAGAGGTCTTCACGTGCAAACACAGGGAGTGGACTGGGTGTGGCTTGTTGACCAGTATGTGCCCTCCTCTAACAATCCTAATGGCCTCACTTCTGGTGCTCAGGCCTTGCCCAGATCTTCCTCCAATCAGTGGCCTTCTCCAACTAGTCTTGCCTCTGTTCCGCTGGTGGCCCTGCTGCGCGCCTCTGCCTTCACTCACACTCCTGAAAATCGGTCCCATTCCCAGGTTCTCATCCTTTCAGGCTTAGTTTAATCATGCTTCAGAATTGCAATTCAAACCGCAATTGTAATAAACATTCTAACATAACACTATTCTTCCCGGAGAAGGTTTAGTCATCCTTTATCTGTATTTTCAAAGTTCTTTGGGCCCTCATCATGCCTGATATCATCAGAAGTTTACTCAGGTAACGGAATAAATCAAGTACTAAGAAACTAAACCTTTAAAACCTATAGTCTTCATAAATCTTGAACAAAATTCAAAAAGGCGATCGGCAGAAGAGTTCACTCCTGTCGGCACAGATGTCTCTGCAGTGGGCTCTGCCTACAGTAGACACTCAGGCTGTTCTCAAACCAGGGAAGACACACTGCTATGAGCTTTTTAAAAAGCCAGCACATGGGCTGTGAGTCCTTAGCTGTCCTCAAGCGTTCATCAAGGAGAGTTCTGGTGGGGCTGTGATCATAATGTCCAAGGCAGGTGGAGGCATAATGCAGTGGACATATGATGTAATCAATTAAAGAGCCCTACCCGTTAGGCCGTAACAACGAGAACTTCTGGGACCCAAGCAAAGCCACGGGCACTGCAGGAGTTTTATTGGTAAGAGCAGGAAAAAGACCCATGACTGGGATTTCCCAGGTACGTGAGCCATGACAGATCCACTTTGCTCAGGTCAGTACCCACAAAATTCCCATTCCTTGTAACCAATGAATCTGGACTCTCGAAGCACTTGCACACTTCTCATGTGCTAACTTAATGATCTTCTAAAGTTGTTGTCATTCTTGCTTAGAAATGAGCAAACAGGTTCAGTAACTTGCCTAACTTCATACAACCAGTAAGAGGCATTCAAGTCAGGTCCACCTGCTCTGCCCCCACTTAGTATGAACTCAAGAAGAAACTCTCTGTCAGTCAAAAGTGAAACAGATAATCTGCTTAACAATTAAATGGGCATTTAAAGTAGAAGAATATGGAGGGAGGCTTCTACCTCTGCTGTGTAGGAACTCAGGAGCAGTGATTTTGTGTCAGTCCCTGCTTGTTGGAGTGTTAGTCTCCTGCCAGTCAAGCGTTTAGTCAAATAGGAGGAACTTGAGGTTTCTGAAGTGCTTTCAAGAAGGTCCATGGTTCTGACTTAGGCAAGTAATCTATTTCATTTCTATGTCAGGCAGAATGTCAAACCTATGAACTTACTGGCAAGCCCGACATATTGGGGGGTGGAGGGTGGTACTGTTCCCATCTTACAGAAGAGGAAGATGGTCAGCCAGGAGAGGCGGCCCAAGTTCACTCACATCTAGGGAGCAGAGCCCACCCTAAGCCCAAGCTCTGCTTCACTCGCCAAGCCCACAGTCCCTGTTGGGCCTGTGCTTCAAACAAGTTAATTTACCAAGCTTCCACTGCAAAGGGGCACACTTATCAATATTCGGAGGTGTCAAAAAATGTAAGCGTCTCAGGAAAAAAAATCTGCAATGTCATTATTGCTAACACTGCTCATTTGAAGAACGGGCATGCACTTCAGCTGAATTTGCTGATGTAATCATATGACATATGATTATTAGCATGTGCAAGTCTGCTAATATAAACTTATTAAAAACAAATATAAGTGTTAAATATGTAGCTGGACACAGTGGTACATGTCTGTGACGTACCCTCACTTCCCTCTGTCCTTGAATGACAGTCTGAGACTGGGGAAAGAGGATCGCCTGGCCCAAGAGTTCAAGAACAAACTAGGTAACACAGATAGGCAACATCTTAAAGAGAAACAACTCAATATTTACAAGAAAGATGCAGAAGAAATCCTGAAATGAGAGGGATATGTAGTTTCAAATAACTTTATTAAACTTCATGTAACAACAATTCAGTGAGTTGGAAATCTGAAGCCAGGCATATATTTTATGTACCATAAGGAAGAGAAGAACATGTCTGAATGAAATAAACAGTGATGTTCCAGGAATGTAATTGACAAGGAAGAGTGTTGCTACAATGTGCTACATTTCCTCACCTCTGACAACCAACTAGCTATCTGCAGTATTAGCCAGACTTTTATGTACAGGGAATCCACGCCTAAAGAAATCCACAAACAGGGCTTGGAAGTCATCACTGGTTCCATACTGTCATTCAAGGACAGAGGGAAATGAACAATGATGGCAAGAAGGGGACACAATATGCAAAGCACTAAAGCACAAGTCCGCATAAAATCAAAATTCCTCAGAGGAATCCATGTTTCTGTGGCCCTTATACACAGTCCAGATCCCAGCTTAACAGAATGCCAGGCCTTGGCATCCTCCCACATCGTGACTTAGCAGGAGCTCTGACTAACAGGCATCGAGTAGTGTGGCAAATGCGCAAAGCTCTCTACAAACATTTGTCAGGAACCCATAAAAACAGGGACCTGACCATTCCTTAAGCTCGTGCGCGGAACACAACTAGCAGTCTCCTCACAGTCAGACTGCTTCTCACTGCCATCCCAAGCCCTCTCCTCCAGAGCAGGACTGGAAGTCAGAGCAGTGACCAGACAACCAACCGTGATTTTCATATATCACATAAGAAGCATCTCAGGAACAGCTGGAGTCCAACTGGAGGATAAGAATAAGAACACCTTACTTAACCTACATTTCAACCTGAGAAGCCCCCACTTTGCTGCATGATGTCATGCCTACAATACCTTATATATGACATGACAACAGGCATACGAGTCTTTTGATGGAGCTGATGACATTTTTGTCGGTCTTTTACTTGGGACAAAAAGGGACCATTCGACATAAACTGAGACTGTAATCTTAATAGCATCATATGGTTAAGAATTAACAGAAGATGGCAACTTCATCTCTTGGGACTTCCTTAGAGCTTCCACTGCCCATAAATATCTATTCTGCAGAGTCACCTATAAGACCCTTCAAGATCTCTCACTGCCTGCCGTTCCTGTGTATTTTCTAAGTGCTAACCACACTCAAATTCTCCGCACACCAACCGCAGTCAGGCCTGTACCTATCTCACGCTTTGAGCATGTTGCCCCCTTAGCCTGACATGCTCTTCCTCACAAACCGACTACTCCTCTAGACGTGTTTTTAACACCATCATCCCTATGAAGCCTTCCCTCAGGTAGAAATAACTTTTCTCCCTTGTCTTCTGCACAACAGCTGCAAGGCTGACTGAACTTTCTCTCTCTCCCACTGCCCTTATATCATATTGCTTTAAAACAGCATTAGTCAGAAGCAAGCATTACACCGCTGGGCCATGTTTATCTAGTCTATTCCCCCTTGTATGCTGCACATTCTCTGCAAGCAGCAAGTCACGCATACTTGCATGAGAACACAAAATACACTGTCTATACAGTAGCAGACATGAACTATGTGCCAAACAGAAGTGGACTGACTGGGAATCAGCAAAACTTACAGTCCCCGCACTTGCAGCTTCCAAAGCTCTGGACCTTTGCAAGTTTGTATTTTTATTTTTTAAAGAGGTCAGACAAAACTGTATACATATTTATGGCTCACTGAAGTATATTAGGCAAACACTCTCTCTACTCTTACAGAGCTTTCTAGTTTGGGGTGGAGGGAACAGACAACTATCTGTACATTCATTCTTTCACGGCAAATTCACTAAAGTTAAGAATCGCAGTCTGAGATGAAGCCAACACTATTCCTAGGGAGAGAAACCAGTCACTGTGCCCCGAGTGGAGAAAGCATTTCAGAGAGCTGTTAACACTGAGCGTTAACAGCCTGGCCCTACCTGTTAGGGAAAGGTAAAGAAGACTTCAGGGGGGCATAGGCTCTGAACTCGATGCACCCGGGGGGGGGGGGCGGGCAAGCAATAACAGAGTGCAGGGTGGTCGCAGCTGGACTCGGGGGAACGTTTCCCCGGGTTCCAGTCTGCAGTGACGTGGACTCGGTATCTCTCAAAGCAAGCCGTCAACTTGGAGGTTCCCCCCGAGCACGGCGGCGGCCTGAAGCCCCCCGAGCACGGCGGCGGCCTGAAGCCCCCCGAGCACGGCGGCGGCCTGAAGCCCCCCGAGCACGGCGGCGGCCTGAAGCCCCGTTCACGTCCCTTTCTCGGAACCAACCTGAGCCAGCTGCGGGCTCCGGGGCCCAGCGCGGCTGTCGCCCGGGACCCCCAACCTCCCCCAGCGACGACCAGCAAGGGCTGCGCGTCTGCGTCCCGGACGGGACCTCCCACCCGTCGCCAGCCCGCCGTTTCCATAGCAACCGCCTCACCACTTCGCGGGCCCGGCTGGAGAAGTCGCCCTTGGGCCGAGCGCTCCGGCGGAACAGCTCGTCGCGGCCGCCGTCGGCGCCGCCGCCCAGCGCCACGCCCAGGGCCTTGTTCCTGGTCTTCACGGTCTTGACGCTGGCCCGGAACAGCAGGGTGATGTCCACCGCCATAGCGCCCTGCGCGCGGCCGCGAGCCGCCGGCCCACGTCAGCGCCCGCGACCGCCGCGCGAACCGGCCGGGACGGTTCCGGCCCCGCACGCCTCCGCCCGAGAACGCCGACGAAGGCAGAAAGGTTCCGCTTCCGGCTGGCCGCGCAGCAAGGGAAGAAAGGTTCCGGCCTGAGCCCCAGCCCTGTGGGTCCCGGACTAGATCCCCGGAACCGGCGAGGCCCAGGTTCATGGGCGCCTCGCTCTCCTTCTAGCGGGGTCCCCAAAAGCAGCAAGTTCAGGGGAACCCGGCAGCGAGCTCCCTGGTGGTTCCCTGACAACCTGGGTAAAGGCGGTTTGATTGACAGATGCTCAGGCGTGCCACCCTTGACCTTTGACTTCAAGGGCCTTAAGCAACGCAGGGCAACGGACGTTGACGGTCCAGGTGCTGAAAGAGACAGCACGTAAAAGTTGTACTAGAAGCAGGTAGAAGCCAAAAGTCTTACTCTCTAGCCACGTGTGTAAAGTGCGGCCAACACTTCCTCGGAGCTCACAGAGAGTTAAGACGCATGTAAAAAATTTTGGTGCTGCCTGCCTCTTAGGAAATGGTTAGTAAGTATGTTCTTGTTGATAATATGGTTTAAGTCTTATGACACATAGTGTGTGGGGTGGGGGGAGATCGTGCATACCTTATCTGAGCCGAACAAAGATGGGGAAAAAAAAACTGGCTTATGTCATCCTTAACATGTAGTTTTGAAATATGCCCTCTTGAGTCATCATTTTCTAAATGAATTGAAGGCAGCGGGTTAGACGTTTCTGCAGGTTTGTTCATGACTCAGTTTTTATTTAAGATTCTCGAGTTCGGGCTGGGTCCCCCCCCCTTAAAAAGGAGGCACAACTGCAATGCATGTTAAAACGGTGGTTTTATTGTCAGTGAAATAAACTGCTTCACAACACGAGGATGCCATTTGGCTTTGCACTTTCGTTTTCTAGGCCGTTGCATGGTTGAATTTTCCAGAGACTCTGATCCTGCTACAGCGGGTGCAGAGCAGCTGGCTTCCATTAAGCTAGACTTTAAACAGACTTGCGAAACTGTAAGCACCAGTTCTTCTCACCAAGTCCTTTATTGTTTTGAAAAATGTATTTTTCATTAAGCGATATTGATGTACAGGGTAATAGACTTACCTTGGTTATTTTAGATGGCTAAAAGCATTTTTTTTTTTTATGCTGGGAATGTAACATAGGACCTCAGGCATGCCAGGCTAGGACTCCAGTACTGAGTTATATGCCCAGCCCTAGACAAAAATATGTATCTGAGTTTTCAAATATTTTTAATACGGTGGCTATCAGTAGATAAAAACCCATGCAAACCAAAATTGTTTGGGCTCTCTTTTGAGAGTGTAGAAGTTTTCTGGGAGCAAAAATTTAAAAACCACAATATTAAAGAAATATCAAGAAAATGTGTGTTTACCAAAGAGGAGAAAAGGGAAAAAAAGCATTTAAAATTCAGGCTACAGCCACTTCACCATTCCTGCAGAAAAATGCCCTTGAGGAGGGAAGAAAGAGAAAGAAATCGCAGTGATTTTTGCCTCCCATAAACGGCGCTTTGTTTTATATAGACATTAATGAGTCCTTGGCTGTATGCAAAAGTAAGCTTGGGGCAGAGAATGAAGAGAGAATAAAATTGAATTGCATAATAAAGTAAGGGGATTGAATTGGGTGGAGAGGTGAAGCCAGAATCTTGGGGGAGCCTGGAAAGGAAGGGATTGTGTGGGGAAGGGAGGCTGAGCTACACTGAGCCTTTAACTGAGCGGCTCCTTGTGTCAACGGTGTGTTTGGTGCAGTGGGGTTTGGAGACGAAGAGGTGGGGGCAAGCCTCCAAGGTTTTTGGTCTGGATCTCTTAGAACAGAGAGGACTGTGATGATGAGCGCCAAGGGAGCTCCACGCAGGCTGCACGGCCACAGGTGACACATACATAAAACCCTGGAAAAGTTCAAAAGAAAAGGCTCCTCGCCCTCCCCTGCTGGCCCGTTCCAGGCTGTCTTCTATTTCTCCCACCCTGTGCTGAGCTCAGTGTCGGCTCCCAAGAGCTGTGTTCACATTCAGATTCCTAGAACTCCTGAGTGTTAACTTACTGGGAGAAGGGTCTTTGCAGGTATAATGAAGTTACAGCTATAAGTCGCGAGCAGATGATTCTGGATTGTCCACATGGGGTCTGAAGCCAATAACAATGTCCATGTGAGACACGCAGAAGAGAAGATGATGTGAAGACAGGGAGATAACAGAGAGATGTGGCCCCACATCCAGAAATACTGACAATCAGTAAAACCTGGAAGAAGCAAGGGACAGTTCTTCCCCTACTGCCTCAGAGGCACGTGCGATATGGCCACTATCCTTATTTCAGACTTCTGCCCTCTGGGACCGTAGGAAATAAATTCCTGTTGTTTTAAGCCACTGTCATAGTTAGGCACAGGTGCCAACTTGACTGTTGAGGCCCAGTCTATGGTGGGTGGGACTAGGCCTGGAATAAAATACAGACATCTGGTTGACAGAGTGGGCATCCTTGTGTACACTTGGCCAGACATATTGGTCTGGCAAGTAAGAATCGTCCCTCTCCCAGCTGTTATGTGGTGATGGTGTGGCCAGTTCCCTTGGCCCTGGTGTTGGTGTGAGCTGTCCTGTCAAGCTGGACTAAGGACTGTATAAACCTCTTGTTCCCTTAAGCTGTTTGATGGTGATTTATCAGCAACCATGCAGGCAAACTGCAACACCAAACTTGTGGCCCTCTGTTACTGAAGTCCCAGGTGACAAATACCTGCAGTAATTCCTTCCCATTCCTCCTTCATTATCTAGTCTTCCCCTTCTGGGCCTGTCTCCTTTGATCCTTTCTGTTTGGGGGTTCCTTCCCTCCAGATATGCCCCCTCAGCTGCCTTGGCACTATGTCTGCCTTGGTATTAACTCTGGGAGTTGCTCCCCTCGTGCTCTCTACTTTTCCATCTCTTGCTCTCCCTGCCATCTTCCATCCTTGGAGAACTGTGCCAAACCGGGTTCTTTACCCTCACAAAAAGGCTGGATACATAGTGAGCCTTACTTGTTCAAAAAGGAGACCAGCAAAGTTTCCTCTCGTCCCCGGTACCCGGAACAGAATGCCCAGTGGCTATCAGCATGTGCCAATGTGTCACTCTCAACCTGTGCCCCTAAAGAGGTGCGGGCACTCAGCTGTTCTTCCCAGCATCTCGCTTGGGGGAATAATTTGAATATAAAACGGAAGAGTTTTCAGATTTGTAGCAGATTATGGAGGGTCTGCAATGGTCCTTGTTAATCTGGAAAAATGCTCTGCTTCTCAGAAGTTCCAAAGTGCAGAGAAAGAAAGGAGACACTTTCCACACGTTCAGAACCACCCAGAGCATCAGTGGAATGACCGGATATACCCAGAGACAAAGGTTAGGCATTCTCTGGGGAGTAGCAGACTTTAAAAGTCACTCAGCAAGTCTCCCCAAGCCCCCCCCCCAAACTCCGCGTGTCATCCCGAAGCCCTGCGAATAAGTTTTAAGACAGAATTACAAAGACCAGATTCCCTGGCGTATTACCTGTGATCTGAATTCTTCCGCTTGCCTCAGGCAATCAGCAAGAGGAGCATGGCTGATCCAGAGTCACTAAGTCTTGTTCTCTGCCAATTTTCACATAGGAAGATGGGGGGGGGTTAGAGGGAGGGAGGGGTGGGATGGAATGGTGGCAGGATGGTGACTAGCTCTCAGCTTGGTGTTCCTGCATCAGCTTTGACTCAGACGACCTCTCTCCTTGCCTAGGAGACTCCTGTTTCCCCCTCCAAGTCTCCAGGAGTACCACCAGCTCAGCAAGAACAGGGCTCGTGTATGGTGCACTCACCTCTTGCCACCGCTGGGAGTCCTGCCTTGAAAGTGGTCACCTGTCAGAAGTGATCTTCCTGGAATGTGACTCCACTCAAGAGAGGACGTGGTGCATATGTGTGGTGCGTGCACCTGCGTTTGTGGGTGCGTAGGATGCATACAACCTTGCGTGTCTGTGCAGAGGCCTAGGTTGATGTTGAAATCATCCTCCACTGGCAGTTTATTATACTCTTGGAAAGACTGGGTCTCCAGTTAAACTCAGAGCTGGCCAGCAGGGCTTGTCTGGTAGCCGGCTTGCTCTGGGCATCCCAGGGTCCTGAGGCATGCCACCATCTGGTTGTGTGGCAGATGCTTTAGCTGCTGACCGATCTCCTCAGTCTCCAGTCCTTGCTTGAGTCTAGAAGCAGATCTCTCAGCAGCTCTGAGCTCTTCAGCTTCTGCCTCTGCAGACTCCAGGCCAGGAGGTGGTGTGTGGGCCAGGAGAATGTTCTGAAGACCCAAAGGTCCGTGTGGCCAAGGCTTAGCCCCAGTGTGGCGCTGTAGGAGGTATATTGGTCTAGTGGGAGGCCTGTGGGTCACTCAGGATGTCCCCTGGGTCTCTTCGTCCTCTCTTTGCTGTCTGGTGGACTGAGCAGTTGTGGTTCTGCCACAAAGGCCAGAAGCAGTGGGCTGGTTGATCACGGTCTGGTACCTTCAAAGCCGTGGGCCAAAGTACAGCTGATCTTTGCAAGCTGACCTCACCGGATGTTTGCTATGGCAGCAGCAAGCTGACCTCACCGGATGTTTGCTATGGTAGCCACAAGCTGACCAAGACGCTGGCCGACCAGTCCCCAGTGTTATGACACACATATTCACACATTTGGAAATGGGCTCAGGATATTTTGAGGGAGCCATTATTCTGTTCCAACAAAGAAGAAAGTGATCATAAACTGATAGACACCTCATGAATCTTCCTGGTTGAGCAGAGTTCTATCTGTTCTTTTTGAACAATGTGTGTGGGCCTGTTCCTTATGATGCAATCAAAATGCCAGGGCCGGTCGCGTCCTGTCACACTTAGCCAGTGAGCAGGGCCACAAACTGGATCTTTACAACGGCTTTATTCAGAGATCCAGCCATCTGAGAAGATAGGGAATTAATGCACTAAAAATATGTTTCACATTCCAGCCCGTAGATTCTACAGGGAGGAAAGGAGGGAGCGCAGTGCTGATGGCGCAGGAGCTTGGTCTCTCCCTCCGGCGATGTCTTTCCCTTGCCATGTCTCTGCTTCTCTTGTCTGCCCCTCACCCTCTCCGCATTCTTGTGCCCGGCTCAGGGACTTCTTGAGATGCTGCGTCAAGTTAGTTTCTGCTGGTGTCAACCTTGTGGTCCTCGAGGTTGGGCAGTGGGTGTGTAAAGGTTACTCTTAGCTATTGCTGTGAGAGAGCACCCAAAATCGAGCAACTTCAGGGAGAAAGGGAGGTTTCTTCAGCTTATGGTTCCAGAGGGAAGGGACAGTCTCTCAAAGCAGAGGTGGCATGGCTGGCTGGCCAAGCTGGAGAAGGCTAAGTCACCGCAGACATCTTGGAAGCTGAGAGCTGCAGACTGCTTGCAGCAAAGGCCGACTTCTCCTGCAAGGTAGGGTGGGACTCATCCACCTCAAGGCCCACCCCTTGTGGGCCTTCCTCCAGCAAGGCTCCACCTCTCAAGGTGCCATGACCTTGCCAAACACATGAGACTGTGGGGGACACATTTCAAACCATGACAGGGTGTGAGGGGGAGAAGCTCAGAACTGACATGGGCAGTGTGTACTTGCCTAAGGTGGTACGAGCGTGCACGTGTGCAGATTCCTTTCTACAATGTGGACCAGAAGAGTGTCTTTGTAACAGAGCCTCTAGTCCCCTGCCGGTGACACTAGTCTCTACAGAATAAGGAAAAAAGAGTCTCTGCCCTCAAAGGGCTCCATCTAACAAGCTGAGACTCCCATGGTGCACAGCAGTGTTTCTCTGGCTTTCCAGCACTTCCTTCCTCTCTTCAGTCCTGTATCCCATATCGCCCCACCCCAGAGGCCCCAGCTCGCAAGGATGTAATCTGCAGCCCCTGGAGTTCAAGTCCCCTCCCCGCAGGGAAGTTGGCAGCTCGCTGCGCCCTCTTCCAGGGCTTGCTTTGTCCACTGGCAGTTCATAAAGCACCTCATAAAAATGCAGGTACTGTTCTCCCTAAGCGGCAGAGATGAGCTGCCAGGTGCTCACTTGAAATGTCCTCCGCACAGACATGCCTGCGGGTCCTTGGTGTCTTGGTTCCCACACTGTGCTGCTTTCTGACAGTGTCTTCCATAATTAGGCCGGCCGAATCCTCTGGTTTTTATTGAGTTGGACGGCACATCGGGAGCTAAATGCCTCCCTTGCACTTTAAAAGGATTTAACGAGGAAAGATTTTTCCTACATCCTGTTTCAAGGGAAAGTGTGTTTTTAGGGGATGTTTTATAGTCCACAGCAGGATTCTGAAGGGCGTTTGCTTCTGCTTATGTTTATTATGACTGCGTTTCCCTAGCATGAAGCAGCGTTCAGTGATTATTTAGATAAATCTATAGATAGCTGCAAGATTATGGAAATTTCAGCCTGGCAAAGGCCTCAAATATTATCCAGACCAACACTGAATCCTTTAGAAGAGGAAAACCAAGTGACTTGTCCGAGATCACACACTGATTAGTGGAAACACAGGTTAGATTCTTCATCACCATCTGTTGACTGTCCCCAAGCCTGTGGGTGCTGGGAGTAGGGCTGGGTGACAAGGATTTGTAAAAGCATGTTTGGGGCTGGAGAGATGGCTCAGGGGTTAAGATTCTGTCTCGCAAGCAGAATGTGCTGAGTTCAGATCCCAGGTCACATGTTAAAAACACTACACCACTGGTGGCAGCCTGCACCTCCAGCCTTGGTGGGCAGAGTCTGGGCTTATGGTGGGGTGAAGGACAGCGGAGAATGAGCTACTATCTCCCCCCCCATCCCAATGAGGTACCTGACTAAGCGCAGACTTTGTAAGCACCACCTGACCATGCAGGGGATGGGGGCAGTGACCAGCAAGCAGAGCTTTTGCTCCGTCATTGGAGAGGCGACTTAGGGGGTACATGAAATGACAGAGCTGGAGTGTTTGGACTTGAGGGAGACACCAGCTGTTCCCTCTTTCCTTTAAACACAAGGAGAGGCAACGATCTACACTGAAGCGTGAAAGATTTAGGCTAAACATTAAGAACTTCCTGCATGTGGGTGTTGTGGGACTTTGGAGTGAGTTAAAGTAAAGGGACTGCACAGGAGCCTGGGGTACGAAGAATGGCTACCCAGCTCCTCCCCGCTGGGAGCTGGGCCACCCTGGACACTGGCAACCTCCCAGCTGGAGGTCCGAGTCAGCTAATTCCAAACTAGAACCATTGCGGGAGACCTCGATCCATTCTGCGGTGCCAGTAGGAACGTAGCCTGGGGCATCCGAGCCTGCATTCCACGGCTCGCCAGGATATTCAGTGACCAGCATCTCCCCGCCTTGAAACTTATTAAGAAATCCTCCGCAGGCCTCGCTCGCCCAAAGTGCATTTAATAAAGCTTGGAATTTCCTCCCAACGCACTTGCTCTTGTGGTGTATTTTTAGGTCCCCATTATGACTTGCACTTCCAAGCCTTAGCAGTCATGAGGCTGGCTGGGACAGCAGGATCCAGAAGTTATATCCGCCCCACCCCTGCCACTCCCAGAAGCCTCCCTGTGCCGCCCAGGAAGCCAGTCCTAGAGGGTCATTCAGGAAGCTTTTAAGTCACCTACTAGTTTGCCTACTTGTTCTCCAAGAGGCAAAGTGCCTCAGCTCTGAGTTCAAACATGAACACAAAGCCCCAGAGCATCATGGGTGATGGGCAGTGGGCGTGGCCCACCCCCCAAGTAACCCCAGATGAGTTGAGTTGCCATTCTAAAGGCGAATGGCAATTTAAAATGCCGTTAAAAGTGAATGACAGTCGATTCTAAGAGGCTTTTAGATAAGAGCTCACGTGTTGTCAGACAGCAAGCACACCCTTGGGTAGGAAACAGTTTTGTTATAATGTATCATTTATTGTCATTTAAAAAAATATATATATATATATATTGTGTGTGTGTGTGTGTGTGTGTGTGTCAGAGAACACTGTGTTTGCTGTGGAAATCTGGGAGTGACTATGGGAATCATCCTGGATTGCTCTACCTCCTTTTTACTTTGCTCTGAGATTTCCCAGGTTCCACCTTCCAGAGCCAGAAGTGTAGACTACCACCATTTCTACTTGGCATTTCTAAGTAGGATCCAGGATTTGAACTCAGGGCCTTCTGCATGCAAGGTGGAGGCCTAAACCTTGAGCCATCTCTCCAGCCCCAACAGTAGTCATTTGTAAAGCTCTTAGTCATCCGAGGACTTTTCCACCTTGAATGTCTCCTGGAGATGCACAGGGTCTTGCTGATCACAGGGGACCTCCAGTAGCATGTGACCGTCAGCCGAAGATACCACTGGTGAAGGGCCAGCTGGGCGGGGGCTTCCTGTTCAGGACCGAGGGGTCGGCAGAAGGGCACTAGTGTTCCTTCCCTTCCGTTCGCTCCTGCGCAAGCCAACAAGGGGAGGAGGTGCTGTCGTTCTAGAACTGGCCTGTCATCCCGGCTCAGTGGCGGTGGGAACCTTGGGTGTCCTCTAGCAGCAGGGAGCCCTCCCCTCCCGCCCTCTTCTCCTCCCTCTTCTTTCTTGGTCAGCTCTCTCCTGGAAGGTTCCCAGGGTCCTTCCCTTTCTTGGGTTGTCCTTTCTCTTTACTTCTGTGGCTCAGCATAGAAGCAGAGTTGGCCCGCCCCCAGCTGTCACTAACGAATCACAGTCAGACCTTCCACAGACCTCTGCTGCCCCTTGTCTCTGTGATGCCTATTGTGGCTGTGAGTTTTTGGCGTCAGCTTGACAGTTAACAGCTGAGCCTTTAGGCACACCCGTGAAGGGCTATGTAATTACGACAAGCATCTGAAGAAGTCTGTGGGAGATCACCTAACTGACGTAGGAGCAGGCCACAGTGAGCGGGACCATTCCCTAAATGGGCACGGATAAGACTGATGAGAATTGATTGGCAGCCTGGCACGCTATAAAGCAGGCCTCTCCTCAACTCTTCCTGTAGGCATGGTGCCCAGTCCCTTGGCTCTGAGGTTGGTTCAGTTCTCCCGCCATGATGATAATGTAACTTACACCTGTGAGCGATGCTATAACTCTCTCCTTTCCTCCTAAACTGTTTGTATCGTGCGTTCATATAAGCACTGGAGAGTAACTAAGACATGTGTCTCCCTCCCTTCCTCCTGAGTCTATCTTACTGGGTGGTGGTTCGCTGTCATGGTTTAAAATGTGAGTGTCTCCCATAGGCTCATGTGTTTGAATCTAATTGTTTGGGAAAGTCGTGGCACCTTTAGGAGGTGAAGCCCTGCCAGAGGAAGACAGTCACCAGGGAAGGGCGAGGTAGGAAGTTTTGGGGTTGTTTAGCTCTGTCCAGCTTCAGTTAACGTGCTCTTGCAGTTGGCAGTTTTGCAGCTCTCAGCCTCGATGAGAGACATGACTTAGGCCACCTCCAGCTTCGGCCAGCCAGCCATGCCTTTCCTGTCCTAATGGACTGTATCTCCCCTCTGAAGCTGTAAGCTAATTAACTCTCCCCTTAAGTTGCTTGAGCCTGAGTGGTGTCTCACAGCAACAGAGAAGAGTAATGGTACAGAAATTGGTACCCGGAGTAGAGTGTTGCGTATGAAACTAAGAGGATCCGGTATCAGAAAGTAAAGGTGAAAGAGTTGGCATCGAAACACAGAGAAGCGTGGCCATCACTGTGATGTGCTAGTGTGCCTTTGGAACTGTTCGTGGGCAGAAGCACAGAGAATTTTGGGACTTTGAGCTGGGAAAGTTTGCATCTTGGAGATGAGGCCGAAGGGTCCATTCTAATGAGAGCTTGGAAGAGATTGATGCCATTAGAAACACGGACAGTGGAAGCCTAGCTGTGATGGTTCAGAGGGGAGCAGAGACAATATTGGGAACTGGATGAGGGGCAAATGGAATGATGCATCGGCAGAGTGTTTGATCAAGTTTTGCCCTCATCCTGAAAGCTTGCTTAGAGCTAAATTTTGAGGGCTTGGTGCAGGAAGTTTCAAGGCAATGTAATCTTGACAGTGTGGCATGGCTGCTATTTTAGCGCTCTTGTTCAGAATGCTATGAGGAAAAGGAGGAAGGAATCAGGCAGAAAGAAATAAGAACTGTGAGCTTTGATGATGAAAGATGTTGTGAAAACTTGAAGAATTGAGCAGACAGCAAGATGGTAACTATTGTAAAGAGATAAGCTTCATGAGTAAATCAAAGCCTGCTCTCAGTTTGGATAATAGAAGAGGCCCTACCCTGAGGACAGATTCCTCAGAGAAGGCTCCCACCCTTAAGAATGCAAATCCTTTTGAGAGGGAAGAGTTGAAGGCAAGAGTTCCCAGGGACAAGTCTGTTCCTCCTCTGAAGCAACTACCCAAGAGAGATTCTGTCCAGCATCAGCACAGAGAAGCTGAATCAGCTGTGATTCAAGGGGGACACTCTCCACCTGAAAGTTATAGCAGAACTTGGCAAAGTCATCCATGTGGTCCTGGGTTTTGACCATCAAAGATCCAATAGGGAGGAAGTCATGGATCCCTCCTGCAAGATTTCAGAGAATGGTGGAAATCAGGCAGTGTGTGTCAGGATTAGAAAGCCTGCCATTTAGAGACCCAAGAAGGGCAGTTTGTGCTGTGGAGTTAAAGCCTGGCTTGCTATTGAGACATGAGGATGTTCGAGATGCCAGAACATCTGTTGAGGAAACTTATGCATCTTGCAATGAGACAGCCCAGGAGAATGTACAGGAGAGACCAACCCAAGAGAATGATGTGTTCTTCAGCTTGCTGCACTGGATTGGTGGAACTGAAGATGATTTCAACAAGAAACTTGCCTGTTGGCCATGGAGCTGCCGGAATTGGAGTTTGTGCTGCTGGTTTTCAGTCTTGTTATAGACTGATCTTTCCTGGATATGCCCCAATTCCTCCCTTTTGGAATAGGAATGTTTATTCTGTGCCATTGTATGTTGGACACATGTAACTTGTCTTTTGAGAGGCTTGAGACATTGGACTTTTAGGCTGTGTTGGGACTACTGATGTAGTCTATAAGGACATTCACAGTTGGACTGAGTTTAGTTTGTATAATGAGATGGCAGTGAGCCTGTGGAAACTAGGGGTGGGGGGGGCCATGATTTAAAATGTGAGCTGTTCCCAACAGGCTCATGTGTTTGAATCTTTAGTTGTTTGGGAAGGTCATGGCGCCTTTAGAAGGTGGAGCCTTGCTGAGGAAGGCAGTCATGGGGATAAGGGTGTGAGATTGAGGTTGGTCAGCACTGCTCAGCTTCTGGTTAGTTAAGTCTGCTCTTGCCTTTGGCAGTTTTACAGCTCAGCCTCCATGAGAGGCATAACTTACCCTGCCTCCAACTTCCGCCAGCCAGCCATGCCTTTTCTGCCATCATGGACTGGGTCTTCCCTCTGGAACTGGAAGCGAATAAATCTCTCTTTCTCCCCTAAGTTATGTTTGCGTATTTTTTCACATCAACCAAAAAGAGCAACCAGCATATTCACTAATACTGATAAATGGTGGTGATGGTCAATTTCAACTTGTTAATTTTATGAGACTTAGGGTCCCCTGGAAGACCCTCCTCTGGGTATGCCGTGAGGGTTACTTTGATTATATCAGTTGAGGTGGGAAGGCCCGTGGCTGAGGGTGGCCGCGTACCTGGAGGAAGGGAGCTAAGTAGCCACATGCCTCATCCCTCTCTGCTTGCTGGGTGTGGCTGTGACGTGGCCGCGATCAGCTGCCTCCAGGCCCCGCGGCCTTGGCCTCTCCACGTGATGGACGGTGCTGTGAACTGAGATCCAGAATGAACCCTTCTCCCGGAGTTGCAACAGGAAGTAATCCAGACAGAGCCGCATCCTCAGGTGGCGCTCACCGTGCCAGGGCCGTGCTCAGGTGCATGGGGCGTCTGTCGCCCAGGCCTGTGCCGAAGGTCTTCCTGCCACCTCGGCCTTATGGACACCAAGGCTTGGAGGCAAAGGCAGCCACTAAAGCCACGCAACAAGTCGCAGAAGCTGAGCCAGACGCTGATCGTAGAGTCTTCAAAGATGCCTCGGGAAGAGCAGTGTCACAGCTAGGCACAGGTGTCAACTTGACAGTTGAGGGCTTGAGCTCTGGGCGCATTTGTGGAGAATTAGTGGTTGAGTTAGGCCCACAGCAAACCTGCAGGAGATTGTCTAGCTGATGGGGAAGGCCCGCCCATGGTGGGCAGGACTGGGCTCTGGAATAAAATACTGAGAGCTGGTTGAGGAAGTTGGCATCCTTGTGTACACTTGGCCAGACACGCTGGTCTGGCAAGCAAGGATCGTCCCTCTGTCAGCCATTACGTAGAGATGGTGTGGCCAGTTCCCTCGGTCTGGTGTTGGTGCGTGCGCTCCCGTCAAGCTGGACTATGAACTGTAACAGGGACTGTCGTAAGGAAATAAACCCCTTGTTCCCTTAAGCCGTCTGATGGTCACTTACCAGCAGCCAGTGCAGTCGCCTGCAGCGAGCAGGGAGCCAATGTCGGTGGCCACCCAGGCGGAGATGCATCTGCAGAGGCCGATGATGGCGCTCAGGCCCAGCTCTTCTGCTGAGCTCGCGCTGCTTTAGACCTCCCTGTGGGGGCTCGGCCGGGCTCCGCTGTGCTGAGCAATCAAGGCCCCCTTTCCCTCCACTCTCCTCTCTCACCCTTATTAAAACCACCCATCCCACCCGCGGCACCTCCAGGCTCGCCTTACACTTCCTGCCCCAGAGTTACTCCTGGCGCCAAGGTTTCTGCGTCGCCCTTGTGTTCTCCAGGGCCCTTCTAGAAGCTCACATTCTGATGCGCGTTGCCTGGGATCTGCCTCAGAGCACAAGAGCTGCGCTGGGCTCCAGATCCACTTCTCCAGCAAGGAGCGCGTGCAGGAGTTGGCCTTCCCCTCGACCTGACCCATCCCGCTCCACCCCAGTGCACACGGCAGGGAGACAAAGGGGCTCCCTTTCAAGGAATATAATTTACATAAAATAGTTTCCAAACTTATTAAGGGAGCAGACAGCAAAAGGAAACCCGCAATTAAGGAGTTTTGCATGCATTCAGCGTCTTTCCACCGGCTGGGGTATCATCTTCCTGAGCTAATGAGGTCCGAGCAGACGCTAGAGAACAGAATGCGCTCCCCAGCTGGGGGAGGGGGTTCCCCCACATCCCAGAGACGAATTGGCAGGGATGAATTGGGCCCGAGCCAGGCCGCCCCTGTCCCTCAGTCCACTCTGGTGCCACTCTCTGCCCGGTATCTAATTCCCCTTTGTACCCTTCCATGTTCTCAGTGGTGTGGTGCTTGAAACAGGTTGCCAGAGGCCCCAAGCAGCGGTGAGCCGGTGAGCCGGGAAGAACCGGCTGGGCTAGTGGCAGTGAGGAGGGTGAGCTGACTCCACCCACAGCTTCTGACAGACAGCTTCAGTGCGCCTGTGTTTTGGTTTGGGGGTCACAATCTCATGACCCAGGCTGCCCCCCAACTCCCTGTGAGGATCCCCTGTGAGCTCCCGATCCTCCCAGCTCCACCTCCTGCGTGTCGGGGGGCAGGCATGTACCATCTCCCAGTTTCCAATGCTGGTTTGAATCCCAACGCATTCAGTTACATCCCGGACTAGACCCTTCCTCTCTCCTTGTCTGTAAGATCTGAACCATCTTTATGCCTGGGGTGCTGGTGGATTAACATGCGACGTCAGCCATGCATTCATGACATGATACTTGTCACGATTTCATTTGTTGGATGATGTTTATGAAGATGATGTGCCGGCCACTGCTTTGGCTGTGGAAGCTGTGACAGAGAACTGGGGAGCCGTGGCCTCCGTGAAACCTTGGGCAGCAAAGCAAACAGGAAGGTTCTGGAGCCAGAACTTCGGGGACAGATGCCTGAGCGCCATCGCTGCCTTGCCCTCCCCTGAGGAAACGTGGGAAAGAGGCGCACAGGAAGCTGGGAGAAGCTTTGTTGTTTGGTTGGAGGGTTTTGTTTTTTTTTTTTTGTATGCAACATATAAGCTGTTTACAGACAGGAAAGAGTAAATATGACCTGATAGTTCAGCTTCAGGCACAATATCCCAGACATTCGTGAAAGCCACAAGGGCGGTTTTCTCTTCCAGCTCTCCACACCTCCCTGCTGTCTGGCTGCCTCTCCCTGCAACAAAGTATATGCACGCACTGCCTAAAATATCACAGGGAATGCATGCTAACCTAGAAAATACAGCTCATCAAAGCTGCCAAAGTGAAGCATCCATCCACCCTGCACTCCATCCATCCATCCATCCATCCATCCATCCACTGACCCAGCCATCCCCACTCACCCTCCACCCCTCTATCCATCTACATACTCATCCACCCACCCACACCTCTATCCATCCACTTACCCATCTACCCATCCTCCACTCCATCAATCCATCCATCCATCTACCGAACCAACCAACTACCCATCTTCCACCCACCCACACCTGCACACTTCTATCCATCTACCCATCCATCCACCTACCCATACCTGCACACTTCTATCCATCTACCCATCCATTCACCCACCCACATCTGCATACCTCTACCAACCCCCATCACCCCTCCATCCATCCGTCCACCCATCTACCTATTGACTCACTTATCTATTCATCTACCTTTGTTTCCTCCCACCTCCCCACCCATCCATCTCTCCATCCTCCCACCCATCCAGTGTTCATGACAGGTACTGCTTCCCAAACACTTTGTGTTAGGGGCAAATGGTTCACGGCAAACATGCCCAGTGCAGACAGGATTGCTGTGCCTTCCAGGAGGGCAGAAGGCAGATGTGCTGCTGGGTCTCCTCCTTTGTTCCTCCCTTCTTTCTGAATTCTTCTTGCTTCCTTTTACTTTGGAAGTCATGGATACCAGAACAAATGAGGATCCTCATGAAATCAAACTTGGGCCCTCATGGGACGCTTGTCTGTTTCCTAGCAACCGGCTCTCATTTGTACTTAACATTGTCCCACGGTCGGGGACATTCGCTGGCTGGTTGTGTTGTTTGGCTCAAGGACGGTCTCACTGCGAAGCCCAGGCTGGCCCAGAACTCATACTCATAATCCTTCCTGCATTAGTCACCCAAACACTAGGGTGACTGGCCTGAGCCACAAGAGCCAAGAGGGACTCATTCCTTCATGTAAAGCTCTTCTGCTAAACTTTAGTGTATGTATGTGTGTGTATTAGAGGGCACCGTGTGTCCCTCTGGAGGGCCAAGAGTGACTTCCAGAATCACCCTGGATTGCTTCTACATCCTTTTTGCTTAACCCTGAGATTTTCCAGGCTCCGCCCATCGTGCTTAAAAGTGCAGACTGCTGCCATTCTCTCGTGGCATTTTTACGTGGAACCTGGGATTTGAACTCAGGACCTTTTGCTTGTGAAGCAGTCTTAACTCCTGAGCCGTCTCTGCAGCCCAGTGTGAAGCTCTTTAAACCTCAGCAGATCTTCTGAAGTTCAGATAGGTCCCCCATACCACAGGTACCAGGGATTGTGGTGTGCCCTGGCCTAGTGGTGCCAGAGCCCTGTGCCCCTGTGGCAAGCTCATCTCTTCCGCCCCACTTTCTGCACTGTGACTTCTCTTGTCACGTGGGCCTCGGTTGGGCCACCATGTGACTGGGCCCCAAGCCTCCAGGGTTGAGCCCAGGCCTCAGGCATGATCTGACCCCATTCCTGTGAGCCCCTGGTTCTGAGCTGTGCTCCTGGTAAGGGCCTGCGGAGCTCCTTACTGGCCTGGACAGTCAGGCACAGGGTAGGCGTCCGTAACGCCCCGCCCCGTCTTGCCACACGTGCTGTCCTCTTTCTGTCTCCCATGTGGAGTGGTTTTTAGCAAGCATTCAGAGTCAAGCATCTGCCCCTCTGAATGGCATCTTGTTACATTGGTCCCCTTGCTTTAGCTTCCAATGTCTTTTGCATCAAAGACCTACCGTGTTCTCTGCACCCTCCTAAACACTCGGCGTGTGTGTGGTCTTTGTGTATGTGTGTATCCATGCTTGTGTGTGCGTGCCTGGATGTGCATGCCGGCGTGTATATATCTATTACGTATGTATGCATGCATTCGTGCATAAGTACATATGTGTTTGTTTGCATGTACCCTGATTTCAACCTCGAGGAGTCCGCATAGGTTTCTGACCACTCCTTCATGAACGGCTCACTCACGCTCATACGTGCTCATTCTTCAACATTCATCCAATACCACCAAACAAAACTTACTTCTTGGAGCATTTTTCCTCTAGATGTTACAAAGAGTGTGGAAGCAAACCAGTGCACCCCAAGGGATGAGTCTCCTCCGTGTCCCTGAGGTATTTGCTTCCATGACTGACTGTCCATCCAGCGGTTTGTCAAATGTGCCAGAGAGGCTGGCGGACAGGATCTGGAAGCGTCACACACTTTCAGGGGTCCCTGGTCAGCACAGAGCTCAGAAATCACATGGGAACCTGAGAACCCCAAGGTCCTCAAGGCCCTCGCCTCCACTCTTTGACTCACCGCTCTCTCCCTTGCTGGGAGGGAATCAAGGGCGTGGCTCAGACCTCTGCCTCTTAAGGTGATTCTTGTCTAGATTCTACCCAGGTGGAGGATGGTGGTGGGGGACATGATGTTGTGTAACATTGGAGTATTGGCGCCTTCAGCAGATCCTGCCTTAGAAGAAACCCGGCTGTGGCTGCTAGCGGTTCCTGGACTATTGGAAAGGCCGGTGGCGGATGCTGCCACCTGCTTAGCTCAGTGCCGGGCTGGCAGTGGGTGCTTGTAAGCATTAGCTGCTGCATCAGTTAAGGACGTGGTCAGCACGTCAGAGTCCTCCGTGGGCAGCTTTAGCAGAGGCCAGGACGTTTCCCCATATGCTAGGGTGTCTAAGTGGGCACTTCAGGCGCCGGTTGGTTCCACAGCTCCAAGGAGGTGTGCTAGTGTGGCTGAAATGCTTTCTGGTCATTACCTCATGGGGGCAAGAGGGCTGTCATAGCTCCAGCAGTTGCATCCTGGCTATAGCCAGGAAGGGGGAGGGGGGAGCTCCTGCAGGACATGTGATATGTCCAATTGGAAAGAAAGGCTTTCCTACAAGTGCACGAGGACGTGCACGTTCCGCTCTCAGGAGCTGGAGATCAGTTACGTTGCCAAAGTCCTGCTGCAGAGAAGCTGGGAAAGTGGGTCCTGCCTGGCCCTCCAGCCACAGTTCACTGCCAGGGAAAAGTGAGGGCTCAGAAAGTGACAGTGAGTGCCACGGTCACCTTTGCCGACCTGTCTTCTTCCTGTCTGGCCACCTCCACTGGCAGTGGTTCTCGGGGCGTCGTGCTTACAAACATTCAGTGTCCCACAGCTCCACGCACCGAACGTGCTGTCTCCTCACCTCTCCCTGTCCGCCAGACACGGCGATTGTTCCTTCCTCTCCAGAAAGTTTTCTGTGCTAGTCCACAATTGCGACGGTGCTGTGTAACAAACGCTCCTCCTCCCAGATCTAAGGAGGCCAGGAGGTGGGCTCAGAAGCCTGTGTCCTTCACTCCAGGACCCTGACCTAAGGTGCACCTACTCCCTAGAAGGTGCTATCCCCCTGGGAGCGCGCCCAAGACCAGACCACATAAGTACACTCATTGTCTCGTTTGAATTCAGCCCATGACCTCAGCTCGGGGGGGGGGGGGTGCTGGGTCTCTCCACTTCAGTGAATGCAGTTTAGAAACTCAAAGACACTCAGAATTTTGTTTCCCATCAGGTCACCAATCATTCATACCACACTCATGATACATGCTGGTAAGTATGGAAGAGAGGGGTGACAGGATCCCACACTTACTGGCTCCCCAAATAAAGCCCATTCACTCAACAAGTATGTGTTATTGAAGAGGTCTGAATACAGTCTGTGACAGCAGAGAAAAGACAACCGCAAGCACCCAAGCGGGTACACACACACACACACACACACACACACACACACACACACACACACACGAAGCCCCAAGCAAAGCAAGAAGAAAGATGGGGGGGCACTGTGTTCAGGTCAGAGTCATGCTCCTTACCTGCTCTGTCTGCGGACATGTGGCTCAAATATCTCAAGTCACCTGTCCTGCCCTAGACACGGAGCTGGGCGAGGTTCATGGAGCGAGTGGGCGTTTACACAGCTGGCAGGGCCAGGGAGGCATACCCTAGGCAGGGAGAGCTCAGCGAAGAATCAGACAGGCTGCTCGTGGCGTCCATCCTGAGTGGCTCAAGGCCCCAGAGGCCTTGCTCGTCTTCTGGTCGGAGGAGACTGGATGGCAGAGAAGGGTGAGGATGGGCCGTGCTGGCGCTGACTGAGGCTGCGCTTTGCAAATGAGTGAAATGGAAGCCGATGGTGGTGTTTCAGGACGGTTCTGTTTCTGAACAGTGAGCCAAAGCCTGGGGGCGGAATCACCCGCCTCGGCCAAATGAGAAGCTTCGCTCCAGGAGGGCATGCGGAGCTCAGGGCCTGACGGAGGGAGGGGACAGGTCTGCCGGACCCCCCACATGGGTTCGTAGTCTGTCAGTAAGAGTTTGCAAATGTGCTTAGAAAGGAGCGCAAGGGCCATTTGATTAGAGCTTAAAAAGCAAGCCCCAGGGCAAAGGCCGTCACCCTGGAGGAGGAGCCCCATCGCGCAAGCTGGGGGTCCGCAGCTGCTGGGAGGGCCAGGATTAGAGGAGCAGAGGGCCAGTGAAGAACCAGAGTGTCAGGGGAGGCGCGCTTAGTCCCTGGGAGGCGCGGAGCTGGGCAGGTAAGGTGCTACTCACGTACCTGATGTCCTGAGTTCAATCCCCAGAAGCCCACGTGGCCAGAGAAAAGAATCCACTTTCAAAGATGCTTCTGCCTTGACCATGTGCCACGGCGTGTATGCATTCTCTCTTTCTCTCTCTCACCCCTTTCTCAAATAAATCAACAAATATTAGGCATGTGAATGGTAGTGGATGGATGGAGAGATGAGTGGGTAGGTGGATAAGGGGATGTGCATGTGGACGGTGACCGAGCAGAGAGCAGAGCAGATAGATGGCACATGAGCAAGTTGCTGGGTTAGTGGATGGGTGGATGGATGGATGGATGGATGGATGGATGGGTGGATGGATGGATGGATGGATGGATGGATGGATGGATGGATGGGTGGATGGATGGATGGATAGCAGAAGGAAGTTGTAGCTGGGTCAGTGGATGGATGGATGGATAGATGGATGGATGGATGGATGGGTGGATGGGTGGATGGATGGATGGATGGATGGATGGGTGGATGGGTGGATGGATGGATGGATGGATGGATGGATGGGTGGATGGGTGGATGGGTGGATGGATGGATGGATGGATGGATGGATGGGTGGGTGGGTGGGTGGGTGGATGGATGGGTGGGTGGATGGATGGGTGGATGGATGGATGAGTGGATGGATGGATAGACAGCAGAAGGAGGTTGTAGCTGGGTGAGTGGATGGATGGATGGATGAATGGATGGATGGATGGATGGAAGGATGGGCAGATGGATGGACAGCAGAAAGAGGTTGTAGCTGGGTCAGTGGATGGATGGATGGATGGATGGATGGATGGATGGATGGATGGATGGATAGATGGATGGATGGATGGATGGATGGATAGATGGATGGATGGCAGGAGGAGGTTGTAGCTGGGTCGGTGGTGGATGGGTGGGTGGATGGATGGATGGATGGATGGATGGGTAGCAGGAGGAGGTTGGGGAGGCATGAGTGCGTGAGTAGACGATGGGTGGATGAGGTCCACACAGCTAACAGGGAAGGCCAATGGCAGCCCGAGCCGTCCAGGAGCTTGATCGGACCAGGGCTCTCCTCGCTGGGCCTCGCTCATGCTGCAGCCTGTGGCCCAGCCAGAATTCCAGCTGCCAAGCATGTCTCCAGAGACCCAGCGATAAACCAAGGCAGACTTGTGGCAGACGTGTCAGCCAGGTGGAGGTGGCGGGCCTTAGGAGAGACAAGGAGCTCATGAGGTGGAAAAGCCAGGGAAGACCAAGGGACTGAGTAAGTGAGCGCACACATGCACCCACATACATACATGCATGCACGCATGAGCACACACCCACATACACATGCATACACACATGCATTTGTGCACACACACATACATCTGCACATGCATGTACGAACATGCATGCACATATAGAAAACCGAGGGACAGAGTAACTGAGTAAGTTGATGGGTGGAGAGAAAAGAAGGCTGGGAGAGGAATTTGGGGGTGCTAATTTGACCTCACCTTTTCTTCTGCATTTTGTACACACACTGAGCAGGGGGGGGGGGAGCTTTCTCCTGAAACCCAGCCGGTTCAGTCCGACCCAAATACTATGCAGTGAGTTCCAGGTCAGCCTCGGGATGGGGATTTCTTGGGTCTTTGAGCCCCAGAAATAGCCGGAGGGATGCTCTGGGCTGGAACCGATGCATCTGCAAACAGAAAAAGGAAAGAACACGCTTTCGCTTTTCAGGTCATGGACTTGAATTTCACCGCTGAACCCTTGACAGGTTCACCCGCTGCAGAAGGACCCTTCCAAAGGGACAGTCAGGGACATTGGAATGTGGCAACCTCCAGAAAGTCTCTGTGTGAGGCAGATCCCAAGGTGGGAGATTAAGGGCAAGCCGCAGGCGCAGAGGTGGGGACCCGCGCCTGTGGCGTCAGTCTGCTCCTCAGAACACCTGTTCGAGTCTGTCACTACCTCCCAGGAGCCTCCCACACCTGCACCCACCCGGGTCAGGCAACCGCCCTAGCCCAATGTCCCTTTCTGACACTACAGTGTGACCCTGGTTTGCGGTGGTCTTCTGCTGGGCACAAGACCTACAGTGCCTACGTGTGCCAGGCACCAGTTTGACCCTTTGGTTTAAATCAACCCATTGCGTCTCCACTCGTCCAGGGGCTGGGTGGGATGGGCCCCAGGTCACTCACAAAGGTGGGGTGGGTCCCACACAGAGCCTGATTGAATTTTGGCATTTCACTTATCACATGGAGCTTTAAGCTTCATTATGTTGAATTTTTAAAGCCAAAACATTTAAACGCACCCGGGCTACTTAATAGTGCTCAACCAAGCGTGTATAGATGGGGGTTCCATTAGATTACAGAAATTCTTGGTGTCCCCACTGTGGGTGGTGGTGCCTGGTGTTACAGATGGAGGGCTCGGCGCGCTAGGCCAGCACCCAGTCAGCTGGGGGACCTGCACCCCCACCTCTGCAGCGTACTTGCTGCATTTTAGCACGCCCTCCTGCTTAGAGAGCAGGCGTCTCTACCCGCAGTGACGCGGTCATGGGACCCTTCAATGGCCTCTTTCCCTTGTGCTGGTGTGAATTTGGTGATCTCACCATGGCCTAGGACCACCAACCTACTTGTGAGGTGTCATGTCGCCCAGGCGCGTAGTAGGCCGTGAGGGACAGTGGCCTTGAGATCAATGTCCACGGGCACAAGGCCACTGGTGACACGTCATCCATGAACTCGCGCCCCGGAGAAGATGCTTCTGGAGCCTTTGATGCCCTCTTACGTTCAGGGCTGCCCAACTTTCTTACGGCCTCCCCGGGCATTTGAGCACTGGATTTGCACAAGCCAGGCAGGTGGGTCCCCAAACCGTCCAGATTTTCCAGGACCAGCCAAGCCTGAAGCTCAAGGATGCCAGGTGGCTCACCGGGTTTGCTGCCAGCCCTGAGCTAACGCACTGAGCTGAGTCATGCGCCCTTGATCGCACATGTGTGGGGCCTCGTCCCAGCAAACCCCTTAAAGCGCCACTTTGCCACATTACAGATGGCCCTCCTATCAGGATTTCTGAAAGGGTTTTAATATTGCTTTGCTCTCGCTCAACTGCAAGACACTAGTTATAATAACTGCGATTTCTTACTAGTGATTGGGCACACGGTGACGTTCTTGCAGAGTGAGAAAATCCAAACCGTTTTCACCTGTAATAAGATTTTTAAGAATAATTAATTGAGCAATTTAATATGTTGACAGGGTACTACCTTCTTGTGGACATTTAATTAAACATTTATTAGTTTTGACTTTGCAATTTGCTTTTCTTCTGGTGGAGCCAAAAAATACTTTTCCAGGTCTCTAACATTTTTGTTGGAAACCCCTGGGACCCAGGCACTGTGCGGCCCCGCCCAGGATCCGCCCATGCACGCAAGGGAATCCCGTGCTGAGCTCGGCCTAACTCAGCACAGCAGGACGTGTGTCCTGGTTCAGCGTCCTCACGCCCGGTCCCTGGGGGGCGGCTGTCGCCTCAGACCGCTGACGGGAAACACCATTGCTCCATTGCTTGGCAGCGCAGGCGACCGACATGCAATTCTGGCAGATCTGTAGCTGAGAGTGCCGGGGAAATAAGGTGGCAGTGAGTGTCCCCAAGGAGCGCTCTCTCCTGACTCGGGGACAGCTGCCTCCTTGCTGTGTCCCCTCACGGCTAGCCAGCCAGCTCTCTGCTCTTTGTGTGACAGCACCAGCCCCATCCTGAGGAGTCCCGGCCGCATGGTGCTATCTGCACTGCCACAGGCCTCCCACGAATGCAAACCCATGGCAGGACATGAGCACAGACCTTCGGTCTACAGCTCCGTACTTCCGCTGATGCCGGGGGTCCTCTGGAAGTCTCTGCCCCTCTCTGGGCTTCAGCTTCCGCACCAGGGAAATGAAGAGCTCCGTGAGAGCAAGCGCTGGGGAAGACTCGCTTTGCTAGCGGGTCAAGCAGATTTCCTTCTGCAATGCCCTTGTTTTTCCAGACCCATGTGACCATGAAGGGCAGCCCTGATATGTAGCAGCTACTTGGTGCATAATTACCAGGGGAGGACACCCCTTCCAGGAGGGGAAACCGAGGCAGAGAGGTCTAGGTCGCTGCAAGCACAAGCCCACTGCTGTGTGGTTCCAACACAAGTAGGAGAGAGGTTTTTCTATCTGTGGGGAGGGGGGCAGCTTCTTTCCTCGACCCTAACTCCCCAACTGAGAGCTGACATAAGCCCTGGGCACGGAGACCCCCGCTCCTCCTCAGCCCACCCTTCCAAGGGCTTCTGACTAAGCAGCTGTCTAGGAGTCTGGAAACTGGGGTGCCGGACCCAGCTGCAGCATAGACGTGCCCGGTGACTCTCAGCCAGTCTCTCACTCTCTCCAAGCCCCCCCCCCCCGCTTCCTCTCCGCGAAGCCAGATGGCCAGGCTGTGACCAGGTGCTTGGCTACTGGGAGTGAATCCCCCCATTGCATCAACTGTGCATGGTGACGCACGCCTGACTCACGGAACTGGGGGGGGGGGGTGGCAGCGGGGACAGAAGTTCAAGGTCACCATCACTACATGGCCAATCTGGGAAGCATGAGACCCTATCTCAAAATGGATGAATGAATGGATGGATGAATGAATGGACAACAAAAGAACACCGACAAATCATAGGAGGGTCCTACTGAAGTACAGAAACCCACGAAGCCTGCCCGAGTCTGGCAATCGGCATCTTTCGTAATGGATTTTTTGTTGTTGTTCTTACTGTCGGCATGCATGTGGGTGCAGTGTGGGTGCATTAGTGTGCGCGTGTTCTCATGTACGTGCACATGTGTGCATGTGGAGGTGCAAAGTGATACCGGGTAGCTTCGTGATGGTGCTGCACTTTATTCATTGGGACTGAGTTTCTCACTGAACCTGGAGGGTGCCGACTAGTCCAGTTAGTCAACTTGCTCTGAGAATCCCCAGCGTCAGCCTCCGAAGGCTAAGACTACAGGTTGTGCGCCCAATTTTCATGCGGGCTCTAAGGAATCCAGGTCAAGCCTGCAGAGCGGCACCCCCCCCCGGGCACCCCCCCCCCGCCCAGCAGCATGCATGTGTAATGAGTGCCCAGCTGAAGCGGTTGCCCCTGCCGCTGCGGCTCATCTCTGGGTGGCCAGGTTAGGCTGCAAGCTCTGGCGGTGGGCATGGGGGGCGTGAGCAGGAGAAAGGTAGCGGCTTGTGCAGACAAGACGCAGCATGGCTCCAAGAGCTTCTTTCAAGCACCAGTCACAAAATGATCATTGTCATTATCATCAATATCTGCAAATGCTTTTTTTCCATCCTGAGCAGCTGTCACATCCTCAAATCCAGATGACCCCTCCCGGCGCCCTGGCGGGAGAGAAGAGCATGGCTGGGAATCCATTCAGCCCTGGCCCCAAGATCTAGGCCTGACCACAATAGCCCCATAAACCATTGTCTCCCAAAGGCCCTTTGATTTTCTGACCACTCTTCTTGGTGCCTGCCCTCTGACCCCTTCCTCCTTTGTCTGCTAACTGTCCCCGCCCTGTTCCTGATCCCACCGCCCCCAACATGAACACCAGGTCAGGAGGAGAAAGGCAGTGTGTCCACCCCCGGGTTTCTCACTTTTGATCCTCTCCCTATAACCCAATAGAAGACAGCTTCAGGCACCCGAGCTCTGGCTTGATATGGGGTGACCTGGGGGCAGGCTGCTGTGTCTCTTTTGGGATGTCAGCACCGCTTCGGTGACTGCATCTCATCGACCAGTGGCACAGGATCTGAAATGATCTGCCTGTCTCTGGGGAGGAGACATGGCAAGGTGCCAGTGGTAAGTGATGGAGTCAGACACCCAACCTTGCCCCTGGCACGTCAAGCCTCAGCTCACATGCTGCTCTGGCAAAGTGGCGCAGTGAGATCTTACATACCCGTCATCCAGCTCCCCCCACAGCACTTGTTGCAAATCTATCGAACAAGGCAGTCAGGATACTGGCGATATGCATGTGCGTGTGTGCATCCGCATATGTGTGCACATGCATGTGTGTGCGCAGGTGCACATGGAAATCCAAGGTTGATGATGTCTTCAACCGCCCTCCACATTATTTACACTGGGGCAGTCTCTCCTAAACCCACAGCTGGCCATGTTCGGCTTGCCACCTTGCTCCTGGGAGTCCCTCTCTCCACCTCCCAGGATGTGGGATTGCACGCAGCTATGGCATCCGCCTGCCTGAAAGCGGCTCTGAGATCTAAACACTGGTTCTCATGCTTGTGTGGCAAGCGCTTTCTACAGAGCATCTCCCCAGCCCTGTGCTTCTATCTCCATTAGTTTTCATAATATTTTCTTTTACTTCTTGTCTGCAGACAACATTTCCAAGTTTTAGTTTGTCTACTATATCCCTGTTTTACCTTCCTTTATTTTATTTTAACTGGACAAGTAATAGTTGACTACGTGGTGTGAGAGCACATGCTTTGACGCGGGCTTGTCTTGGAGTGACCAGATCAAGCTCATCAGTAGATCCCGACCCTTGTAGCTTTGCCACTATATTTTGGTGCACATATTTTCCTCCCTTTTTTACAGTAATCTGAATATTTTTATGCTTCTGGTCTCTGGTTAACTAGTACACCCATAGCAATTGCAATCTGACTATTATAACTTTTTTCAGTTTTAGGATTTCCACGGACGATGTTTTTAATACCAGCTCCTGGAGATATTTCTTCCTTTCATTCTCTCTGCTTGGTGTGTATATGGGGGGCATATTAGACTCTGATACTCTGAAGTCAGCCTGGAAGCTTGGGAATCCACCTCCCTGCCTCCCACTCCCCGCAACAGTCAGTTTTCCTCCTTGTCCACGCGAATCCTGCTACCTGTGCTGATGTGATGTCATTACATGCTGAAGATGTCATGGGACAAGCTGCGGGGCTTGGAGGTGACGCCACACACTTGCAGAGAAGGTTTCCATGTCTTCTCGCCAGCGGAGTATGGCCAGCCACCTTCATCTAGTCACTGCTGGACCGTTCCCCCCTGATGCTTAGTCTTTTGGAAGGGGAAGTTTTCACTGAGAATGCACATTTCCTTTGTCCAGTCTGTCTGCCCAAACCCCAACACTGCTTGGCCCCCTGCACACCTTTCAGCTGCGTCCTAGCAGCGCTTGCTGGTGGGATGCTCTGGACTTGAGATGACAGAGCAGTCTAGGCTTAGAGGCCCTGTAAAAAGGTGGGTGTAGACTTCTCTATATCCAGGTCTCTGAAATTGTGACCGCATGATACTCCTCAACTTCAGCATGTCCAATCTGAAGTCCAGAATCCAACCACGATGTACTCTGAGCCCAGACATCCAACTTCTGGAACCGCTAAGAATAAGTATCTGTTGTTTGTAAGACACGAGTCTAGGGTGTTCTGTTGTGACAGGCGGAGCCAGCGAAGAGCAGAGCTGGTACCCAGAGGCGGAAGTGTTGCTGTAAGCAATGCTTAAAAATGTGGATGAATCTTCGGGCCGTGGACAGAGACTGGGGAGTTTTGAGGTCATGCTGGGAAAAGCCACAGTTGCCATGGATACCAGTCAAAGGTGCTTCTGATGATGACTCAGGAAAAGACAGACTCACTCTCAGAGAACACGTGAATAAATGCTGTGTCGGCGTGTTGGTAGAGATTCAGAGGGCACACGCTATTGTGGTGGGGTCTCCTGGGATTGAAGGACGCGCTATCGGACAATGGACACAAGGCCATCCTTGTTATGGAGTGGCAAAGTGGCCGGCCCGAGACTATGTTCAGTATCATGGGCAGGCTGAGCATACAGTTCACCGGGGATGTTCCTAAGCAAAGCCCACGGTGGGCGGCTCCCTCCTGCTGCGCAAACCAAAGGAACTAGACTGAAAAGCTGGAAAAATCTGAGCCCGTTCGTGTTTCAAGAAAGCGTGTCCAGAAAAGTGCTGGCATGAGAAGGTCACGGGTGTGAAGCGTGGGCTCTGTCACTTGTGAGCCACTGGGCAGGAAAAACTGCCTATTTGAATTGGAGAGGAAAGCTGACCTTGGGGAAAGAGAAAGGGGGGTCTGCATCTTTCCTAACTGGGGAGGGGGGACGAGCTAGAGGTCAAGGGCTGCTGAGATCATGCCCAAGGCCAACTCCCCCACACCTGTGCACATTTGCAGTGATTCTTCAGGAGCTGGGGGGACATGCACGGGTCTGATCTGGTGGTCTACACTGAGAAACCGAGGGAGGCAGTGAGGGGAAGGTGTGGTGGGCCTGTGGGCTCACTTCCTTGTGATTCCCCCCCCCACCCCCGTTCCTACAAGGATGTGGGTCTCACCCTTAGGACCTCATGTAGCCTTAGCGACAAACCTGTCACGTTCAGATGGTATGAATTCTGGGAAGGCCTATGCAATCTGTGTCAGTCAGGGTTCTCTAGCGCCACAGAATCAACAGAATGAAATATAAAAAGGGACTTTATTGAGTTGGCTTACGAGTTAAGGCTGAGGTAATCCAACAATGACTGCCAGTAGCCGCTCAGTCCAGTAGTCCAGTGGGTGACCGCTGAAGGCTGGAGGAGCTCTGGAGGGTCTTTACATTGAAGACGTGGAGGACTGGAAGGTCGAAAAAGCCGGGGGGCAGGAGGGAAGAGAGTTTTCTAGCACAGCTTTAGAGAGTCTCTCTTCAAACTCTTCTGTTCTCTGGTTCCTTTTATCTGGTCCATTACCGGGAGGGTCCAGTCAGTCTAGGGTTGGTCTTTGTATTGTAACTGTATTGATCTGGATCATCTTTTTCAGCTGATCTAGTTAATGGCAGGTGTGGTCAGATTGACACCCAGGATTAACCATCACACGATCCACAGCAGGCGGGCTGCCTAAGATTCCAACTGCTGGCACAGCCAAGGCTGCCCCGGGCAGGAACCACATTGGGAAGCTTCTCCCCCCCCTCCACCCCGAGCCTACAAGGCAGGTGCCCAGTGAGCACGAGGTCTTCTCACTGCAGGCTCTGCTCAGGGCTACATAGAAATGTCTCCCCTCCTAAGTGGGGAACCTGAGGCCCGGTGGGTACCGACTGGCCGGTGACCTCACAGTGAGTTGCTGTGCTCTCCCCTGCCCCGAGGTGGGCCTCCTGCACTGCTTGCTACAGCCGGAAAAAGGGAGCAGATCTGGGCACTCGGGCATCAGTGCCAACGCGCTTCCTCTCTCAGGATATTTGTGTTTAGGCTCTTGTGCCAGGCTGGGTAGGAGAAATTGAAGCCATGTGTGTGCTGCCAACTCAAAGGGTCCCAAAGCCTGGGCAGATAGTGGTTCTGAGGCTGCTAGACAGGGTCACACTTGGGCAGCCTGGTTTGGGTGGTCTCCTGATTTTCCTATCCCCCCACCCATCTATTCCACGTTGTCATCTGGAGTCTGCAGGTAGCAGAGCAATCTAATGCAAGAAAGGCCATGTTACTTATGTTTTTAGAATCCAAGCAAGAATCCCATCTTGGAGGCACACTGGGTTAAGGAAAAGCTAAAGTCCTGAGTGGCTTTGTCCACAGCCCATCTCTGTACCGGACGAGAACAGACAGAGACATTGTCAGGATGCAGAAGCCGAGAGAAAGAAAAGGCTGCAGGCATCATGGACTTGAGCATCCAGAAGGGTGGGCCCCCATGCTGGAGAACGTGTAGGACCCATCCGGGAGGAAGAGCACCCGGCAATATCAGAGGAGGAGAGTGAGGCTGCCAGAGACCCCAGCGGCCGTTAGATTAGAAGGGTGTTTAGTGCTATGAGACCTGGTGGCCGTTAGACTTGCAAATGATGGGTGCTCAGTGAGGCAGAATGCACTGTGTCCCCCATGGGGGTGGTACGGGCTCGGCACTTGGTGCCATCCCCCTTCTAGCTGCACCCTTGTGGGGACAGTTTTACCTGGATCTCTCAGCAGAGAACAAGCCGGAGGGAGAATCTGCTTTTAATTCTCACAAACAAGGGGGCCGATCAAATGACTGGGGAGGCCGGTGACCAGCCCAGTCTGGAATCCTACGCATTGGCGTCCCAAAGCTGATGATGTCACAGCTCTGGCTGCTGGGACGGTGGAGTCCACTTGATGGGATTAATCAGCTCATGTTAACAGGCTGATGCTGAGGAAATAAAGACGACCATCTCGATGGGATAGTCAGGCCCACAGACTGGGGCAAAATCACCGGGACTTTTACAGAGGTCACGGTCGAATCATCACAGAACTTCCTTCACTCGAAGCAGATGCTTATTAAGATTAATTCAGTGTGAAAAGTGAACCAGACAGAGTAGAAAGGACATTGTCTCCCCGATTATGTAACCCGACCCGTCCTCATTGTCCTCTACTCACCAAGGATGATTACGGTTTCCTCAGGGACATTTCAGCAGGCTGAGCGGAGTCTCCTCTCGGTCCCTCTCCATGCTCAATAGGACTTCAGTGTTCACACAAAGAAAGAGCGAGTGGAGACAAAAGGCAGGATCAGCTGGGAAGGGGAAGTGGGGCTGAAGACAGAACCCATCTTTCTGCAAAGCCCCGAATTCAGCGTGTTTAGAGATCGGCCTCGTCGGGCGGTGGGAGACAGACGGCTTGGCCCTCAAGTATGCGCTGCCTGATGGCTGGCGGCGGCCGTCTGGGTGGCGTGCGTCCACTGGGGTCGACAGCAAGCCTGGGGCCACCCCCTTCTGCACCTGGTAGTGTTGCATATTTCCTTCACCTCTTCCTTCCTTCTTTTCTTCCTTTCTTTCTTGTGGAATCCAGAGGTCACCATCAGATGTTCCCCCCATCGCTCTCCACCGTATTTTTTGGACTGGTCCTCGCTGACCCAAGGCTCAATGATGTGGCTGGGATGGCTGACCAGCCATCTCCAGGGGTCTCCTTTCTTTGCATCCCCCAGCACTGGTTTTTTATGGGGTACCGAAAACACAAGCACTTCAACAACTGAGTTCTCTCTCCTCCTCTTCCTCCTCCTCATTCTTCTCCTCCATTCCTCCAGTGTGCCTGTCTGTCACAGCGGGTTTGCTTTAATCCCTTCCCCAGACCTGCCCTAGTCCGGGTCCCACCTCTTGGTCTCCTCTTCCACAGTGTTCTTCTCGCTGCTGGGGCGCCCCGGGGCACCCACCCCAGCTGTTTCTGCTCACTAGAAATACTGTTCCTCTGTGGTCAGTGTAGGCCTGGAGAAGCCCCTGGGTCTTTACTCCTGCTCTGGATCAAAGTCAAGACTCCAGGTGGGGGTTGAGAGGAAGGTTTCCTAGAGAAGAGAGAGCTGCATGTTTTTTTGGGGGGCAGGGGGATTGCTGCCTAACTTGCCTTTGTCTGGGACATCAGGAGGCCCTGCTTCCTGTAGATGCCCAACTGTCTAGCAGTAAACAGGATCTTTCTGCTGGTTTCCTAAAGCTCAGGGGAGGGGGAAGATGCTTTATTAGCCTGTCACCACTGAGCAGGGGAAGCAGAGAGAGAGCAGCCATGAGGAGCCATCGACGACTCCCTTCTCACGCTGCCTATGGCCCCTGATGTGTCTTGCTTGAGATCTCTCAGGTGACTTGGTAGCGGCAGCCTCAGCACCAGCCAGAGCCTGTGGGGACATTCGCACCCAAGCCTTAGCTGGTAGGGTCTGCACTCAGTGCTTACCCAGCTTCCCAGTGATGGATGGACGCAGAGTTTACACCCCCCTCTGGTTTGAGTGACACCTCAGAACCCCTGACCCTTTAGGTCCTGGTGAGGATTTCTCTGGGGTGTTCACCTGAGTGAGGACCCCTGGGTTCTAGGCACAGGCATACATCATGTGACTTCAGTGGGTAGCTCTCCCCTGCATCCTTCAAAGCAGGCTTCAGTCTGAAGCGAAGGGATGCTGTGTCCTCCTCCCTGTGCTCCTCAGCCCAGGGTTTTGGTTGAAGCATGGAACTCCCAAACACGGCTGTCCCGGGGAAACCTTCAAAGGCTCTGGTCATCAGCTGGGGTGACCTGAATTTCTAAAGTAGCGTGAGGACCTTGGGTGACGCCCAGAACCACATAAGAATGGCAGGTGGCTCATCTTATAATCCCTGCACTGGCGAGGAAGAGACGGAGGGATCCCTGGGGCTCGCTGGCCAGCCAGCCTGATGGGCGAGCTTCAGGTCAGCGGTCAACCTTGTCTCAAAGGAGGTGGACAGTGTCCCTCACAATGTCATCCAAGGTTGTCCCCCCCCCCGCCTCCACACACACATGCTTGCATACCTGTATACACACGTGTACACATCCACTCACACACATACTTTAAAAAAAGGCACTCAGAGAAAAGACTACACTCGACTGTGGGTCTGCACCCACCTCAGCCAAGGAGCCCCCCAACCCCTACCCTGTGTCCCCCCCCCACTGCCCTTCTGGGTATTTATGTCTCATTCACCAGCATATCGAGTTTTCCTCTTGCAATCCTTCCATTAAAGATGGTTTATCTGGCCATTTGTTTACGTGTGGAAAATGCATAAAAATTTATAAAATAAACCCATTTACTTCCAGACGTAAGTTAGCATTTTGCCCGGAGTGAATTTTTGTGGCTGAGTTATAAAATTCCAAACATAAGGGTTTCTAATGAAGCCGGGCTACCGCCCTCCTTGCAATAAAGAGTGCGCAGTGTTTGGCTGAAGCATTCTGGAAAAATCGCCTAATAAGTAATATGAGTGATCGCTCCCTTCGCAAGCCAAGTTCTGTTTCCATTTTCTGGGGATAATTCAACTCAACAAAATATTTATTGAGCTCCTACTAGGTCCCAATCAGCCTGCTGGGGAGCGGGAATACAGACAAAATTAGTGGGGGGCACGGCTCCGTAAACAGTAATGAGCTCTGCGCAGTCCAGGCCCGACTCAGGTCTAAGAGCTTTATGTGCTTCCACCCATATAATCCTAACAGGTCTCTGGGAAGGGGGCCTGCTGTCTGCAGCCCCATTTACAGATGGGGCACAGAGAGGTCAAAGAAGTCTGCCCACCACTACCCAGCCTGCAAGTAGACCGTCGGGGTTCCCATGCAGCAGTCAGCTTCCAAAGTTCATGACCTCTGTCAACATGGGGGAGGAGTTGGGGGCGGGGCCGCCTCAGCAGGGCTGAGCGAAGGTGGGGGAGCTCAGTGCTGCCTGAGGGGGGCGGGGCGGAAGCCACAGGCACCTGCCGCATACGGGCTGGGAGGACGGGAGAAGACCTTTGGGGCGTCACCGTGGGGAATTGTAGTGGGGTGAAGAGTCTCTATGGAAGCACGCGTGGCCCTTCGTGTGCACAGGAAAAAGCAGGAGAAGAGTAACAGCCCCCACGCCGAGGCTCACGAGTTAGAGGTTCCACCCCAGCCAGTGGGTGGGTGGAAGGGGGTCTGCCTCCCAGTGCGTGAGCCCCCTGGAGGGTGCAAGGAACTGAGGCCTTTGTGACTTTATTGAGGAGCGGGGCCTCCTTGGGGGACACAGGTCAGGGGGGTCGTGTCCTGGAAAGATGTGCTTTATCCAGAGCCCTCCCCCTCTGTCCTTCCTGCCACCGTGAGGTGAGATTGTTTCCCTGGGACCGGATGCTTCTGCTTTGCCTCCACCTGAAAGCTGACGAAGGACCCGGCCTCTGAACCCCTGAGCCGGAACCCACCCTCTGCCCCTTGACCGGTCACGGTGCTGTAAAATGGGCTTCTCTCAAGATCCCACCCCCTTGCTACCATCCTGTAGCGAGTGCATCCTACCACGTGCTTCAGCCCAAAGCCCGACTTGGTTTATTTTTACCTCTTGGGTCGGAGGAGATGGTCCCGCGGGTGAGCGTTGGTAACCAGCCCGTGACATCAGCCACCACTCGCGCATGCTCCTGCGTGCGTGTGGCTGCCCGCCATGCTTCGCCTTGCTCAGTTCCACAGGTACTGCTGGTATCTTGAGGCAGGGACAGTTTGGCGCCCCGAACCCCAACCTGCACGAGTGACCCTGCTAGCTCGAACACGTCCTGGAACACAGCCTGGAATTAGGAGCCAAGCAGCACACCAATCCAGTCTGAACTGGTTTGGGGTGCATGCGCTGTGGGGTAAAGCATGTCTTCTAGGAAAACTTTTAGGGCAAAACATCCCTCTTTGTCACCATAGACTGAGCAACTAACCAAATGCACCATGGGAAATGACATGAGCAGTAAACAGGCTCACACAACCCAAAACTGTCAATCAAAGCTGGAAACCACCTATGCTCCACCCCTAGCAACCAGTTCTTCCTCCTTGGTGACCCAAGGACTCCTTAGAAACCTACATCAAGCGGCTGCTGGGGGCAGCGCTTCCTCCCTGTACTTTTCACTTGACCTCCGAATGAAATCCCACGCTGCTTTGCTGCCTGGTGGGCTCCTCCAACTCTTTAACCAACATACCAAGAACCTGGAAACACCCTGTCCCGACCTCAATCATTGGTAACATCCCTTCTGAGAAGGGAAGATACCTAAGCATCTCAGGACCAGAAGAATTAAGATCCAGGATTTAAGTCTGGAAAATGGGCCCAACATCCAGCCCTAACGTTCTGCTCACAGAATTGTCTCCCAGGCCGGCTACACCACCCAGCATCAGCAGTAGTCTCCAACGTCCACACGCGACTCTCACGGAGTTCCCACCCTCAGTGGGATGGTACCTGCAGCTGGGGGCTCTCCTGGTGGGCCTCTCTCAATGGGACGAGTGCCTTTCGAAAAAGGCACACCCTGCTACGGAAGGACGCCTCGAGAAAGTGGCAGGAAGAGAACTTCAGCAGGGCCGAGCTTGCCAGCACCCCGACTTTGGACTTCCAGCTTCCAGCGCTGTGAGTCTGTCTCCCTTGCTGTTACCCAGCCTGCTACAGCCGCCCCAGCAGACAGGATGTGTGAGCTTACTGAGCTCGACAGCCCTGGGGTAGGCGGGTGGAGGGGATACCTCGTGCTGCCGGATGAACTGTCTCCTGTGGGCTCCAGTGAGCCACGGGCTGCCACCTGTGTGAGATGCAGGCAGTGCCAGGCAGTGGCAGTGCCAGGCAGTGGCAGTGCCAGGCAGTGGCAGTGCCAGGCAGTGGCAGTGCCAGGCAGTGGCAGTGCCAGGCAGTGGCAGGGGGCGTTTGGCTTCAGGATAAAGGGCCTTGTCAAAGCTTCCAGCCCTGCACTACCGGGCAGACATTCGACTGGATCAGCCTGCCACTCGGGTGTGTCTGGCCTCGTTCTTGCCCCCTGTAAAGTGGGGGCAATGATGCCCGGCTCTCGGCGCTTGTGTGGGGCACTCCAGAAGAGCAGCCGGCACCAAGTGAATGAACGGGGGCTTCACGTCAGTATCATAAATGCCCCGTTTTCCCAACTCCTTTTTGTGTTAGGGCGAGTGGTCGGCCAGCACGCCTACCTGCCTACCTGCCTACCTGCCTGCTCAGAGGTGCCTTGGTACAAACTGTTAGGATTGTGGCTTGGGATGGAAGAAGGGTGGGGGAGGCGCGCTCAGGGAGGACAGAGAAAGGCGTTGAGTCTTCCAGGCTGGTGTCTGGCAGGGAGAATAGGTGGGCGCAGACGCTGGCCGTGGGGGAGGAGGCGTGGTTTAGGATGGGTAAGGCATGCAGCTTGCTCGGCTGTGACTTCAGGAGGGAAGACTGTCCCTGTGGGTAAGGCTGGCGTAGGAAGGGCAGACGGACTGAGGAGTGGATGCGGGAAATGAGTCCTGACCCTGGGGAATGGACTGTGGCCAGGCTGGGTCTGCAGTCTGTGGTGGGTGAGGGTTGCTAGCCGAGCCAGGTGTCGGCACAGGCCCTGACTCCACCCACGGGCTGCGCATCCCCCTCTTCATCCCCCAAGCAGGCCCAGGCTGGCGCGGGAATGCTTCCTTCCGCTTTGTGTCTTCTTATCATTAGCTTGCTGATAAGTAGGGATTATTAATTAAAGGGATAGAGCGTGCGCATCTGAGGGCGATTACCATTACTGTAAATCAGACTTAATGGCTGCAGAAATTCATTAGGGATTCATTTCCTAATGATAACGAATTGGTCTGGGCAGATGTCAGCTGCGGCCGTGACCATAATTCTAATCCCACTGGGTGGGGCGTGCCAGCGCTCCTGAGCCGAGACCCTTCGGGAAGAGCCAGAGTGACTTCTCAGGTGTCTGCAAACTAGCCTCGTGTCCGGTGCCCACTGGCCACTAGGGCATGGGCTTCCTCACAGGCACAATGTGGGTCCCAGGTGGGTCAAGGTCTGGAGGTGCCCTGAGGATTGAGCCCCTTGCGGCGCTCACCCTTGTCTGGATGGCATTTGAGTCAGAAGTATTAGCTCAACTTTTCCCCGGCGCCCAGCACACAGGTGGCTCTGGGTCGCGGCAGAACTGATAAGTGTGCTGTGTTTGCACTGCAGGCGTCCTGTGTGGCTGGACCTGCATGTAAGGACAGGGTCCCTTTGGATCTGGGGGCTCCCCTTGAAATCAGGGCCCCTTGAGATTTGAGGGCCCCCTTGAGATGTGGGGGACCCTCTTGAGATCTGGAGGCCCAAGAGAGCCAGCCTGGGCAGACTGCATCCTTGATCACTTGGCCTCTCCCCTGTGGACACACGTGGGGACTGGGCAGGTGCTGCGCCTGCGGATATTCACAGGAACAGTCAAGGCAACGGGCAGTGTAGACCTCCATGTCTGCTCCTTCGCACGCTGTGGGGTGCTGGTGGTCACCGCAGACCAGGTCATAACGTTCAGGTCTTTTTTAAAAATTTTTTTATTATTTATTCAATTGTGTGTGTGTGTGTGTGTGTGTGTGTGTGTGTGTGTGTAGAACCACGGGCGAATTCGGGGACCACCATGGACGCCTCCACCTCCTCCTTGTTTATTCTGCCCCGGGATTCACAGGCTCCGCCCTACCAGGACCAGAAACGCTGGCCGCCCCCACTTCTGCCCGGCGTCTATACGTGGGGTCTAGGATCCGAACTCAGGACCTTCCGCTTCCAAGGCAGAGGCTTAACCCTGAGTCATCTCTCCAGCCCCAACGTTCAGGTCTTAAGGGACCAGCAGCCCAGCAGCCACTGATGATCGGAGGCAGGGTCACCAGCTCGGTGACCAGGTGGAATAGGTAAGAACTTGGGCTCTGGGCTGCCTCAGGAACAGACAGGAGAAGAAACTCGAAGGAAGGAGCAGGTGGGCCTTGGATGGGTTAAGTGTCAGGCCTGTGGGACGGACAGGGTGTGCGTGACAGCAGGGATGTAAAAACTGATAGACATGTAGGACCGACCCTTTCAGTGCCAATGGCTTGAGGAAGCCCGAGTCACAGCCTCTGCAGCCCTCCAGCAGCCAGGCCGGTGTTCATTTCAGCAGAAGGAATAACTTTCCCGGCATCTGCCACGCCACTCTGCTCAGGGCTCCTGGCGGGCTGCTCAGGGCTCGTGGCGGGCTGCTCAGGACTCCTGGCGGGCTGCTCAGGGCTTGTTCCTCTCTGGTTTAGGCTGCAGCTCAGCGAGGCTCAGTGACTTGCCCTGTCCCCCAGCTTCCACATTGCCTGGAGGACTTCTCTCCTCCTGGTGGGTGGCCTCCTTGGTGACAGGCAGGAGGAGCCATGCTCTCGGTCCTCTTGATGGTGCTTGTGGGACCTGAACTTAGTCCCTGGGTCTCTGCACATTGCCAGATCTCTTGAGCACGTGACGCCTAAGTCTCGTCATGCAGAAATGCACACCTCCTCTGATCCAGCAGGCCCACTTGTGGGAACCCTTGCCACGGAAATGAAAACCCCAGAATCTAAGGCCTTGGGAGCAGGATGTTTACTGCCACATGGACTGCGGTGGCAGAAACCTGGAAGCAATCTGAGAGCCTACAGGGCGGGGAAGGCCGGGAGTTACATGCACCCTCGTGTCATTTTCCAGAAGGTTCTCTCGACACATTGACAAGTGAAACAAGCCAGCACGCTGCTCTTTGAGCTGGACAAGAATACGAATTATGTAGAGCTTTTTTCTTACTAAAAAGAGAAATTTTGTGTGTACTGTGTTACTTGACCTAGGAAGACTAGAAGGAAACACGTGGGCTGTTTGAGGAAGAATGTTAGAGAAGGTGGGAGGTTATTAATCTGCTTATGACTAGTTGATGTCTTTAAAAAGTTACATTTCTGTCTCGTGATAGAAACACCAGCCTAGGGGGCTGGAGAGATGGCTCAGGGGTTAAGACTCTGCCTCACAAGCAGAATCCTGAGTTCAGATCCCAGGTCCCATGTAAAAATGGCAGGTGGAAACGGTGGTGGCCTACACTTCAGACCCTGGCGGAACTCCCAGAGTGAAGCAAGAAGGAGGTAGAAGCAATCCAGGATGATTCATGAAGTCATCCTTGGTCCTCCACAGGGAAACACGGTGCCCTCTTTTTTTTAAATTTTTTTTATTATTTATTCAATTGTGAGTGTATGCATGTGTGTATGTATGTGTGTGTATGCATGTGTGTGTGTGTCGAACCACGGATGAATTCGGGAACCACCATGGACGCCTCCACCTCCTCCTTGTTTACTCTGCTCCGGGATTCACAGGCTCCGCCCTACCAGGACCAGAAACGCAGGCCGCCCCCGCTTCCGCCTGGCGTCTATACGTGGGGTCTAGGGTCCGAACTCGGGACCTTCTGCCTGCAAGGCAGAGGCTTAACCCCTGAGCCACCTCTCCAGCCCCCACGGTGCCCTCTTACACACACACACACACACACACAAATAAAAATTATTAAAAAAATACCAGCCAAGGGGGTCGAGACGACATCTTGGTTGGCAACGTGTTTGGCGCTTGTGTGAGCATGAGGCCTGAGTTTGACCTGCCGCTGTCTTGTGAACAAGAAGCCAGCTCTGGCGCCTCACCTTTGTAATTCCAGCTCTGGGGAGACGGAGATGGGTGGATCCCTGAGATTCACCAACCAGCCAGCCTAAACCAACTGAGGAGGCCCAGAGCCCAGTGAGAGGCCCTGCCTCAAAAGCAAAGGCAGACCTGTGACGTGAGTGCACACACACACACACACACACACACACACACACACACTAAAATGAAACAAAACCAGGCTAGCCCTCCCCCTGCTGTATGGCTGGGGAGGAAACACATGTGGTCGAGACTGGCACGCAATCCCCAGGGGAGCTCCTGTGCCAAGGATGCCATTCTGACTCACCTCTGCAGCAGCACGATGCCAAGGGTCTGTGAGTACCTTCACTCCACAGACCCTCAGCTACCCACCTTGCAGAGGGAGCCCTTCCCCCACCTGCTCACAGCCACAACACGCTGGCTTCCTGTATGGCAGCAGGGAGTCCCGGCATTCCCCACACGCTCCTCCACCCGCAGTTCCTTGTGTGGTGACACAGCAACGACTCTGCTGGGTCCCGGCATGGTCTGGCTCCGAGATCACCATTGCTCTTTGCAGATCTGACTGCACCGGTCGCAGGACAGACAGACTTGTGGCCGCAGAGTGTAGACCGCTGGCCACAGGGCAGAGAGAGAGATGCGGAGTACACATTGCCCAACTAAGGACTCACTTGAGGACAAGGCAATGACCTTCCTCCTGCCCAACCTGACCCACAATCCACTTATCATCTGGCATAAAGGGAGGTGGAACTGGCCGATTCGGCACTAGTGATGTCTGCAAAGATGGAGCCTTTAACCCCTCGCCTGTGTGCAGCCTCCGTGCGTCAGTAGTCCCTAGTTGTAAAAAGGCTGCCGCAACTCCAAACATCAGCTTCTCACACACCTGGGTCCAAAACTAGATTACCGCCGCTCCCCCTGCGTTTCTCCTGAGGATTAAAGAAAGCATTTCTCGGGTGGGCCCTGTAAGCCTCCTCCCATACTTTGCTGACGAGAACATACTGTGTGCTGGGCAGGGCATCTCCTGTTGTCCATTCACAGATTTAGTGATTGGTGACCGCAACAATCATTCGTTTTGCTTATAACTGCATTTGGGGCGGGGCTGAACAAGGGCGTGCTGATTCTGCCCCGCCCACAGTAAGCTGGGTGAGTGGGGGAGACGGAGGATGAGATGGCCTCAGCGCGGCTTATTGTCTGGATGGCAAGGGGGCGCAGCATGCAGCTCAGCCCGCAGAGCCCCATCCTTCTGCAAGGACCCCATTCCTTGCAGGGGCCCATCCCTCTCCGAGGTCTCATTCCTTCTGTGAGACCTCAGGAGCCTGCTTGGGCTTTGCCGCGGTGTGGTGGCTTTTCAGCATCCCCAGAGAACCAGGCGGAAGCTGTGTTCCCTCCACCACCTGCTGGCAGAGGCCACTGAGCTCTTCCATTACATCCTGGGCCCCAATTCAAAGTCAAAGTCACGCCCACATGCTCCCCCACAGACAGTGGTCCTGGTAAACCCACTGCAGGTGGGTAAGATGATGAGCTCAACCTATGGAGCCCCACAGAACACAGAACATGGAAGAACATCGTGTGACCATCTGATGGCCGGGAGCCGTGACTGGCCCCTGCCCAGCACTGCAAGTGTCCCGAGGCACGCTGGCTGCCGAGACAGGAAGAGATCAAAATTCAACATCCGACCCATCATTTCGACAACTACTTGACTCTTTTGCATCCGCCTACAGTGGAGACCACTGGTAGTCAAGCGGCCGTGAGTTGGGACTGCCTGCAGCCAGCAGCACAGGCATGATGGGAGACATAGCTCACCTGCCACACAAGCTGCCAGTTGGACAAGACCACGCCAAGGACGAGGGAACACTGGGTGTCCCTGGACCCGTGCGGCCGTGATTAGAGCTGTGATGAGCGGAACCCGGGAAGAAATGGAAACTGCATTTGCCCAAGAGCTGTTCAGTGGATGACTGACACTGGGGCCCCGGTCCCCAACTCGGCCAGGTGAACAAGACCCTCCAGAAGCCAGGGGGAGCAGGAGTATCTTGGGGCGGCGGGGGGAGCCCCGCTGACCTGCCTCCTGGACTCTTCGCCCTGTGTGAGCTGTCTTCCTGGCCAGACTTTCTCTCATGCCCCAGGCCTAAGGTTTAATTGGAATGGAACATTCTAGCAGGACAAGTCAGTGGCTAGGCAGCCCGCCGCCATTGTCCCTCCGCCTGTCTACTTTCCTCTTCGCTCTCTTCTGGTGTCAGAAAATTGGATTAAGCCTTAATCGTATTTCCTCCTAAACACAAAAGTCCAAAATGAGTAACATATTTCCTGCAGACCTCACTTGAAGCCACATCAGCTTTAAGGGATCGCTTTAAAACGGGCCCCCTGTGCGGGCACGGCGCGGCGCGGGCCAGGGCTTTATGGAGCGAGGTGTGTTTGTAAACACTGGGAGGCAGGAGACGGTTTTGACCCTGGGGTATTTGAACCATGTTCTCATAAAGCGTGTTGGACTTGGAATTGACATCCGGTGGATATGCAGCCGGATCCCGCCCACGCGCTGCCCTGGGGTCATTGTGGGCTTGTCTGAGGATGCCCGGCTTCTAGCCTTGGTAATGCCCATCTGGGCTCACACGCCATCAAAGGCAGCCCCGGGAGATGCCTTCTTTGAAAGCTCCCACTTGGCCACCAGAACCCTCACAGCAGAGAAGATGCGCTGGGACTCTCAGAGGAGACCTAGAATGGGCGTTGAATTCAAGGGTCCCGGAAGTAGAGGGGCTGGAGTCTGTGCACACATGCATGCTTTGAGGGGTGTAGCAGACTTGAGCCCCATGCCAGATTCGTCCCCTACCTGTTGGGTGACCTTGATTACGCTACTAACCCCTTGAGGCTCTAGTCTCCCTTCCTGTGGCGTGACCGGTGGGCACACTGGTCCTTACTGGGGGGGGGGGGTGTTATTATTTACAAGAATAAAATCACGAGTGTGCAGCATGCAGCCCGCGTGGCAGGTTTTGAGAACGTGCCTGTCTCATATTCCAGCTGGTTGCTATAAGAAGAAAACCACAGACTGTGGCTTATGAGCAGCAAAGTGTGTTTCTCACGGGTCCCAAGATCAAGGCTGCGTCGACATCAGGAGAGTGAGGAGGAGGAAGAAGAGGATAGAGAGGAGGAGGGTAGAGAGTTAGGAGGAGGGCAAGAAGGAGGGAGAGGAGGAGGGCAGGGAAGAGGGGGAAGAAGGAAAGGAGGAGAGGAAGAAGAGGAAGGAGGGGAGGAGGAGAGAGAAGAGGAGGAGGAGGGAGAGGAAGGCCAGGTGAAGGCAGGGCGAGCGTCAGCAGGTGATGAGTTGTTTTGCCAGAGCGAAGATTAGTCTCAGAAGCCCCAGATGAAGCTCGGTCCTGGGGGGTGCTCCTGGGGGTGCTCCTGGGGGTGCTCCCGGGGGTGCTCCTGGGGGGTGCTCCTGGGGGTGCTCCTGGGGGTGCTCCTGAGGGTGGGTACCTCTGGGGGTGCCCCTGGGGGTGGGTACCTCTGGGGGTGCTCCTGGGGGTGCTCCTGGGGTGGGTACCTCTAGGGGTGCTCCTGGGGGTGGTCCTGGGGGTGGGTACCTCTGGGGGTGCTCCTGGGGGTGTCCCTGGGGGTGCTCCTGGGGGTGTGCTCCTGAGGATGCTCCTGGGGTGGTACCCCTGGGGGTGTTCCTGGGGGTGAGTACCTCTGGGGGTGCTCCTGGGGGTGGGTACCTCTGGGGGTGCCCCTGGGGGTGGGTGCCCCTGGGGGTGGGTGCCCCTGGGTAGGTGCCCCTGGGTAGGTGCCCCTGGGAGTGGGTGCCCCTGGGGGTGGGTGCCCCTGGGGGTGGGTACCTCTGGGGGTGCTCCTGGGGATGCCCCTGGGGGTGCTCCTGGGGGTGGGTACCTGTGGGGGTGCTCCTGGGGGTGAATACCCCTGGGGATGCCCCTGGGGGTGGGTGCTCCTGGGTAGGTGCCCCTGGGGGTGGGTGCCCCTGGGAGTGGGTGCCCCATGGTATCTGCACACTACACTTGGGCAGAGCCCAGGCAGGCTGAGAGGAGCCCGTATATCTGTGGTGGGAACCTTTTGATTGCACTCGTCTTCCAGCTCTCACCCCACACTTCGCTCTCCAAGAGGTCCCTCCGTCCTCAGTGGGCCTTGCCCATGTGCATAGCATTAGGCACAGGGGGGGTGCCCGTGACAGAGATGCCCCTAGAGTGCCTTAGCCAGCTGTGTGTTTTTTATATACAAGAAGCCTAGAAATTGGGGGGGGGGGCTCAGCAGTGTGCAGCTTGGTGATGCCCCAGGGCCTCAGGCTGCGTTGGCCTTCCTCTCCCATCATCTCAGGTCCCAGTGACCCTGACATCTCTAAGATGGGTGCCCCAGCCTGTCATCCACTTGAATTCCAAGGCAAGGAAGAAGGTGTTTTATCCATCAGCGTGCCAATATCAGGAGCCAAGAGAACTGGCCATTCCGTATCCACAGGAAGAACTGAGGGAGAAGCATACTTTGCAGATCTTGTCAGGTGTGGTGTGCTCTTTTCAGCTAGTTACAGTGGGGAGACGGGCAAGTACACTGGGGTGACCATGTCAGAACGAAAGCCCTACATCCAGGAAGAATCTCAGCCCCACACGAGCTAGCACTGTGGGTCGTGCTCTCAAAAAGCAAAACTTAACTGGGTAACGGAATAAGCTGAGGAGCTCAACCTGGATCGAAATCTTCCAGCCACTCACTGGTTGTGGAACTTGGTGGGAGGAACTACATCCGTCCATCCGTCCATCCATCCATCCATTCATCCATCCTCAATCCATCCATCCATCCATCCATCCATCCATCCATCCATCCATCCAGTCAGCCAGCCAGTCACCATCCTTCCATCCATTATCCAGGTATCCATCCATCCATCCATCCATCCATCCTCCATTCATCCATCCATCATCCATCCATCCATCCATCCATCCATCCATCCATCCATCCATCCATCCAGGCATCAAAATCACTTCCCCTCTAAGACTAGTAGCAGGCTGAGGGAAGAGGGGCTTAGTTTTGCTCACAGTCTTAGGGGGCACCGTTCATCATGGCAGTTGGAATGGCCCTGTCCACGATGGAGGCACTTGTGTGACTTGCTCCTTTCTTGGTGGATCTGCAGGCAGGGAAGGAGACAGGAAGCAGCCAGGGATGATACGTCCCCACCCGTGCAGCCCAGCAGTTCTCCTACATGTGTCTCCAAGAAAGCAAGAGGTCACACGGAAACTTCTCGTGAGCATCCCCAGCGATCTCCTTCGCACCAGCTGCCATGGTTTGGTTTGGGGAGAAACAATTCCCACAGGCTTAGGTGTTTGAACACGCGACCCCAGCAAAGAGCTGGGAGGTTATGGAAGTGATGGGAGGCGGGGCCTAACCGGAGGAAGTTGGTCACTGGGGACAGGAGCTGGGGACAAAAATCCTACTGTGGGACAGCATGAAAAGGAAGGGGTTTGTAGACCCTCTTGGTCCCAGAGGCAACAAGCCTTTCATTTGCAGAAGAGTAGTAGGTAGAGTTCACGATCTGTTTTTACGTGCATGTATGCCTTTAATTTATTGCAGTCTGAGGGGAAATTAGGGTCTCGTGTGTAGTAGGCAGGGGGGGGGGGTCTAGCCCTGACAGGGTTTCCAGAACTGCCCTAGAAGTGGTGTGCCAGCTGCCCTGCTGGACTAATGGGCACGCTGGGCCCTCTGTGTGACGAGGAAGGAAACGAGCTAAGAAGGGGCCCAGGCTTATGGCTCCGTCTAATGGGGGCACAGAGGCCCACTGCTGACATCACCGAAGCAACTGGGGAACTCATTGGGAACGGAGCGCACAAACCTTGACCCAATGGAGCCTGTGCCCAAAGCCGCCACTGGCATCAGGAAGGAGCATGAGAGGCCATAGTGCTTTTGCCATCTTCAACTCAACAGAGAGATGGAGGATGGGCCAGGGGGCCTGACCGAGGTCTCCACTCAGGTTTGGGCCAGCTCTCTCCTGATTGGCTCTAATTTGACACTTAATTTGCATAACGTGCGGCTGTGACCTGACTCCCTGGCTCCTGTCAGATGAGGACAGGGGCTGTCAGAGTTGCGAGCTCAGGCAGAGAAGTCTGCTCCCTTGGAGTCAGTCCTGGAGATCTCCCAGCTGAGGAGGAATGGAAAGAAGATTGTTCCAGACTGTTCCAGCCGCACCGGGGAGACCCGCCCCGCCCTGTGCTTATCCGCAGACAGACTATTGTGTGACCCTGGGGTGAGCGTCCCCCACGAGGGACGCTTCTACTCAGAGGACCCTCTCATCCCTGGAGACCGCGACGTTTAAATCGCCACTTGATGGTCAGTGGGACTTGGCTCAGATTCCAAAAGAGCATTTCAGGATGACAAGGCAGGTGCAAATTTATAGAAAGAGCCAAACAAGCACAGGCAAGTTTTACATTAAAATGTAAAACTTGGGAGCCTCAGAGAAACCATCAGCAGAGTTAGAAGGTGGCTCAGAGACGCACCACAAATGTCTGACGAGGATCTGGTATCCAGAGCATATAAAGAATATTTACACCTCAGCAGAGAAGCATCCATAAGTACAGTGTCGCGGTTAGACACAGGTGTCACCTCGACTGCTGAGGGTTTGAGCTCTGGGCACGTTTGTAGAGAATTAGTGGTTGAAACGAGCCCAGAGCAGACCTGCAGGAGATTGTCTAGCTGACGGGGAAGGCCCAGCCCATGGTGGGTGGGACTAGGCGCTGGAATGAAATACTGAGAGCTGGTTGAGAGAGTTGGCATCCTTGTGTACACTTGGCCAGACAAGCTGGCCTGGCAAGTAAGGATCGTCCCTCTCTTAGCCATAATGTACAGATGGTGTGGCCAGTTCCCTCGGCCCAGGTGGTGTTGTGTGCTCTCCTGTCAAGCGGAATATGAACTATAACTGGACTATTGTAAGAACATAAACCCCTTGTTCCCTTAAGCCATTTGATGGTGATTTATCAGCAACTCTGCAGGCGAATTGCTACACAGGTAAAAAGTGGGCAAAACATTGCTCTTGGTTGCCCACCGGAACTTGCCAGTAAGACTCTGTTGTAGAAGGTGCCATACTCTTTGGTCATGAGACAGAGAAAACAAGCCGGCACTGAGCCGGAAGCTCCCCCCAGGCTGCGGCTTTCATAGTGCAGACAGGTGCTAGGTAGGCCGCTAAGGAGGAAGAACATCAGTCCTACCCGCTGCTGGCCCCTGCATGACACAATGCCGACCTGCCAGGCAGGGCGTGCCCAGTGCTGTAAGAGTGGCACGCATGCTATGGGGGTAACCAACTGCTTTCTGATTTGAGGATTTGGGGTCTGCTGCCCAGGACGGAATTCACACCTGGTAAAATAAACCTGGTCAGAAGCCCACGGATGGGCAAGTCACAAGCCCTCAGTAGGGACCTGTTACTGTTGTTTCGTTAAATGATATGCTGTCAAACTGCCTGCTAAACATACCCATAGGCTAGTGCTGCCTCAGCCTGGGCGGAGAAGCTTCTCTGTGCAGTGGGCCGTGGTTTGTGCAGAGCTTAGCTGGTCAAAGCACTGAGAGTAGAAGCTCTCTAGAAATGCCCCAAGGCTCAGGTAACCCTGCAGAAGAGGCAGTAGAAAGACCGCGAGAGCCAGAGGATGGGGAGGGGTGCCGCGAAGCACAAGACGGTGGTACTCAGGGGTGTGGCAACCTGCAAAGAGTGGGCTTGTGTGTGCAGGAGGGGCCCCAAGGCCTGCCCCTCTCAGAAGAGCTGTTGTCATTAGCATTTATTGGGGGATGGGCGGTGTTGCAGTTACTCTGCATGCTGCCAATACATTCCCGCCCAAACAACCTAAGCTTGTCTTGGCGTACGTTTGTCCAGTGACCTTCTTAATCCAGCTTGACAGGAGAGTCCACACCGACACCAGGGGCTGAGGGAACTGACCACACCATATATCCATACACCCACAAGGCCACGAATTTCCTTTGTCAGCTAGCATGTCTGTCCAGGCATGTCAAAGAATGCCACCTTCCTTAACCAACTCCCTCCGTCTCATCCCCCTGCCAGAGGAAGGGCCCACCCGCCAGGGCCTGGGTCTCTGCAGCAGTTAATCTCCTGCGGGCTTGCTTAGGCTTAGCTACTAATTCTTTACACATGTGCCCAGCGCCGAAGCCGTCAGTGTCTGTGGACACCTGCATCTAATATGACTGGCATCTCCTCGGTGGCATTGGCTGACAGGCTGTAGGTTGCTCTTGCTCCTATAAACCCCTCTCCCTCCATACTTGTGCAGGAACCCCTGATGAAATGAGTTCCCCCCCCAAAGGACATGAAAGTAGGAAGGGGACTTGTCGGGAAGAAAAGGGCTCTCGGGGTAGGGGATAAGAAAGCACAGCAGGGTGAATGTGATCAAAATACATTATGAAGCTGGAAAAGAATAAATAAGAATATTAGAAAGTGAGGATGGTAGTGCATTGGCGCATCTCCAGGGAGACAGGCAAGTGGGGAATCTGCACATAAGCACGAGGACAGACTCCATCATATCGATGTCGCTTCCTGGCCACTGGGACGGGGAGGGGGCTGAAGCAGTGGGCCTTTCACTGTTGGGGGAGCACTGGGGGAGGGAAAGTCCCACTTGCCCCGTGGAAAACCAGCATGGCAGCTTGAGATTATATATTTATATACGCATATGAGAATCCTGCACAGCTAGGGTCTGAGTGGCCTGCCTAGGGCTCCTGGGTTTGGATTAGCATTTTGGAAGGTCCGGGCATCTTTAGGAGGTGGAGACTTGTCAAAGGAAGGCACGTCACAGGGGCGGGCCTTGAAGTTTGGTGGTCCAGCCTTGCTCCCTCCCGCTTGTTCCTGCCTCGCTCTGTCTTCTTGATGGATGGCTGTGGTGACCTACAGCAGACTCCTGCCTCTGTCTCCGCCATGCCTTATGCTATGTGAGCCCCACCACAGTGGACTGTGTCCCCTCTGGAATCGTAAGCCAAACACATCTCTCTTTCTCTCTTAAGTTGCTCGAGTCGGTATGTTGTCTCGCAGAAGCAAAAAGAAACGGTCTCCACGTGGTTCAGGAATCCTGCTCCAGGGTACACCCAAGAAGGGCAACCAGGGGCTCACAGCGCGCCCACACTCAGCTGCGCTGTTACCACAGCCACAAGTGGAGGACCCCGGTGTCCCTCCGTGATTTGTCTGCTAGGCGAGGTGGCCACACCCATAATCCCCTGGGCTTGAAAGGCTGGAGCGCCTCCGCCAGCCTGGGCTACAGGGAGACCGTGTCTTAAAAACCGACAAGCCAGCGCACAGTGGCTGTGTGGACACGCTCAGGGTTCCACCTTAAGGAGAGGGGATTCAGTGTCCACCTTAAGGAGAGGGGATTCAGTGTCCACCTTAAAGAGAGGGGATTCAGTGTCCACCTTAAGGAGAGGGGATTCAGTGTCCACCTTAAGGAGAGGGGATTCAGTGTCCACCTTAAAGAGAGGGGATTCAGTGTCCACCTTAAGGAGAGGGGATTCAGTGTCCACCTTAAGGAGAGGGGATTCAGTGTCCACCTTAAGGAGAGGGGATTCAGTGTCCACCTTAAGGAGAGGAGATTGTGTCTCAAGGTAGAAGCCTGAGGACATTCTGCTGAGTGAAATGGATCAGATACAAAAGGCCAAATCCTGCAGCATCTGGAGCCCTCAGACTGTGGGGACTCTGTGGGGACTCACAGTGGATTGGGGCTGCCTGGGGCTGGCGGGGTGCAGGGAGCGCACAGTGTTCAGGCTGGGAAGATGGAAGAGTTCTGGCGGAGGTGATGGTGGCAATGCCGTAGACCATCCACTTAAGATTTGCTAAAATGTAATTCTCTGCACATCTCACCACACACGCGCGCGCGCGCACACACACACACACATTGAATGACAGGACCTGAACGCCCCCCTCTGAGGCAGGACGTTCCTAATGGGTAATGCACCTCACAAGCTGTTTTGGGGTTCATTATCCACTGGCCTCTCAAAGGCATTGCTGGAATGCCTGCCTTGAGGGGGCACCTCTCCCCTCCCTGACTGACGGGATGTCCCAGGGAACTCTGGTCCCAGTTGACCCTGTCGCCGCCTCCCTCCTGCCAGGTGCCGGCGTCATCTGGAACCTGTAAAAAGTTCATTTAGCGCGAGGCAGAGGCTGGGCGCCTAGGGCCTGCCCCTTCATGGGAAGCCAAACCGCCCTTTTAAACAGGAATTAATTCAAAATAAGTCCTTAGGATCCCAAATCATTAACAGACGTGTTCCACAAATGTCCAAATAATTGCGACTCTGGGAGTCCAGAAACCTCTCTGATGTCGACGGACAGGCTGTCCAGGATGAAAGGGAGGAAGATCCGCGAGGAACGTCGGGTCCACGGTGGGCGGCAGAAGCCCTCGGTGTGAAGGAAGCTTTCCTGCCAGCATCTTCTGACTCCAGGGTGCGGCAAGAAGTCTTAGCCCAAGAGCAAGTTGACTTGTGGGATACTCTGCAGGCTAGGGGTGCTGGCAGGGGTCTTGCTGAGAACTCTCCTAGAGGCTGGAGGGGTGCCAGGTCCCTCCTAGAGGGTGGAGGGGTGCCGGGGTCCCTCCTAGAGGCTGGAGGGGTGCCAGGTCCCTCCTAGAGGGTAGAGGGGTGCCGGGGTCCCTCCTAGAGGCTGGTGGGGTGCCGGGGTCCCTCCTAGAGGCTGGAGGGGTGCCCAGCGTCACCAGCTGCTGGAGACAGGAGATCCACAAGGACCCAGGCCCCTGTCCTGAGCATTCCCAGCTCCATGCCGACATGGAAGCTTCCAGTAAGAGGCTTCCAACTCCCCGTGTTGCAGGGAATGATCTTGACTTTCTCATCTGCCATCTCCATCAAAATTCTGGGGTGATGGGAGTGTGCCTCTGTATCCACTTTGTGTGGTTCCGGTTTAGGACCTGTGTGTCCCCTCTCCTCCCAGCCCAGCAGCGGCCACCTTGGGTGCCAGGCCCCTTACAGGCTGGTGTGCCCCCAAGCAGAATCTTAATCTGACAGTAACCACGCTTGTGCTCTGCTTCTGGGGTCTGTCCCCCTCCCCCTCCTCCCAGAGCTGGGGGGGGCATCTGGACCTTAAAGCTGATAGTGTCTTGTAGACTGGCTAGAACAGGCTGAAGGAAGACATGACTTGACCAGTTTCCTTTCAGATCCACACTCAAAAAAGTAAATGGATCAGTGGGAGCCAGAGGAACTAGTGTTTGGGGTGCTGTGTGCAGCTCAGGGGCCCTGATTCCCTCCAGTTTTGCGAAGTGGGCGGCTTGCAGCTTGCGCTGGGGTGGGATCCAGTGAGACAGGCGAGGAAACTAATTAGGTGAAAATCATTTAAATGGTCTTCCAGGCACCTTTGATTTAACACATTTATCACTGGCAGAGCCGTCGTTAACAGCAGGACAAACGACCCAACACAAGCTCTTCTGCCCGCAGGGATTATGTTAATTTTCATTAATCTTATATATTATGGTCTCTCTACAAATGAATGTTATCTGAAAAGCCCAAATGCCTCCTTTGATCTTGCTAGGAGGGTGTGGGGGGAAGGAAGGAAGTGGGGGGGAACCTAACAAGACTTGTTTGTTTAGAAATAATTCTCTAGCTTCAGGCCTCCAGCACAGAATCGGAAGTTTTCTGTTCCCAGCCACAGAGAGAAAGAAGTCATGTTGGAAGGTTTGGGGACGCTGAGTGCCCCCCCCCCTTGGCCTGTCCTCTGGGGGTCTTTAGTTAGCAGTTTGTCATGATTCTGAGGGGAGAACTGGATGCTGAGATGCCCCCCTCCTCACACTCCTTCTAGAACCTTCCCTAACTGCTAAGCTTCCTGCCTGCAGCAGCCCCAGGTCAGGTTGGAGCAGTGGGATTAGCGCCCTCACATGTCATGTAGAATCTTCACTAAGCCTCCCCTTCTAGAGTCTGTAAAGGCATTTCCTTCCTTCTGGGCATTGATGGTGGATTCTTGTCTCCCAGCGAGTGGCCGGTTACTCAGAAAACTGACTATACCTCACGAAGCTTGTCCCCTGGGTACACCTCAGTGTCCGCGTGTGCAGCTGCCACAGCTCCTTCCCACCTGACACACTCCACCGCTGACCCGTGGGCTCCACGAGTCCCTTCCCACCCTCGCCCAGAGGGTCCCTTCTGTGACTCCAATGAAAATAGAAATCCAGACCATGTCACTAAGGAGACATCGCTACTGTCTGGACGTAAGCAATAGTGTTTGCCATGCTGCTAGTCTGGTCATCAAATGCTGCCAGCTGGGTCTGACTGCCACGCCCGACACACCCCCACACCCCCGCTGTGCAGAAGTGACTGGGCGCGGACACTTCTGCACCTGTTGCCGTCAGCACGGAGGACGCCTGCGCAGAAGAGCAGCCTTGACCACCCGGTTACCTGCCCGTGTATATTGCTGCAGACGTCCCTGTGGGTTCCCCCTCAGCTGTACCCCAGTCATTGTATGGGTTTACCCTGGCTCAGGGTTTTAGGGGGGGGTCAGCCTCCAGTTGCCTTGCCTCAGGTGGTGGTGCAGCCGCACATCATGGCAACAGAAGGGTCCAGAGGGCAAAACTGCTCTCCTGTGGCAGCCAGGAAGCTGAGACGGGAACAGGAACCGAAGCCTTTGCGGGCTCCTTCCAGCCAGACCCACTGTAACGGTTACTCTCAACTCTCGCTGAGAGAGAGCACCCAAAGCCAAATGCCTTAAGGGAAAAAGGGAGGTTTATTCACCTTAGGGTTCCAGAGGGGAGATACAGCCTTTCACGGTGGAGATGCGCGGCTGACCGGCAGAAGCTCAACAGGCTACGTCACACCCATCTGAGAGGCTGAGAGCTGCAAGACTGAAGAATCTTTTCTCTCCTCCTCTTCTTTTTTTTCTTCTTCTTTCTTTTTCTTCTTCTTCTTCCTTTCTTTTAAGTGGTGCACTACTGGGTGGTTCCAGTGGGATCTATGGAGTTCCAGTGGGATCTACGGCTGATCTTTATATTATCCAGATAATCCCTTCAGGTGGTCCCAGCTGACCTTGCAAGGTGTGTCAAGTTGACACCCAGGATTACCTATCACACTCACCTTCCATAGTTCTTCTACTGAGGGTCACAGGTAGTCCAGGTGGGCTAACCAACCTCAAGCCCACCCCCTGTGACTGCGTCTTTCAGAAAGGCTCCACCGCCTAAATACCACGACCTTCCCAAACACCTGGGTCTGTGGGGGACACGTGTCAAGCCGTGACCACAGGCGTGTGCCACACGCTTGTTCAATTGATCCCTCCATGGGCAAAACCATTGCTTAGGATCTAGTCCCCCTTGGGGACTGGCCCAGAGGTGGGCTTTACCAGTCTCCCACGTGGCTCCACGTCCAGTCAAGCTGGCAGTAAGAGCAGCTATCCCAACGCCACAACTGACACCAGTCACATCTGCTGAAGCTCCCAACACAGCTGCAACCACACACGAGCCGGTGAGAGACACTGCGTGTTCAAACCCTAAAGTACCGATGATTTTTAAACGTCTATAAAATAGGAAAAAAATTAAAGGAGCTGTCGGTAAACACAGTGGTAGTTATGTCATTTCTGGGTGATGGGGTTGCAGAAAGTGGTGTTTTTTTAATTTTTTTTCTTTTGCATGTGGGGGGGTACGTGTGTGTGTGTGTGTGTGTGTGTGTGTTTGCGTGTGGATAGTTGTAGGCAGGTGTATGTGTATGAGTACACTTGTGCATGTGCCTCTGGAGGCCCAAGGGTGATATCAGGACTCATTCTCAGTTGCTCTTCACCTTACCGCTGTGAACCCAGGTCTCTAATTAAACCCACAGCGCACCACTAGCACTAGCCTGCTTAGCCAGCTTGCTCTGGGGATTCCCAGGCACTCTTTCCAGGGCTAGAGCTGCAGATGGGCCGCCACTCTGCATTTATACCTGGGGTCTGAGGATCTGAACTCAAGCCCTTTTGCTTGCGAGGCAAAGTTTTTGACCACTGAGCCGCCTCACCAGCCTTCCAGTAAGCTGTTGCTAAGACACAGCTTCTGGCTTGCAGGAATGGAGTGAGTTGTTTACTTCGCAGCACTTCCACCCTGTGTAGGATGCTCCCTTGTGTCAGCCACGACGTAGCCTCTGTGGCCGTCTTCCCACAGCCGCCCTGGTGACGGAGCTGAACCTCAGACTTCAGTAAACTTGCCCAGAGCCCCCCAGCATGTGGTGACAGCAGTGGTGCCCACCGGTTTGCACAGAGGCTGACTCTTCCCTGCCCCTCTCCCCCGGCTCTGCCGGCACCTCCTGATAAAGTCGGCTCACTCGACCCTGCAGCAGACTGGCCCGACAGGCAGCATCTTCCCCTCTTTGCCGATGAGGAGACAGAGGGTCAGGGTGGACCTGAGCAAGCACAAGGGCCAAGGACAGGGTTCCTGACCCCCCAGGGTCATTCTAGGGTAGGGATATGCCTGGCACAGAGCAAGACCCCGATAAGCCCCGTGGGTTTCTGGGCCGAGGCAGGGTGTGTTCCCAGCCCGGCTGTTTACTCAGCTGTAGGAATAAGATTGTGGGCAGGTTGGTGGCGATAAAGCAGGCTGTTTTCAAACCAAACAGAGCCTTTCCTCTGGGATCGTGATCCTGGGGTCTCCGTGCGTCTTTCCGGCCACATGGCTGACCATATATCTCCCTGGACTCCTAGAGGATGTTGGACGGAGTCCCCAGGAGATTAGGAAGCCACAAGCCGCGTCAAAAGATGCCCCTGCTGGTCCTTTAAAGATGGTGGCCGGTGTGGTCCTGTGGTCCTCTGCCTTGAGCAGCACTGAGACCTGCTCCCATGCCTGAGGCTCCTCCAGGACCTAGAATACTCTCTGGGCGCTCTCACTTCGAGACTCACAGCACAACTGGAAGGGAGGAAGGTTGCCCATGCTGTCAATTCACATGAGATTCAAGGTCGTGGCTGGGCATGTTGAGATCTGCCTGAGGGTGGAGGCCCGAGTGGGCACCTTGTACGTGTCCGTGTGATCTGCTAGGACACCCAGAGGTGGTGTCTGAGTTACCTCCCTTCAAACCTAGCCGGTCTTGTGCCTTTGGGCAGGCTTGTGCCAGAGAGAAACCATTGGATCGCACAAAGACTCGCTGTGCTCTCTGTCAGAACAGACGGCCACGGGGCCCGAGTGGACAGGCCACGGGTACTGTGTCCAGCTGAGGTCCTGGCTGGCGGGCAGCACCGCTACTGGAAACCATGCTCCACATCTTAGGGCCCCAGAGTCCCCTGGCCAAGGCAGGGCCCTGTACAGCTTGGAAGGGCCGGTGTGGAGCGCGACCACAGCTCAGGAGGATCGTAGGAGAGACGCGACTCACCTGGCGATGCCAAAGCAAGGACGTGCGGCCTTGGGCAAAGCTCGAGCGAGGACGGGCTGTGGGCAACGCTCTCTCTGGCTTCTCCAGGTAAATGCTGCTTGTTTCTAGGAGCCCATCGACAGAGACCACGGCGTGCTGCAAGCGATTCACGCCCCCTCGCTCCCAGCGTCCTTGCAACCGCTCATGATTGTTATTGGTTTGCCTATAAAATAAACAGGTTGGGGCTGTGCCCACCTGATGCCAGCTCTTCTGCGCGAGCCTTCATTTTTTTCCCACTCTTGCGTCACCCCAACAGAGCAATGCCGCGGGCACTGACAGGCCAGGCCGAGTGGATTCAGCTGAATGCAGCGATCATTGTCCTCGCGCGCTGGGCGTCTGACCCTCCCAGCAGACAGGGCCGTGCAACGGGACAGAGGATGCAAGTGACGTGACATGAAGGAGGAGGACAGCCTCCGGGCCAGTCACAGTAGGATCCTGCTTCTCCTGGGTCGGCCACATTCCTGTGGCTGTGACCAAATGCCTGACAAAAAGCACGGAAAGGGAAGAAAGGTTTCTTTCAGCGTATGCAGGGAATATGGGCCATCATGGTGGGGTAGACATGGTGGCAGGAGCGGCTGGTCACCTGGCGCCTGCAGTGTCAGGGCGCAGAGAGAGAGGCATGCTGGGCTTCACCGGCTTTCTCCTTTGAATCCAGACCCAGCCTGTGGGATGTGCCACCTGCAGGACGCGTTGTCCCACCTCAACTGACCTCGCCAAGGTGACCCTTCACAGACGTGCTCAGAGCCCGTCCTGAGCGATCCCAGGTCGGCGATAGTAGCCGTTGTGGCTTCGGGGACCTCGCCAGCTGGTCTTCACTGTGGCCGTCCCCACTGGGGTTCTGTTCTGTGAGTCACCCATGAGGCTGTCCATGCCAGGCATCTGAAGGCTCTTTGAGACTGCTCCGAAGGGCGTTGCCGTCTGGAGGGGAGAGGGAGGGGCAGGGGACCTCATGTCCCGCGTCTACAGAGGCCACGTCGTGTTCCACCTGTACCGGCAAGAGAGAGGTGGGCCATTGGGAGCTAAGGTAATCCCCAAGTTTTGGAGGAGGGGCGCCAGGGGCCTTGCACGGGATTCCTCTCTCCGTGAGGATCTGCAAGCAGAGCTAGAGGGAGCTGCCGGCCTGGACCAGGATTCAGGGGTGGGGTCTGCACAGAAAGGAGTCACAAGAGCAGTTCGTCTGGGGAGTGGTTTGTTGACTGAACAAGTGTGCTTCAGCTACGGTGGCTCAGCAGGCGCTGAAATAAGGCACCTGACGGCGTGGCGAGATGTGCAGAGCTCCCCTCCCGCGTGGTGCTCTGCCAGGCTCGGGGTGATGATGATGATGGTGATGGTGGTGGTGATGGCGATGACGGTGATGCTGGTGATGGTGATGATGGAGGTGATGATGCTGACGATGGTGATGGTGGTGATGACAGTTAAGGTATGACGGTGATGATGATTTGATGATGATGATGATGGTGTGATGATGATGAAGTTGATGATGATGATGATGATGATGGTGGTGGTGATGCTTGTGATGGTGATGGTTTAATGGTGATGATGGTGGTAGTGATGATGGTGATGGTAGTGATGATGATGGTGGTGGTGATGGGAGGGCCTTTCTCATCTACTCCTGGGCCCTCTGTCCATTATTGTTAAAATGTATTAATTACATTTTATAGTGTTTCCTATCAGTCTTTTCCCCGAGGATGCTCCTGCTAGCGCAGGCAATGGAGGCTCAGAGAGGTTAATCGATTCACTCAAGATAACCAAGTAGGGTGGTCAGAATTTGAACTCTGAACTCCACCTCACTCGAAAGTGCTTCCTTTCCCTGCCAACCCAGGAAGAATATGGGGCTTGTTCTATCTGCGTAGCATTGGGTGACATCTACTCCACGGGCCCTAAGGTGTCTGCCACAGTCTGAGCCCACGCAGCCCACCTTGGCCCATCATCCAGGGAAAGGCCTGAGAGCTCCCACCCAGCCCAGGGGTTGGATTTTTGCTGCTTCGTGGATCCCAAATGATTTTCCAAGCCAATAGATTTAATTACATTACACTTAGGGAAATTGGTGCCATTTCTTAATTACTTTTATGGCCAGAAAGCAATTACTTAGCAATCACAGGCAGGTCTTCTCATGTTGCCTGCAGCTCTGCGGCTCTTAGAAATGTCTGCAGAGAGCCAGACCCGGCTTTGAAGCGACTGGGTCACCCCGGGGTAATGGGAACTGAGCTAATTGGGTTTGGTGAGAAGAAGGGCAAGTTTCGTGGGAGGGAATGGGATGAAATGAAGATGTTTTCATATTGTGATCCACGCAGTCACTTGAGTCAAACCTGCCCAAACTCACCGCCACCGCGCCCCACACCACCTCACCTGTAACCTCTTCCTCCTCTGGGGCTTCTCCCTCCCTCGGGACATCCTCAGCTTCCCCACAGCCTCTCCCTGCCCCACAGCTCTGTGCCCGGCTGTCACTCACCTGTCCCAGCCTCTGAATCTTGCCTGTGGCCTAAGACCCTTTCCAGGACACTGATGCCCACATCTGGGCGACGGTGATGTCAGAACTGGTGGTCTCCCTTCTCCTCGGCCCTGCATCCACCCTGACTCCCTGCAGTGCGCTGATTGTCGGCCTCCAAAGACACGTTCACCTATGAACGAAGACTTATTTAGAAATGCAGTTAAGAAGCAAAAGCCAGGGTGACGGGGGCTTCCCAGAACTCCGGAACGGCTTGGAAGGGGTCCCCCCTCAGGAGCAGTGAGCCTGTCAGTGCCTTGGTTTTGGATGCTGGTGTTCAGACCTGCAAGGGAACGCCCAGGGGGGACTGTGCGTTAGGGTGACTGCCTCTGGCCGGTTTCACGGGGCCGTCGTCAGGTGCACGGTGGCTGTCACCAGCTCCTGTTATAGCATCAGACAGGTGAGGCCCTGCTTCCCTCTTTTGCTCCTACCACTCTGCCGGGGCCACTGGGCCTATTCCTGCTTTTCTGCACCCAAGCACACCCCCTCTTGCCTTGGGAGTCTTTGTGCCCGTGATCTGTCCTCTGAGATCCTTCTGCAGACACACGCTGCTGACCACAGCCCTGCTGACCACGGCCCTGCTGACCACGGCCCTGCTGACCACGACCCTGCTGACCACAGCCTACTCCTGCTCTAGCCAGGGCCCAAAGGGGTCTTCTCTGTCTTCTAGACATAGGCTCACCCGCTTGCGCCTGCCTCATTTTCCACAGAGCAACCCCATCTCAAGTGACACATCCTATGCTCACAGCCTTTTTCTCTAGAACCTTCTAGAATGGCTCAGCCCAGTCGGTATGGCCTAGCCTGAGTAGCTCAAGGAGCAGGTCATGACGTATCAAGACAAAGAGATCACGAGAGGTCGAGTTCAGTCTCCTGAGGCGTGCGCGCGTGCACGCGGGGGCTGCCAGGAGGAGGAGCGATTCCCAGACGTCCAAACAGCTTCCCAATGCGCCTCGTATACATGCAACGGGCAGACCCCACCTCAGACTGACCCCACTTGCAGTCCCAGAAGCCCCTCAGAGGACACAGTCTCATCTGGGAAATGGGCTGATGGGATTTCAGGGGGCAGGGAGGAGTGGTGAGGTGAGCAGCCACCCCCAGACCTTGTGAGCTTCAGAAATACCCCATGTCCCACCCATGGTGGGAGAGGAGGCCCCTCGCCCTTCCCCTCGTGGCTGCGAAAATAAGATCAGCCCATGAAGTAAAAGTCGAAGTAGGAAGCATCGCACTCGCGATGACATCACCCTGCACCATCCATTACCTTCCTTGCCAGCCGTCCTCCCATCCAAGCTGCAATCGCGTGAGTGTGGTCCTGCCTCAGATTGAAATCGGGGGTCATTCTTGATTTGCAAGTCCACTGCCTGTTTTGCAGGTGGGTTGCGGGTTAAGTCTAGAGCTTGCTGATCAGGCTGCTCCGACTGGGCAGCTTGCTGTGGGAATGCCCGGGCTCTGTCCTCTGGGGTCAGACCTCAGACGGCCTGCTGCACCCACACAGCATATTATTTGGGATCTGAGGATCTGAACTCTGATCCTTTGGCTCGTCAGACAAGTGGTTTAACCACTGAACCGTCTCCCTGACTCTAGAACTTAAAAAATAAAAGTCAGGTGGCCCTTGTTACCTTTCCCTCCTTGTGACCAAAATGCTGGAGATGAACCACTAAAGGGGTGAAGGGTTATGTGAGCTCCAAGATTCAGAGGGCTCGGTCCATCACATCAGGGAAGCATGGTCCCTACAGTTCCGGTGCTAGGGGCTCAGGAAGGAAGTAGGGCGTGGCTGAGACCCCCAAGGCTTGCCCCACCCCCACAACCTCTCTAAAGACCACCCTCTGAGACGGTACCTGTTATTCTCCTCTGTTCCTGTGAAACACCACTAAAGTCAGAAAACTCAAGGGGGAAAAAGATTTATTCAGCTTACAGCTGCAGAGGGAGATCTATCCATTAGGGTGGAAATTCATGGCTGGCTGGTAGAAGCTGGAGGAAGCCTAGGTCACTGCAGACATCAAGGAGGCTGAGAGCTGCTGCAAGCTCACGAGCAGACTCCCTCACTCAAGCAGGGCGGGGCTCACCACCTCAAGGCCCAGCTCTGTGATGCCTCCTCCAGGAAGGCTCCACCTCCTAAAGGTGCCAAGACTTTCCCAAACAAAAGATTCAAACACATGAGTCTATGGGGGACTGTTCACATTTTAAACCATGACAGGGACAAAGAATGGAACACGTGCACCTACGAGGGACATTTTACATTCCAGCCCTGTATGTGCGGGTGCGCTGTGGTTTGCTCATGAACCTATGTGGGCAGGCAGCAGGTCTCTTCTGCCCCTTGTTCGGGGCAGCACTGTGGTATCATTGCGCCACACTGTGTCACAGTGGTCTGCTTGCCCCAAAGCATCATGGTAGGATTAAATTTCCAGATACAAATCCGCTGGGCCAGAGTGACATAGATTTGCAATTAACACATGGGCACTTGGATTTGGAGGAAGCATGAGGAGTTGGGGTGGTAGTGGCAGTGGGTAATTATGGGTGATTGAGATCCCAGACAAGTAAATTACACTATGGACGTTCAAGACAAAGTGACTGGCTAGAGAAATGTCTGCCAGAATCAAAGAGTCATAATTACTTGGGATGACCCCCAAAGTGGCAGAGCTTCCCCCCACCTCTTGGTATCTTCCTCTACAGTGCTCAAGTCACTGAGCATGAGACTGACCAGCCCAGTGACTATCTTTCCTGGACTCTCTTGCAGCTAGGTATGGTCCCATGACCAAGTTCTAGCCAATGGGCTGTGAGCAGCAGTGACATGTGCAATTTCTAGGACATGTGCCTTTTTCTGTGTCTTTCTTTTTTTTTTTTTTCACCGTCTGAAGTATAGATATTAGGGCAGGAACTTGTGAAGGTAGAAGTCCCCCCATTAAAGCAGAATGAGAGTACTAGAGGCAGCCTGGGTTCTGAATGAGGGGAACCGGGTCTCTGTTGAGCTCCTCCCATGCCAGGTCTGTCACACTGCTGAACCTGCACACTGGAGGCCCTCTTCGCAGGGGCGTGTCCCTCACTAAAACAGCGCCGAGACAGCCGAACTGCTCATGTCTCTGGCTGTGGAAAGCGCGGTCTGGGCCAGCTATGGGGACAGTGGCCAGGGGCACTCACACACGTGGCCTGTGTGAGGCCGAGCTTGAATGGAGCTCAAGGCCTCCTTGAGAGGCCGGTGTCACCGTGGCCGCAGCAGAAGATGGGATTCAGGCCCAGAGCTGTAGAGAGAGATGGTTCATGATGATGTGCTGCTCCTACCCAAGACCCCACGGTCTATTTCCACTTCCCCCTGCAGGCATGCACTCACGGGAAACACAATGCCATATAGGCTGCTGGGCCTTTTCAAGGCTTTTCCCTGATGCTAGAGCTGGAGAGTGACGTTCCCAGCAGGGCCCCTTGGCTGCCAAGCTGATTGCAACAGAGAAACGCTGTGTCTGCTCCTGCAGCAGACAGTCAGCAAGCAGGCTGGGCTGCCAGGGGGCTGGAGGCGTGAGGCAAGGCGAGGCGGCGTGCATGCCACACACCCCAGGAAGGGAGCAGAGCATTCAATAGGACTCTCAGCTTTGGTCAAATGCAGCCAGTCTTGACCATCTCCACCATGCAGGATCCCTTCCATTTCTGTTCCTGATATGGTACCAGAACAGATCCTTGTGGGGAAGGTGAGCCCTGTGCGTGGCCTACGTCTTGGGCAAGGCATTGAGATCGGGCCTTGTTCACATCTGCCCAATCAATGCACTTCTGAGCATTGAGGGCTGGAGGAGAGCGGGAGCCACCAAGAGTGGCTGGTGACCCTGGCCCTCCATTGGCAGTTTTAAGGATGTCCCTCGGCATGCACTAGGGGAAGTTTCCAGGAACCCCAAGGACCCAAAATCTGTACATACTAAATCCCTAAAGCAAAATCATCACTAGTGCACGTGTACACAGCGAGTTCAACGTGAGTACCAGGCAAAGGCTTGTTACGCGTGTTATTTGGAAACGAGGGCAAAGAAAAAGTCTGCACGTGTCAGTACAGATGCATCATGGGTCTAACTGCATTTCTGTCCTGCGGCTGACTGGACTCATGCAGGTGGACTCCGCAGACAGTGCACAGACGCAGGCACGGCTCTAGGGGAGCAATGTGGCGGGTGCCACGAGGACACAGAAGCAGCGCAGTGTGGCAGGTGCCATGGGGACACAGAAGCAGCCCTGAGTCAGGCTGGGTCGGGATCTGAGAAACCCTTGGGTTTTTGGTCTTCGTTCTAGACCAAACTTATTAAACTCATTGAGTAGGAACAGCGTGCGAGATTCGCACATTCCTTTTTGAGGGACATCGTCGCCCACTCAGGATGCTACCCACTGAAGTCGGTTGGCAGAGTGGACCCCAGGCTGTGCAGCTGTCAGCACTGTGGTCAGAGTGTGGGGCTGAGGGTCCTAGTGGGTTCCTCAAGCCATCTTGCACCCGAATGGGACAGGGACGGGAGCCGACCACCCCAAATGACAAGGGGGGAGGGTGCAAAGGGCAGATGTCCCTGTCCACGGCACCCAAGGGACATCCGGGAAGGTGATCAGTGTGCGTGGTGACAGATTAGCAGGTGCCACAGTGGGCAGAAAATCTGCAACGGGAAACCATTTGGGTTGGTGGTGACGGCCGTCTGTCTTCTCCGGACACCTGGCTCCAGGTGAATTCCCCTCACAGTACCTAGGGTCTGGGTCCCCTGCGAGGAGGCAGCCCTGGACTCAGTCAGGGGCCAGCCCAGAGAAAACCAAGCACCTCTGCCCCCTGGGAGCCAGCTAGACCCCGGCCAATGGCTTCTGCTCTGGCCACCAGAGCCTCACCCCAGGAGGCCGACTCACTGAAGTAGCGGGTGCTTCCATGTCGGGCTGTTTGCACGTCTTGACAAAGGAAATTTGTTGGGCTTAAGCTGCCAAGGGTTTGCATCTGGATCCCATGATGCTTGGCTTCGCGAGGGCTGCGCAGAACCGGCTCCTCGGGGCCTCTCTGGGCCTTGTGTAATTAACTTAAGTGCTCTGAAGATGAAAGGTAGGTCGCTTGATCCCGGATTACAGGAGCGCCAGGAAGGTGGGCGGGGCAGACCAAGCGAGCTATCTCCTGCTATTGAAGTTTCCAGAGATACCAGCCGTGGACAGTGGAAGCCAGGAAGTTTGGGCATGTTGGAATTTATTAAATTTGCAGTTGAAAAAAAAAAGCAAAACAAAAACCCTGAGTTCTGGATGCCAGCGCACGGAGGTTAAGTGGAAACATAACATAATAAAGTAGTTAATCGTATTTTGCCTCGGAGACACTAATATCGTAAATTAGTCGCAAGCCTGGATGCCTGAACAGCACAGCAGAGATGTTTATTTCCTGGTTCCACAAAACTTCTGGGAGTTTCCTCCTTGTCGTTAAAGCTGCCTCTTCCTCTTCATGCTCCTCTCCTTTTCCCTTCTCCCTTCCTCTCCAACGCCGCTCCCAGCTGGATGGAGATAGCTTTGATCCTCGTGTGTTGGGGGGCCTGGGGATTCCTACAGGTGATTTCTAGGCCTGGATTCCATTGTGACAGCAATGATTTATTTTAACTACCAACCCAGGAAAGCAGGCGCCGGGACCAATACCTCCGACCAGCCCCCTAGCAGACTAATTTTACTGTTTATGAATCACTAATACGTTGGGGGGAGGGGGGAGCGGGAGGGAGCGAGTAGCATTGCGGATAACGGAGAGACTTTGAGAGGAGACCTCACGGTGCTCAAACAGTTCCACATGGGCTTGGTGGCGTGGCTTGCAGATAGACAACACATGGGGTGCAGATAGCGCCCCCGCCTCTGCAGGAGGCGGGCAGAGGCTACCGACTGGTTGAAACACTTTCATCTCTCCCAGGGAGATAAACAGGCCAGGCTGGATGGGTCTCTTTATTTACAAAAGAAAATTAAATCCGTTTTAACACTTGCACCGTTCATGGGAAACACATGTTGCCTGGTAATTGTTTTGAGCTCATTTGAGGGAGCCTGGCCGCACTGCCATGGGCTGAGGTCTCGGGTTTTTTTTTTTTTTTTGCACTAGCTTGGGGTGGCCTTGGAATCTGCAAGGAATTCCTTCCCAATTCCAGAGGCTCCAGGAAGGGGGCATTCCTTGGCTGAGCTGGTCAGGGAGGAGTTAGGCCGCCTGCCCCCCGGGGGGAAGCTCTTACCACTTACTGGGAGAAGTCTGCCCCCAGTGCCCCTTGCCCCCGTCCTTATCAAGAGATTGGAATGGATCAAAGGAACTCCCAGCCCTAATTGAGCCCGACAGACCTCCCTCCTGCCTGGGAGGTTTTGCAGAGAAAGAAATGAAAGGCTGGGTGATTTTTTTCCCAAGAGTTTCTGATAGAGCTTTATGGCTGTAAGGTGTCACTCAAAATGTCTGTGACAACAGGCCTGAGGGCCACATTTTTCAAATGTCAAGGTACCACAGGCCCCCTGGGTATCTGGCTAAATGAAGATTCTGATGGCAGGTCCAGGGCGGGGCCTGAGCCCTGCGCGGATAGCATCGCTGGGGCTACCCTGGCGGAATGATGGGCATCAGGCTGCCCAGGGAAACAGTCACAGGTGTGCCTGGCCGGCCGCACGTCTAGTCCACCTGTCTGGGCTGGAGCACGAGGAGGAGCCTCAGAATTAGCATCCAGGCCTTGCGATGCTGCCAGGGACCTGCCAGTTAACCAAAGACCCTTTCCAAAACGAGGTCCTCTCTGGAGCAGCCGAGGTTCTGGGGATCCCCAACCTGACATCATCTTGTGGGAGGGTGGTAGAAGCAGCGCCGGTCCAGCTGCCCTTGCATGCCAGGCAGGAAGAGCCTCGGACTGAGTCCATTAGCCCTGGAGCTGCTTGAGGACAGAAGGATCACAGGCGGCCCGGTAGCCCCCCGGCCCTCCACTCTCCACACTGGGTTCTCCCCGAGCTCCTTGGCCAGGTGGGGTCCTCCCCACCCCCAAGCACTTCCTGCTCATCTCCCCGCGGCCCTGCACTGCAGTGACCTGTCAGGCAGGAGCTGGGGAGCAGGGCCCCTCCAAGAACGCAGAGACCAGGGCAGAGAATTAAATAGATCCCCTGCACCTAGGAAAGTGATAAACGTGGCATAGCTTTTATTTTTATACATTTGTTTTGCAGCGGGTCTCACGTCACCCAGGTTGACCTTAAACTCCCTGTGTGGCTGAGGCCATCCTTGAACTCCTGATGTTCTCGGGCCCACATCCTAAGTGCTGGGATTACAGACTTGCGCCGGGTCCATGCAGTGGGGGGGGGGGGAACCCCAGGTCTCCTGCTTGCTAGGCAAGCATGTACCAACTGAGCCACATCTCCAGCCATTTCTTTATAATCATTGCTATTGCTGTCAGACTGACCAATTATTTTTTCCTTCGTAAATAAGACTCGGGGCTGGCCCGGTGATTGGTAGGTATGTGCCTGCTGGTGACTCGCGTGCCATCCCTGGCACCCACATAGTGCAAGAGAAGAGTGGGCTCCCCTGCCGTCCACGTGCACGCCATTGCGCTGTCTCTGCAATATGTCCTTACAATGTGTAAAGACCGGAGCCAGGCGTTTCGCAACTCCATGTCCTTAAGCAGTTATTCACTCTTTGCGCTGCAAGCCTTCAAGTTCCTCTTTCTCGGTTTCACTTCACCCATATTCACGTTTGTGTACGTGGGCACGTGTGTGGTTGGGTACATATGCACTTGTACGGGCACGCGTGTGGAGGCTCAATGCTTATATCATCTTCCATAGTTCGTCAACCTTTTTTTTTTTTTTGAGATAGGGTCTCTAATCAAGCCCAGAGCTCACTGATAGGACAAGTCTGACTAGCCAGCTTCTGAGGCTAGATTCATAGAGGGGCTGCCACACTCACCCGATATTTCATGTGGGATCTGGGGATCCAAACTCTGGTGCTCTTGATTGCACAGCAAGCACTTTAACGTCTCAGCCTTCTCCTCGGCCTTAAATGTGCGTGTATGTGTTCCCTTCTTCTGGCCTCTGATCTGACACATCTTCCCACATGCACACAAGATGAGCCTCTAATCTTCCGGAAAACCCAGAGAAGGAAGAAGAATCTAGCAGAGACACAAAGTTCTGGGAATCAGATCACCTCTGTGACAACACACGTGTTTGGAACCCTGTCGCTCCCAAGAGCAGCTGCTGGTGAGGACGCACCGCCCCATATACATTTGTTGCGGTTGGCCTGCATATTGCCGATAAAATCATAACAGAACTGCTTAAGGGAACAGGGGTTTATTTTCTCCTACGATTCCTGGTTACAGTCTGTAGTCCGTCTTAGCAGGAGAGTTCACACCAGCACCAGGGCCGAGGGAATTGGTCACACCATCTCTACGTAACAGCTGAGAGAGGGACGATTCTTACTTGCTAGATCAACACATCTGGCCAAGTGTACACAAGGATGCCAATTTCCTCAACCAGCTCTCTGTATTTTATTCACCTGTCCAGGGCCTAGTTCTACCCACCATGGACTGGGTCTGCTCCATCCACTAGACAATCTCAGGTTTGCTCTGGGCTTAACTAATTATCTACAAATGTGCCCAGAAATCAAACCCTCAACCATCGAGTTGACACTTGTGCCTAACTAGGACACATTTTAGTCTGTTTTTCAGAAGTACAACTAGGGAAGTTTGAGGCTTGGTCTTTTTTTTTTTTTTTTTTAATGAAGAAAGAAGCCCCTGTAGAAAGCAGCAGGATGCCCATTTTCTGAGCTTCCCACGTGGTTTTTGAAGGAGGTTCAGACTTCAGAAGTTCTGGGCCCAGGTGTTCTGACTAGACCCATCCATGCTGTCATAGTTAGGGACAATTGTCACCTTGACGGTTGAAGGTTCCGGCTCTGGTCACATTTGTAAAGAATTGGTAGTTGAGTTAAGCACCAAAGAAGTCTGCAGGAGATTGATGGATGGGGAGGCCCAGCCCACAGTGGGTGGAGCCAGTCCCATGGTGGGCGGGGCTAGTCCCATGGTGGGCAGGGCTAGTCCCTGGGCAGGTAGATTAGATGGAGGGAGCTGGTTAAGGAATCTTTTGGTGTGCTCAGCCAGGCAAGCTGGTCTGGCAAGTAAGACTTGTCCCTCTCTCACCAGAGATGTGTGGATACACTGTGGTCAATTCCCTGGGCCCTGGTGTTGGGTGGACCTCCCTGCCAAACTGGCCTAAGAACTGCAACTAGACTTTCAAAAGCCCCCATAAAACCCCTTGTTCCCTTACGCTGCTTTGTCATGACTTTATTGGCAACCACGCAGACCGGCCCCAATAACCTGCCCTGAGCCTCAAAGGGTGGCATCTGTCAGAGCTCCCGACCCCCTCCATGCGGGCACCTATCTCGTCAGTCAGGCTGACCCCAAACCTGACTGCAGCGGTATCTCTAGCCTCTTGGGAGTTGGTGCTTGGTTCTCTTCTCTGCCCCTCAGCGTCAATACTGGGATGGAGATCGACAGTTGCTCCGGAAACAGCGACCCGTCCCTTTGTCTCCTCCCTGACTTGTTTTTCTTTACAAACTATAATCACCCGCTGCCCAGTTGAGCCTCTCCAGCTGCTATGCAGAGCCACAGGCTGGGCCGTTGGGTCTTGTTCTTCTCTGTCTCCCGGCGCCAGCCACTGGACGACATGGCTGGTGGAATGAATAACCGACCGATGAATGAAGTAGCTGGGCTGGCCGTCCAGTGCCGCTAGCTACCACCCCAGCGGGCACTCTTGCCATTGGCATAAGGCACCCAGAGTTGAGCATTGGGTTTCGGACCCAGTCCGAGCCGGCTCAAAGACAGCAGCCTGTGACAGTGATCGCGCCCTGGGGTCAGGGGACTTGACTCTTCTGATCAGCCTTGCTGCCCCGGTCAAGACCCCAGAAAAGAATAGTTCCCTGGTGTGGTTGTCCAGATGGGCAGCTGGTATGTTCTGGGCGCTAGACGCTCTAGCAGTGGTACAAGAGAGGCGGAGCCAACGTTTGCCCTGGCTGGCGGGAAGAGTTTTGAAGAGGCTTCCGGCAGAGCTTGAACTTAGAGAGTCCCCAGGATGATAGAGCAAAAGATGATACTGGAGCCGGAACAGATGCTCGGAGTTCAAGTCCCGACTCAGTGGCTACACTGGAGAGGGATGCGACTCGGCATGGCAGCCACGACTCAGATTCTCTCCTAACCCTGCCCAGCAGGCTCTGTGCTCCTGCCCAGAGCGCGCGCCTGCGCCGCGTCAAGAAACCGGCATCTTAGCGCAAGGAAGGCCAGATCTGGCAGCTGATCCCTACGTGATGCCGGACTTTTCTCTGGACAAACTCCAGGTGCCGGGGCTTCAGGCTCTGAGTGTGTCAGTAGCCGGCAGGGAGGGCCGCTCCCCTGCCCTTATCTGATCAGGCCCCTCCGCTGTCTCCCTGCGGTGCTCAGCCATCTCATGACCCCACAGCCTGCAGGTCCGTGGTCTCCTCTGAACTTTCTGCAAAACTCCTGCCAGAGGCCTGGTAGCTGGAGGGCAGATTCGCATGTCCTTACTGGTTTGTGCAAAGGGCAGCTGAGGGAAGGGGGCGCTGGATGCCCTGGAGAGGCAGTAGAACCCCGGCACGTGGCCATGTCCTGGAGAATCTTTCCCTCACGTTCTAGAGCTCCGGGGGAGGTCAGGGGCTGGCGGAGTTGAAGCGCTAAGGATGGGAGCGTTTGGAGACAAGGACTTTGCAGAGGTGAAGGAGGCCTTTAGAAGCCCGGAGTCCTCCTTGGAATAGGGGACTGGAACCCAGACACACAAGCAAGGAGGTGTGCGAGGACACGGAGGAGCTAAAGCCACTGACCCCTGGGTTTGGGACTCAGGCCCCTGACTGAGGGAAGCAAGCCTGTCACTCAGGCCCTGTCCCTGCCACTTGGTCACAGTGCCCTAGCAAGCTCGCGTAGTCGCCGAACAGGACTGTGAGAATCTCCTGCTTAGTCCTCCTGCAAATGGAGCTGGGGTGACTCAGACAGGGCGCGCGGTCTGCTTTATGCAGCTGCCTCCAAGCCCACCTCTGGCTTCTGGAAGCCACAGCGTGTGCGCTTCCGGTGGCGGCGCTGCAGGATGGATGCGCCGAAGCCATGCACACCAGGACGGACTTCCCCCAGCTCTCTCAGGAGGAGCCGCAGGAATAGATGCCAAGGCTTCCAGGCTTCCTTTGAGGACCCTGGGGGCTCCCCAAGATGAATGGCGCATCCAGGTCTCAAGGCAGGTGTGCATGCTGTCAGTGGGCGGCCGCCTCAGCGCATGCGTGCATGCTGTCAGTGGGCGGCCGCCTCAGCGCATGCGTGCATGCTGTCCGTGGGCACCGCTCAGCGCATGCGTGCATGCTTGGAGCTGGTGGGTTCACCTTTGGGGCTCTGTGAGTTACTCTGGCCGACTCCCCTGTGGTGGAGTCTGAACCTCCTCACCAGGGTCTCGTGAGATGGTGAGGAACAGGGACCACCCTCAAATAGACCCACGTAGAAGGGCCGCATTGCGAAACTTTTCCTGGGGAGACACCACCCAGCCGTCCAGCCACCCCAGAGAGGAGGCCCAGCAGCAGACCAAAGCAAGGAGCACATCAACATCTCACATGCTGAGGCACGAACATGGGAAGCCCAAGCAGTCACATGAAGTCACGCGCCCCCAACTGTACGGAGGAGTCCCCTCCTCTGGCCACTAGGCCTCAAGGCCAGTCCACGCAGTTAGGGTGCAGCTGGCACACAGCAGGTTGGGGGACACACACGTGAGGGCCCGGCGACCCTCCCATCCCGTTGGTCTCTGTCAGCAGTCAACAGGTCGATCTTAACGGTTACTTGCGAGAGGTCACACATGATCAGAGATGGCCGCTCTTTCCCTGTGCCATGGGGCCTGCTTAGTAGATAAAACGGGGAGGGGGCCCCCGACGCCTGCTAGGCTAGTCACCGTGGCTGCAAACGTGATTCCCTCAGAGGGTCTCTGGACTGCCGTGGGGTGACTGAACGAGGTGTTCCACAGACACATCCAGGAGGGATTGAAAGAAGCAGATTGGGCCAAGCACAAGCTGCATGTTGGATGGGACAGTAGCGTGAGTGTGTGTGTGTGTGTGTGTGTGTGTGTGTGTGTGTGTGTGTGTGCGCGCGCGTGTGCACACGCATGCACGTGTGGTGTAAATGCCTGGCACACAGCAGGGCCTCACACCAGCAACCTCTTCTTTCTCCATGGTTTTCTTTCTAGAACCCTCGCTTGTCTTCCTCCAAGTTCAGGTGAGATCGGCACGTTCAAGGTGGTTCCGGCAGAGACGCCTTCTTCCGAGTGACGTGCTCGTTGGTTGCACACTAGCTCATCCACGCGCTGGCCACTCAGTCCCGGGCTTTTGTCAGTAAAGGGATCGGTGTGCTAGGGTAGGCGCGTGTGCTAAGCATCCGACTGGCTCTTCCACGCGCGTGAGGACACTGTTGCCAGGCGGCCAGCAGACAGCTGGTCTCATGGACCCTCGCAGAGCTGGGCAGGGCTGACGCAGCTGCCCATCCACATCAGCCCAGTTCTGGCCCCTTTCAGGATAGGACGCTTGCCTAGTTCTCCTGGTGCCCCCCCAACAAAAAAGGTTATTTCAGAGAGGTTATTTTCAGCCCTGAAAAGCTCTGAGTGGACTCCTCGTGCATCTCTGAGTCATTCTCCTTTGACCAGCCGAATCTGCTGACCTCACGTTGGGCTGACAGGCGTACACCTGGAGTCCCGAGCAAACCACGTGTCTTCAGGGCACGCCCACCTCTCCCAACCTGGACCTCGCTTCCCAGCCACACCCTCGCCTCTTTCAGGACCAGCCTTGTTTTCTTAGAGCCACACCCCTTTCCTCTTCCTAGACCCTCCTTCCTGCCCACGCCCCCCATCTGCTGTGTCTCTGGCTCCATGACGGGATGCTAGGACTCTGAGAAGCCCTCCTCTCGCGGGCAGCTAGTCTTCTGTCCCCTCACTCTTCCACAGACAACACCCTCCCTCACCAAGTGCAGACTTTGCCCAAAGAGGCAAAGACTTCAGTCTCTTCTTGATCCAGAATAATTGCCAACCTTCCACCATGGGCACACGTGTGTGGAACACGAGAACAGCTGTGAGCGGCTGTCCGCTCCTCGGAGGATTAGTCATGGCTTGGTCTTTTTCCAACGGTCTGTCGTTTGTTTCCTTTGTGACTTTCTTATATATTGCATATCCAACCTGTGTCTTGCTCTTGTAATTTAAAATGGTCTTACATATTGCTCATTTCCCACAATCATCTTGTAAATCTCCCCCCACCTCTTCGTGGTGCTAGGGATGAAACCCCATGCCAGGCAAGTGTCCCCAGGCTGGTGGCTCTTGCGCCTGATGCCCAAGGTATTGTTCTCAGTCCATTTCCTGCTCTTAGGTACTTAGGTTGTTTTGAACAACAGAGTGACGGATGCGTCTGCGCTTAGCGTCTTCTCTGCATTTGACAAGTTTCCTGAAGGTGGCATGTTCTAAGTGGCTTCACAACGGGTGTTGGTACTGATCTTGTTCTGTTGTCGTGGGGACACACACACACACACACAGGTGCATGCACGTGTACCCAGGATCTGACGTGAAAGTCCCTGCTTCACATGTTTAAGTGCATGGCTCAGTGACTTGGAGCATGTTGGTGCTGTGGCAGAAGTCACCGTCGTCATCTACCTAACTCCAATTTTGTCCCTGACACACACCAGCTCCCACCCTTTGCCCAGACCCTGGGCGTGCTCTTTCTCCCTGTGAATTTTACCTTCATCGCTCAGTGATGCTGTCAGGGTGAGCGCATGCCGTAGATGCACCAGGGTCTCCCTTCTGCTCAAGGCTGAATCTTCAGCGGGTAATCATAACACAAATATTTTGTTTATTATACCATAGCACGTGCTGTTTATCCTTCCACGGACTTTTGGGCTGCCGTGAATAATCCTTCCGCAGTCATTGCTGCACGCTGCACGCCAAGCCTGGGAAGGTTCCCGAGAAGTTTCCCGTCGGAAAGGTGGAGCAAGCTGCGCGCCTCTTGGCAGTGGACGTGTGAGTGCCAAGTTCACTGTGCTGAGCGCTCGACAGCGACTTTGAAGATGACTCTGCGAAGTCAGGAACTCTGCGGCAAAACAGAGATTGTCGAATTTCCTCTCTTTCCGCCTTCCAGTCACCTTCACCTCTCCCCACCTACCCATCTTTTCCTGTTCACCTGCTCATCCACCTACTTGTTCACACATTCATCCTTCCTTTGGTCAACCCTTTTATCTACCTGTCTACCCCCCATTCATCTATACATCCACTCATCTGGGCACCCCTCCATCTGCTGGCCTATGCCCACCCCTTTGACCATCTATCCACCCATCCTCCCATCCAATGTGTCACCTATCCATTCACCTATCTACCCACCCACCCATCTACCTATCCATCCAGTCACTCTACCTATCCATCCAATCATCATCCATCCACCATCCACCCACCATCAAATCATCATCATCCATCCATCTACCCAGTGAGTTGTCTACCCACTTGTCAGTCCATCCAGTCACTCATGGATGCACTCTTCAATCATCATCCTCCATCCATCCATCATCCATCCATCCATCCATCCATCCATCCATCCATCCATCCATCATCCATCCATCCATCCATCCATCCATCCATCCATCCATCATCCATCCATCCATCCATCATCCATCCATCCATCCATCCATCCATCCATCATCCATCCATCCATCCACCCATCCCTCCATTCATCCCTCCATCCATCCATCCATCCATCCATCCATCCATCATCCATCCATCCATCCATCCATCCATCCATCCACCCATCCATCCATCCCTCCATCCATCCATCCATCCATCCATCCACCCATCCATCCATCCCTCCATCCATCCATCCATCCATCCATCCATCCATCCATCCATCATCCATCCATCCATCCATCCATCCATCCATCCATCCACCCACCCATCCATCCATCCATCCAGTCTATCATTTCCAATTCTGACTTCCTTGAGAATACTCCTAACTGGTAGTGCTCCTCTCTCTCTCTAAAAATATCCTGGGTTGGAGCAATGGCTTAGAGGTTAAGACTCTACCTCACCAACAGAAGGACCTGAGTTTGAATCCCAGTTCCCACGTAAAAACGCAGATGGAAATGGCTGACTTGGGAAGATGGAGCCTAGGAAACCCCAGAACAAAATAAAAAGGCGGTAGAAGCAATCCAGGTGATTCCCGAAGTCACTCTTGGGCCCCCACAGTGCACACACTGCCCTCTGATACACCCACATACATGCACACATGCAAAAAAAGCCTAAATCCTTAGTTTTTCTTCCTCTCTTTCTCTCTGCTGCATGTGTACGTGAAGCGCATGTGCACATGTGGATGCTTCGTCCCCATGTATGTGGATGCGTGTACGCAGGCTCCTGTGTGCCGGGCCCGTGTAGATGAAGCGCTCTCATGCACAGTCCTCCTGCCGGAGAGCAGAGATGGCAGAGCCGGGCTCTGTGAGGAATTCTCAGCTGCATTCCCACGTCTGCGTGATGTGCTCTGCAGCAGGCTCCTAGAACTAAGATGTGAAGCAAAACCGAGCCTGCTTCAGAATGCCTCTGCTCACCGGAAGGATGGTTCTCTGGGGTGCTCTTTATAGATTTGGGGCAAAAATCTCCATCATCTGACACTGGCCGCTGTCCAGGTTTCTCGTCTTTTTCCCTTAAGAAACCAGTGGGGCTGGATGCCCAGCTGGCCAGAGACCCCAAGCACCACACACCCCAGCCCCAAAGCCACGAGATTCTCCCTCCTCCTCCCCTTGTCCTTCTGCCGCCCCCTCCCTGCCGTCTTCCTACCCTCCATTTGTAACTAAAGCTAGTGGTCAGGAAAGGATGTGCTCTCCTGAGACAGCAGAGAAGCCTGTAGACATGTCAGTGTCCCGGTCCCACAGCATTGGCCACGGCATTCTGAGAGCCCACATCGTCTCCTTACCCAATATGCAAGACACTCTTAGGCGGGACATTTCCAGAGCTTTCCAGAAAGGGTCTCAAGCAAATACTTCAGGGCCATCTGTGAATTTTATAGCAAAATGTCTGTATCGCTCGACTGTCACTTTACAACGATCTTCCTTGCTCCTCCTAGATTGCTGCTGTGGCTAACACCATCCTTAGTCTTTCAGCCCTGAGGTTGATTTTCTGCTCTGGGGTTGATAGACTGACGGCTGTACCAGAAGAGGGCTTTGCCTAGCACAAGCTTCTGCAAGATGTCGGGAATGGATATGGCCAGCAAAGGCTGCAGTTCCTAGGTTCTACACAAGATGGCGCTTTGGTACCCCCATGCACAAGACCCAGGGTCCCAGATTGTTGGGGGGTACATTTTCTTTAAACTATTTCATTAAGAACGCATGCGTGCTCTGGCCAAATGTAGCCACACAATTAAGAAAGGCATTTGTGTTTGTGTGCATTTCTTGTTTTAGTGTCTATGCAGCCTACGTGGGTGACTTGTGTTTTTATATAGTGCCCGATGGCATGTACACTTCGCCAGCCAGCGAACACTGTGGGCAAAGCTGAGGACGGTTCAGAGACTGTCCTTCAGGAGTCATCCCATCTCACAATGCCAGACACACCCCAGGTCCCAAGACAAGCCCCCCCTCCCACAGTTCCTGTGCTTCAGCCTGACCTATTAGCACCTCCTCCATCCACCATCCATCTGTCCACTCATCCACCCAACTGTCAATCACTTCGTCCATCCCCTGTGCTTGAGTTTCAGGGGGCCCAACCCCCCAGAATGAAGTAAGAATAGAATGAATTCCTTGCATCCTTCCTTTCCTACTTTAAGTCTTTCCGTTAAAAAGAAGCCCCATAGTTTCCCAGAGTTAAGGGAATTCAGAGCCTGAGACACATGCTGGTCAGAGACGGGGACAGTGTCTTAGGCACGTGTGGGCTCAAGCGCAGATGCTGTCGCAGGATGGCTTTGGAGCAATCGCTGTCAAGAACACACTCAGGGTGTTGGTTGAGTGCCTACTATGTGCATGGTGCCAGGGATGCTATGGTGAACAAGCTCACACAGGCTCCTTCCCAGGATCATTGGTCTAGGGAGGAGACATGAGAGAGTCACACCGTCATGTTTGAACTCACAGGGGATGGGGGTGTCATGGCTGCCACACGGTGGCTGACGGGGGGTCAGAGCTGTCATGCGGCAGTAGCATGCGCTATGTCAGGGCAGCCATGTGGTTAGCTGTGCGGGGGTCATGGCTGCATGGGGTAAGCTAGCGTGGGGGTCAGAGATGCGAGCATTTCACCAACCAGTGCCGCTGCTGCCTTCTCCTCCTGCCACCTGCTCCTCCTGCGTGTCAACAGCGCCTCTGCTAGGCCTGTGTCGCGAGCGGCTCTTGAGTTTCCGCTCCTGTTCTCACTGCCTGTGCTTCTCAGCATCGCTCAGAGAACTCAGCTCTGGGAGAGAAAAATAAACAAGCGCAAAACCACAAGAGGCTTGTTTGTTACCGCGGCAGAACCTGGCTCCCCCTGACTAGTCGCCTAGGTAGAGGAGGAGCCACCTGGTGCTGGGAAAGCGTCGCCCAGGGATGAGCTGGAGTGGGGGCGAGGGAAGAAACTCAGAAGATGCGACAACTGAGCTGAGGTGTGAGGAAGACAGGAGAGGTCCCAGAAGACGACCCTGGCTGAGGGGTCTCAGGGTGGAGCTCCAAGCTCCGTAGCTACAGCACTCGCTGGGCATCTCTACCAGCTGTCCCTCGGGCACTGCCACCGGACAGCAGTCCTTCCCCAGACCCGCCCTTCGTTTGGGTGCTCTTGTTGGTGATGTGGCATCACAGTCTACCCATGTGGGCCACCAGCGTGTCCTCCTGATTGGCCCATGTTTATTGGACTGAGACTGCAGAGTACTCAGAGCTTTAGTAATAACGCTGCCGTACCATGCTACACACACACACACACACACACACACACATACACACCACACACACACACACACACACGCACGCACGCACGCACGCACGCACACACCCCTTCCTGCCTCAAGAGAACGTCAAGACCAGACCTGCCGACCACTGATGCCCCTCAGAGCCAGAGGGGTGAGGAGGGTCACTGGACACTCACCCGGGACCCTGGCTGCTCCCTTGTGCACCTCTCAGCCACTCCTGTGCAGTTCTGCCTTAATCACATGTGCCCTTGGGACCACGAGGTCTCAGGACAGAACTACAGTGTAAACACAGGCCGAGGAAGGTCAGCTGAAGGTCAGACCCATCTGTGTGGCCACCATACTGTCAGCCACGGGGGGATGAGATTTTCCAATGTGACTGCTTTGGGGTGACCCGTGATCCTCTTGCCCATGCTCCTGTAAAAAACCCCAATTAATTCATAGGTTCGCCAAGTTAGCCTTGGTGTTGGTCTTTCATTAAAATCCTATCTGGGGTAGATAGACGTGTGTGTGTGGTGTCTCCTCAGGAAAAGTTTCACACACCAGACTCATTCCTCCCCTTTCTCCCTCCCCCATACTATTTCCCTCCCTCTCTCCCTCCCTCCCTCCTTCCCTCCCTTCCTTCCTTCTTTTCTTCCTTCCTGCCATTCCATCTATTCTCCTATCCATCCTTCCACCCAGTCACCCACTCATCCATCCATCAATCCATCATCCAGCCAGCCAGCCAGCCATCTGTCCACCCATCCATCCATCATCCATCCATCATCCATCCATCATCCATCCATCCATCCCTCCATCCATCCCTCCATCCATCATCCATCCATCATCCATCCATCCATCCATCCATCCATCTCAATCATCCATCCATCCATCATCCATTCATCCATCCATCCATCATCCATCATCCATCATCCATCCATCTATCCATCCACCATCCATCATCCATCCATCCATCAATCATCCATCCCTCCATCCATCCATCCATCCATCCATCCATCCATCCATCCATCCATCCATCCATCCATCCATCCATCATCCATCCATCCATCCATCCACCATCATCCATCCATCCATCCATCCATCATCCATCCATCCATCCATCCATCATCCATCCATCCATCCATCCATCATCCATCCATCCATCCATCCATCATTCATCCATCCATCATCCATCCATCCACCCATCCATCCATCCATCCATCCCTCCATCCATCCATCCATCCATCATCCATCATCCATCCATCCATCCATCCATCATCCATCCATCCATCCATCCATCATCCATCCATCCATCCATCCATCCATCCATCCATCCATCCATCCATCCATCCATCCATCCATCCATCCATCCATCCCTCCATCCATCCATCCATCCATCATCCATCCATCATCCATCATCCATCCATCCATCCATCCATCCATCATCCATCATCCATCCATCCATCCATCCATCCATCATCCATCCATCCATCCATCCATCATCCATCATCCATCCATCCATTCATCCATCATCCATCCATCCATCCATCCATCCATCATCCATCATCCATCCACCCATCCATCCATCCATCATCCATCCATCCATCCATCCATCATCCATCCATCCATCCATCCACCATCCATCCATCATCCATCCATCATCCATCATCCATCCATCCATCCCTCCATCCATCCATCCATCATCCGTCCATCCATCATCCACCCGTGTCTGCTCTATTCCTGTGCTCTGCCAGCCATAACCCATTTTGTGCCAGGCCCTGGGCCTTGCGGCCGGGCACAGGTGAGGTGGTCTGCCTCGGGAGCCCCTCCACTAAGGAGCTCTAGCTGCATTCCAAGTCCTGTTAAGAGGCCAGTGGGTCAGGCTTCCATCCCACATCTCTGCCCACAGAACCGCCGCTGCTGGGAGCCTTCCTGCTTCTGGCAGCTGTGAGGTCACAGCTGCCAGCACGACGGTTGTCCTGTGGTCTTCTTTTTTTATTTTTTTATCATTTATCATATATTCAATTGTGCGTGTATGCGTGTTTGCGCGGGTGTATGTATGTGTGTGTGTGTGTGTGTGTGTGTGTGTGTGTGTGTGTGTGTGTGTGTGTAACCACGGACAAATTTGGGAACCACCATGGACGTCTCCATCTCCTGCTTGTTTACTCTGCCCTGGGATTCACAGGCTCCGTCCCACCAGGACCAGAAGCGTAGGCTGCCCCCGCTTCCGCCCTGGCATCTATACGTGGGGTCTAGGATCCGAACTCAGGACCTTCTGCCTGCAAGGCATAGGCTTAACCCCTGAGCCACCTCTCCAGCCCCATCCTGCGGTCTTCTGTACCAGGATTCACGCCCCAAACACATTCCTGTGTCCACCACCCATGGTGACTTGGGAGTCATGGCCTCCTGGACCCTGAACAAAGGAGGGAAGCGAGTCTCTGAGACCCAGACGGCACCTAGGGGCTCCTCTGTCATGTCCATCCTGACCTCTGCCATGCTGTGGTCCACTGCAGTTCTGACACCCGGTTCAGGCCCTGGCACTGCATCCGAGAAGCTTTTCTCGTCCCCAGTCTGTTTCTTGTATGTGAAATGGAACGGGAAGCAGTCGCTGTCCCGTAGGGCGACACAGACATGCTTTGCTATGTGCGTGAATGGTACCTGTAAACCCTCAAATAGCGGGTACGTCGTTAGCATGCCTAGACGAGCGATCCAAGGCAGTTAGGAAGGGTGTAGGTTTCAAGTGGACCGTGAGTTCACTGGGTGAGGCTGGAATCAAGGCCAGGGGGCCAGGGGGTCAGGGGGCCAGAAGCTGGACCACAAATGGGCAGCGGGAGGCGAACCTTGGGGTCAGAAGTCATTTCTCTTGCTACCAAGTATCTGGCATTAGAGCTTCGTCGCCCTGATGAGTTTGTGAGCCGGGAGATTTGTGTAATCTCGTGTCCCGCCCGCTGGCCTCCTGGAGCGCAGCCCTGAGGATTGCAGCTGGCAGAGGCTTCTCCTCGTGCAAATGCTCACAGGAGAGCTCACCACAGTGGGGTGACCTGCATGTTCCCCAAATTGCCACAGTCTCAAAGCCTCAGACAAGACTGGGGTGTGGATTCCTCCTTCAGGGGCACCTCAGAGACTCTAGAGTCACCTGGAATTCTGAAGGGCGGAGATAGAAGGGGTGAAGGAGCTGTAGATTTCGGGGTTACCCTGAAGCCCATCCTGGACTCCCTGGATTAATGGCCGAGAGACCACTCGCCCTAAGGTGTGTTGTCTCCTGTGTCAGTGTTTGCCCACAGGTGGGGGGAGGAAGTGGACAGTGGACATCACAGGACTCCCACCCTGCCAGCCGCCACCGCCCCATGCTAATCCTTCGTCCGTCTGACCACGTGCAGCTGTGCCCGGCCTGGGACCCAGCAGTGCCCAGCACGGCCCAGCTGTTCCCTGCACCGAGCTGTTACCCAGTGGAGTGACAGGCAGCGAGAGGGGGCTCCATGAATGTTTCCTCAGTGCCCATGTGATGGTACTGGCACAAGTGGGTAAGGGGCAGGAGAGTCGGCCCCGGGACATAGCTTTATACGGTTGAGGTTGTCCTCAGAAACCAACCCGTAGGTGGAGGAGAGTTTACTTTTGGCTGGGGGGAGGGGTGGGACTGGCTGTGGGGTCTGTGCACAGAGGGCGACAAGCAGCTGGGGTGGTGCTGGGGTCGTGGGGCTCTGCAAGGGGATGGCAGAGGTGGTGGGAGGGAGGGCAGGCTGACGGGCACCCCCCCACAGCACTGGTGTGCCCCAGGATCCGATGGGGACAGATGCTTCACGAGGCGGCGTCCCCCGCTCTTCGCTGAGTCCTCGAGCGAGTAGTTGGTTTGCCGAGGAGGGAAGTGAGATGGGCGCTCGGTGGCCACGGAGGACCCTGGTGGGTCAGGGCTCCGCCCCAGGCCCCTGCACCAGGTCAAGACACGGCCTGGCCGCTGGCTGCTCCCCTGTGACTGGGTTTGGGGAGCCAGACGTTGCTAGAGCATTGGCAATTCGGGCGTGTGGGGCTCACAGAGGGAGCCTGGACACAGAGAACTGTCCAGCATCAGGCCCTCGTGGTCGACCGCGAGAGTGGACAGGACACGCCGTCACTGTACAGCAAGCTTCTGCTTCTTCATGGACGAGGAAATGACCCAGGCGCAGGGAGCCTTTAGTGTCCATTCCTGCGTGGAAGCCATCCCTCCGTGGCCCCTCTGGCCTTCCCGAGGCAGCTGTGTCCTTCCACGTCTCTCTCTGTGAGGAATCTGCACATAGCCCCGTGTGGCACTCAGCTATGGGCGCCATCTTGACAGTCTAAGGCTGAGCCTGGGGGCACTGTGTCAGTTATTTAGTTAAGACAGGCTCTTAGCCAGCCTGTGGGAGATTAATCGATGGGGGAGGACCCGGCCCACAGTGGGTGGGGCGACTCCCAGGGCTGGTGGATAAGAGAGAGAGCCGGTTGGTTTGTTAGCATACATGCGTGCGGGCGTTCTGGCAAAGGTCTCTCTCAGCCTTTGTGCGGCTATGGTGCGACCCGTTTCCTCAGGGCTTGAGGTTGTTATGAACTCTTTTCGTATTGATGGACTGTGTTGCAGTCAGCCTCCATGGCTGCCAATAAATGACCATCAAACACCTTAAGGGAACAAGGGTTTACTTTCTTACAACAGTCTGGCTACAGTTCTCAGTCCAGCTTGACTGGAGAGCTCACACCAAAACCAGGGCCGAGGGAACCGGCCACATCATCACCACACAATGGCCGAGAGATGGACAATCCTTACTCGCCAGACCAGCATGTCTGGCCAAGTGAACAGAAGGACGCCAACTCTCTCAACCAGCTCTCTGTGATTTATCCAGGGCCTAATCCCACCCACCATGGGCTGGGTCTTCCCCATCAGCTAGACAATCTCCTTCAGGTTTGCTCTGGGCTTAACTCAACCATCAACTCTCTACAACTGTGCCCAGAGCTCAAACCCTCAACAGTCAAGGTGACACCTGTGCTTAACTATGACAGACTATAACCAAGCGTCATAAGCCAGAACAAGCCCCATGGTCCCCTAAGTTGTTGGGGACCAGCATTCATTCAGCAACGGGAAGCTGTCTGCCAGGGGACCCTCCGTGGACAGCAGCAGCCCACCGCTCTCCTTTCAGCAGCTCTTGCCCAGCTCTGGATCCTTCCGCAGCCCAGCTTGGACCAGGGGAGGTCGCCAGACACAGAGCAGGAGGAAATGCTAAGGACTCATGAAGCAGAGATCCGACTCGGGTCTCTAGTGGGTGAGCCGTTGAGACCCTGAACGTCTAGTCATCCATGTATAGGACTCGGGGCACGGAATGCCCCCCACCTTCCCACCGCAGCCGTGACAGGAGGCTGCGACAGTTCTGTGAGTGGCAGTTGTCCCGTGGGAGTTTGGAAGCGTTCATCAGACTGGCTTCCTGTCCCCCCAGAGCGAAGCGGTATTTCCTGGTGTTTCATTCACTCAGCATTTACTGAGCGTCTGGTATGTGCCAGCAGACAAAATCCCTGCCTGGAGCTGGCATCATAAACGAGGATAAACGAGGTGACTGAGGAGATCAAGTGCGGCTGGGTGGGGGGTGCTCAGAGATGCAGGATGATGCCCTTGGGCCGAGAGGGAGGGAGACAGGAAGCGCGTAAAAGCCAGCGTCTGCTACGCCAGCAGATGGAGAAGCCCCCGGGGTCCAGAGCAGCCTGCTGTGGTGACCAAGTTCCCCGGCAGGCTGAGGGGGTCATCCTGCTGGCTGCACTCGGTGGGGGTTCTGGAATGGGTGGGTGCGCTAGGTGTGCCTGAAAGCTGGCTTCTCAGTGGTCAGGTTGACACCTCCAGCTAACCTCTGCACCTCTCACGATGGACTCCAACCCTCTGGAGCCGTAAGCAGAATAACGAGCCCTTTCTCCCTTAAGTTGTTCGTCTGAGTATTTTATCATACAGCTGAAGTTACCGAGGAACCCACACCTTGACCCATGCTAACTGCGGTGTAAACACTGGTGATGCCCCCATCCCCCACCCCAAGAAGAGCGTCGCGTCAGCCCTGGCCCCCGGTTGGTGGCATTGGAAGGCGCTGTGCACCTGTAAGAGGCGAGGCCGAGAGACAGCCCTTGGGCCACGGACCTGCTCGTCTGCTCTCCGTGCCGGTTGGAGAGGCGGCCACTCGCCCCAGCACCTGCTTCTGCTACGACTGTCCGCCCCCAGCGCCAAAGCAGCGGCACTGATTGGCCTTGGATTTGGAGCCTCCGAACCGTGAGCTAAACAAAACTTTGCTTTTTTTCTTGGAAATTTCATAGCGTCCATAAACATTTGTCACAGCTGGCTTAGTTTCTAAGGCAGGCAGACATCCTGGTTTGTGACGTTAGCCTGGCCTGCCTTTTAGGATTGATGTCCCTGCTCGGGGTTGTCGACATAGAGAATCTAGTCTAAAGTCCACGATGCGTGTCCATTCTTTCTTTTTCTTGTGGGTGAGTATGTATATGTGCGTGTGTTCATACCAGAGAACACCTGAATGTGGGTGCCTATGGAGGACCAAGGGCGACGGAGGGGGAGGCCTCCTGGATGGCTGCGCCCCCTTACTGCTGTGCTCTGGGGCTTGCCCTCTAGGGCTGGAAGTGCATGCTGCCACATATCACCCTGGCATTTTACATGAGACTGGGGAGCTGAATTCAGGTCCCTTTGCTTACGAGGCAAAGGCTTTAACCACGGAAAGACCCATTCTGTTGCTAGAGACCAGCTTGGTGGCAGCTCCGGAGGCTGGCCGAGAGCATTCCTAATCCACTCATCTGGGCTACAGCTTGGCGAGGGTTCCTACTTCTCCAACCCTGTCTGGGCCCAAGACCTTGCCCTCCACCTGGTGGCCATGGGCTCATTGCTCTGGCTGCCGGTCCTTGTCTTCATCTGTGCCCAGCCAGTTCCTTAAATGCCGTGACTATATGAGCCAAGCTCTGCGTTGGACCGAATTTTGAAAATCTCCTGAAGCATCGCGGGAGAGTCTCGTGTCATCTGTTCTACATTGCTTCTAGAAATCCACCGGACTCTGTTATCGCTGCTGTCACTGGATAAGACTAAGATCTGTCTGCCTCAGAGTGGCCTTGGAAGGTGTAACAGGCAAAACACACTGTCCCTGGCTTCGCCCAGCGTTTGCTGATCAAAGTGTCAAAAGTTGCACCTGAGGTGACTTGGATAAGCACAGAAGTGAGGGGACCCTGGCTGTCTGGAAGTTCACACGCATTAGCCCATAGTTACGAGACACTTGCGGGGTGCCAGGCCCCACAGAGTTTTCCCAGCCTGCAGGACTAGACATTCTTCGTGGCACTATTCAGGCGTGGGCAGGCGTTTTCTGCCAATTCACAGATAGAAGCTGTTTAGGTTTGGAGAGTCTTAAAGCTGTTCATAAAACCTGCCATAGACGATATGTAAGTAGGTGGGTGTGACCGTCTTTGGAGTTTAGTCATGAAAACAGGTGCCTGGTTGTCAGCCGTGATTCGCCCACCCTGGCTGTTGAGTGGAGCTGCGAATGGCTGCTACAGTGGAGGGAGAGGGGAGGGGAAGGATAGGTGGCACCTGGGACGGGTGGAAGGTTGTCTATCTTTCAGATTGTCTGTGTTCATTGCTGCAAGACCATCTCCCTCTTTGTGGACACGTCTGATTATCTCCTCAGGGTGAAAACGTTGTACATTCGGAAGACGCCTTCTGGAAAGTTCCGTCTGCTTCGGTTCCTTCCGCGATCCAGAGTCCTCCAACTTCATGGCGCATCATCCCCGGCTCACGTTCCTACCTTCACCAATATCCCAAATCTCAGACAGTGTGAGTTTTCAAATGTTCCTCACAAAATGAAGACCTTGCGGTTGGCGTGTCGGGCACCGTAGCTGTGTGTTTCTGGCAGCTGCCAGGGGTTCCTGTTAGGGTGTGGGCACGTGGGGTCTGCTTTAGCTTGTGCATGGTGCCGACCGAGGGGCCACTCTTCTGGAACCGGCCTTCCCCACCGTGGCTAAACACTCATCCACATCAGTGGGAAGGGGGCCCGGGCAGCCCGTTTGATCTCGGGCGAAGCAGGCCCAGACTGGCATCCTGACATTTGGAAACAGTGAATGCAATTAGGCATCTGTGGACCAAAAGGACTTTTCCCTTCAAGGGAACCAAAGGTATTTTGCCCGTGGTGGAGTTTCTCTCCGAGGGGCCCCCTTCTGACTTGAGTGGTGTGGAGAATCCTGCACCAGATTTAATTCAAAAAAGAGTGTGTCCAGGCAGAGATGCTCGCCACGCCTAGCTCCTCTTCCTCCTCAGCTGACCTGTAATCGGAGAAGGTACCGATGGTGCACTCGGAGCTTGACAACCTGTGTCTGTGCCCCTGGGCCCTGTCTGAAGGAATGTGTGGACTTGTCCTTCTGCAAAGGCAGTGAGCGCAGCGTGGCATGCGAGCCGCCCCTCCCCCAGGCCCACGTACGCGCTCTTTGGGAAGGTTGATGAACTTTTGGGAGGTAGAGCGTTGTTGGAAGAGGGGCGCTGAGGGCGGGCCTTCGGGTTTTAGGCCCCGCCTGTTCTCCCCTGAGTGCGATGCAGTGTAAGCCAGCTGCCACGCCGTGGTGACCGCCACACGCCTTGCCGCCAGCCACCAGGCCTCCCATGTCACAGCGTGGAATGGCAGGACAGATGCGACCTGGGGTCTCCCAAGGGACCTGGCAGGGAGGGGTCCCCGCCCACCCTGGCCTGCCTATGTTTCTGACGTCCCAAGGCAGAGGCAAAATCTTCTACTTTACTTGCAGCAATGTTTTGGGAAGCGTGGGTAAGCTGCACCCCGAACAGGAGTGCGTGTTTGCTTCTGGTTGCTTTTGGAGGTGACTGAGTTGGAAGCCTGAACACAGGCTGCCTGGCTTCTCTGAGGTATGATTGACACGTGGAGTGTACCACTGGGTAAGTTTTGACACGTGTGAGGACCCAAAAAGCCATCAGCAGGTGAATGATTTCCACGCGCTGTCTTTCCCCTCTCCGAAGCATAAAGTCTAGAAAGGCGGAGAAGCAAGTGTCTTTGAAGCAGCAAGAGCAAAGGCACTGGGGCAGCACGGGGCAGAGGTCAAGAAGCCACAGAGCCCCAGGCCAAGCCGCCTCCACTGGTGCGGGCCGCTGGATGTTTGCTTTGCATGTTAGTGCGCGTGGCCTCCTGGGTTGGAAGTTGGAGGGTGGCAGAAGCCGAGAGGCGTGGCTTGCACTGGGCAAAGTCGCGCCAGCGGTGTAGACCTATAGGGCAGAAGGGCTGGAGAGCGGGCGGCTTCTACCCTTGGTTGGCCTAGGAGTTTCTGTCCATCAAAACCTGCAGCATCTGAGATGTTGCCACGCGTTCACCTAACAGACAGTCTACTGTGGAGGCGAATGTGGGACAATCAGAGGCAAGGAGGGGTGTCCCGATGGAGGGGACAGAGTACTATCATTTTCATGGTGACTTCAGGAGCCCCTGTTCCCATCGGGTGACGTGGGAGGGTCTGCACACGCAGTGGGGCGTTTCTCAGGACGGAAACCCTGAGGTAGAGGCAATGGAATGTCCGTAATGTGAGGCGTGTTCATTTCTGCTTTGCTCTGGAAGCAAATACCACTTCTAACTTCCGTGAGCACCCTGCCTGGTTTCAGGGGAAGGCAGTCTGTCTTCCAATGCTGTTTGCATTGCCACCCCAACGGTGGGTGGGGTATGGGACTCGCTTTCAAGCAGTCATGGAGATTGTCTCCCTCGCCTACAATGAGGGCTGGGTCCATCATCGCAGGGGAGGGGTCATGGGGATCCTCCTGCAGAGGTACACAGCAAGGGAGGTGCATCTTACTGGGAAATGGGGGCTTGTGGGCAGGGCAGTTGAAAGGATGGTTTTCAAAGCTGGATGAATGACCAGCAAGATGGGACACCCCATCCTGAGCCTAGCGACCTGGGGTCACTCCCATTGACCGAGAGGGTTGGGGTAGGAGCAGGTAGTGCAGCCAGCCACAGCTGCGGGCAGAGCAGCACAGGCCGTGTGCGCAGCTGTGCACTGAGGGTCAGGAACGTCCTCTTCACAGCTCTTGCTGATACTCTGCAGAGCTGACCTAACCAGAGGCTTGAGGACAAAGGGTCTGCGCTGCCTCAGACACTCAAGGTCACGTCTTGGGCACAGCAGCACAGAGAAGGTGTGGCGTCTCTTGAGAGCCCAGCGGAGCACATGCCTTAGAGCTGAGCATCTGTGGCAAAGGGGACCACTGAGCCCCCAGGGATTTCAGTCAGAAGGCTTGGGAGACAATGGGGTCATTAGCTCCTTGTGGAGATGGAAGGATGAGTGGGGTGGTGGGCTGGATGACCTTGTTGGTGAGATGGTGGGGGAGGGAGGGCACGAGGAGATGGGGACAGAACATTCTAGGCAGTGGAGGTCCCGGGGGGAGGGCAGCAGCGGGAAACTTTGTGGCTGGATAGAGCTGTAGGTGTCCGGAACCATTGCATGAAGGCGGGATATGGCACCTGGGGGGAGTGGGGGGAGCTCCAACATGAGGGGATCATCCAAGCTGCCCCCACTGTTTCTCTCCTTTCATATCTTTTTGGTAAAGCACACCAGATGGAATGGACCGGAAGCCCTGTCATTCTGCCAGGTACCATGCTAACTCTCAGCTGTTCTCCAAGCACCCACAAACTAGGGGAGCCATTCCACTCTGGTGAACGATGGGGCCCTAGCACCTCCTTAAGCCAGATGCCAGGGCAGAGAACCTGATGGCTTGTCTGAGTTCTCGCATCCTTGCTGGGACGCTCCTCTGCTGTCACCAGCAGCCCGGGGCTGACCCCTCCGGACAGCCATATTGGTAGCCATGAACTAGACTCGAGCTTGGACTTGAAGAAGCTCCCGGAGCCCACGTGTCCACAGTGTCAAAGAACTCCAGCAAGGCCTGTACGGCCCAGGGCACTCGGAAATCTGGAAGCTAAGATCCATGGGGTCTGGGAACCTGCCTCCTTCAGGGCTGAAGTGGTTCTAAGTGTGAGGGGGTGGGGGGTGGTAGGGTCCTGAGCTTTTTCCGGGAGGGGCCGAGAGTGCGGAGCAAGCCAGGCTGCAAGTCTCCCTCTTGTGCTCTTGTCACACATCCATGTGGTTGGTGTTCCGAAGCAGAGCGTTAGCTTCATGCTCTACAAAGAAACAGGAAAGTGGTCCGACTGGCCGCACTTGAATTATACCCTCCGCACATTAAACTTGAGTGTCTTTCGCTCTCGTTGTATCGGACGGTGTGGAGGCTGTTTTACAATAGGCAAGTTGGGGAGGGACGGGAAGGGTCCTGGGGTGGCAGCCACGCTCAGGGCTTGCAGAAGGCAGCACTGCTTCCAGGAGACACAGGAGTCCTTCTTGCGGTGAAAGTTATTTTCCTCTGAAGAAAGCCCCGGGTTTTTCTGGTTGCCTGCTTCAAGCCGATTCCTAGCCACGCAGTTCTTGCTCAATAGCTTTCTCCCAGCCGCAGGACAGCCTGCGGTGGAGGACTGGCCGCCATCCACAGGTACTTACGTCCTCCGCCACTCTTAAAATGTCAGGACTCTCAAGAAATCGCCCACAGCCAGAGTGTGTCACTTTTGATTGGTGGCACAACCTCTTTGTGCTTGGCCAAAGCAAGAGGCGTCTGGGTGCCTAGGAGAGGACCCCGGCAAACTGTCTGACCTTCTGGGAACACTGTGTTTGGTGGGGCATTTCGGGGACCCACAGGTGTGTCTGTCCTACAAAGCATGATGGATACTCATGACCCCAGAGCCAAAGGCCACTGGTGAAGTCAACCTTTGAAGGGTACCCCAGATTTATACTGCATCTACCTTCCTTGTTGGGGGGTCCTTCTTCCTCTCATGTCATATCTTTCTCTTGCTTGGTTTATTCCTGTATATGTGTGTGTGTGTGTGTGTGTTTGTATGTGTGTGCGTGTGTGTGTACGCTGCACGCGTGCGTATGAGCGTGGACATTCAAGGACCCGGCGCGCATGTGTCGGTGCGTTTTCAAGGGTCAGAGGATGACCTTCAGGAGCTGGTTCTCTCCTTCTGCCATGTGGATCTGGGATCAGGTCTTGAGACTTGCATGGCAAGTCACTTATCCATTGAGCCGTCTCAGCAGCCCCTGGTTCCCTGTTCTTATTCATCACGCCTGAACTTGACCATTTGAACATTTCTAACCCTTGACCTGGAGAACACGCACCACATCTTGCCTTTGAACGCGGAGATTCTGGGGTTCTAAGTGGGAGATGAACGTAACCTGGACGCTCTGGGAGCTGCCGCAGCCTAGCGTGACAGATCCCGCGGCCCCGTACCAGGAGCGTTGCTGACCTCTGGCAACTCGGGGACTCCTGCCCCACCCCCACCACACCCACAGTCCAGGCCAAGAAATGCTGGGGGGGTGCGGCGATGGCTTGCTCCGTGGGCAAAGCACTTGCCCGGCACGCATGGAGACACGCAGTCCCCAGCGCCATGGGCCAGCTAGCTGGCGCCCGCAGCAGGGTGGAGGCAAGAGCTGACACCCGAGGCTGTCCTCTGACCTCCAGGCACATGTCCTGACATGCATGTGCCTGTACCTTGTGCACGTGTGTCGGAGCAGGTAAGCGGCCACCAAAGGGTCCCAGTCTTCTGCCCACCTTTGCCCATAGGTTGAGAGGGTGCAAATCACCTGGGTGACGAGTCCTCCTCCAGGCCACCCCATGGCAAGTGGCACTGTGAGATCTAGGGAGTGGGAGCCCCAGGGATCTGTCTGCCCGGTGCTAGCCCCTCCCATGGTGCCCAGCGGTCCGTTGCGCCCCCCGGTCCTCCTTCCTAGGCGTGTGAAAGCCTCAGCTGCCAGTCCTCAAGGACGCCCGCTTGGCCTCCTGCCTCCTTTCCACTTAATCTTTAATAAACCAGGGTCAGAACCCATGACAAAGCCTGTGCGGCCACATGTGTTTGGCCATTCAGTCTTGGGGAGCAGACCACGGAGGGTCTCCGGGGCTCGCTAGCCGGCCAGCCTCGTAGGACTCAGCTAGTTAGGCCAGCAAGAGCCTCGTGGATGGCCCCCAAGGGAAAGGCACATGAGCGCGGTTATTCAGCGTCAAAAATGGTGTGTGCACGCAAGATAAATACCCGGACGAGCACACCGCCGTGTGAGCAAACACCAAATCGCTCACGCGCAAGAACAGAAACACAGAGAAGGGGTTGTTTGAACTCTGATTTATCTTTGCCAAATGGTGAGAGTGAATCTTGAAGGTTTCAGTTCTCAAAGCCCATAAATAAGAGTTGACGTGTGGGGGGAATGAGATGCAGGGGCGATGGAGCAGAGCAGCCCGCAGAAAACCCCTTGCCAGAGAGGACAGGTCGCGGCGTGGGTGAACTTCGGGGTCGTGGCGGCGAGTTCCGTAAACACTTCAGAAAGGCAGCGTTGGCCCATTCATTAAGCCGCTGTCGCTGGCCTATAATCCTGGCCTCAAAGGAAATGAATGTTCTTTTAAACGCAGTCCCGCTCCCGTGGCAAGTTCCGAGGTCTGCGGCGCTTGCAGCGATATT